>CAJQTU010000040.1:0-600000 GCA_906901685.1 Desoria tigrina
AATTACAGAGTGCACATAGGCATTTAACATAATAGACATAACATTTTGATCAAGGAACCGTTTGATGCCCTGAAGATATTTGAGCCTGTGAGAGACTTTGGAATGAACAAGTGCAGAATGCTTCATAAATGACATGTTAGGCTCAAACATAACACCTAGATATTTAAAATCATACACTCTATCAATTCTATTATTATCCACTAAAATAACACTATTAGTTTCATTTCTAACAGTAAGATCTTTCTCTTTGTGAAAAACCATATACTTCGTTTTATCGAAGTTAATCAAAAGGCCATTTACTTTACACCAATCATTAATTTTTTTAACCTGTATAGTCATATCTTTAACTAATTCGTCACTATTTATACCTGCTTTATAGGCGACAAGATCATCAGCATAAAGTGAGTAGGGATTGTCCATACAAGTATCAATATTATTAATAAATAGACTAAATAATAATGGACCTAAAGCCGATCCTTGAGGAACACCACACGGTAAATCATAGTGAACATCATTATTATCAATTGTAAAAACCCTATCTTTTAGACCTTGTTTTACTATATTTACATACCACGGCTCAAGAGCATATTCAGACATTAATTTACGTACCAACAATTGATGATCAACCGAGTCAAAGGCAGATTTCAGATCAAAAAATACTGCAACTACCTTAGTCTTAGGTTTATCAATATTGTCATAAATATACTGAGAAAAAATTGAAAGCGCGGTATGACACGACCTATTTTTCCTATACGCATATTGATTGTTGTTCAACATACTTTCTACTCTGTTCATAATTCTAAGATACATATATTTCTCAAAAATCTTGCAGTAACTATTAAGAATTGAAATAGGTCTATAATTTTTTGCAATTCTTCTTGAGCCCTTGCCTTTAAACAGAGGAATTACATTCGCTGATTTAAAACACGAAGGAATACTAGCTACTGTAGTTATAACAGTGAATAAGGTAGCTAATAAAAGTGAAATAGACTTAGAACATTTTTTCAAAGCAAACATCGGAACGTAAATGCTAGAATTTGATTTGCTATTATTCATTTCCTTCAGTACATTTTGTATATCTAGGTCAATTATTTCAAAACTCCCATTGTCACATTCTTTGCTATTTTTGTAATCAAATTTATCACAATAATTCTTGACCTCTAGATCAAAAACCGTATCAACAGTACCAGTTGATGGAACTATTACAAATTGTTTTGCTAGTATATCATTGATTTTCGATTTGCAATTAATCTTTACACCATCCAGTTCTAACATCTGAATAGGTTGTTTAACAACATTTCTAAACTTAGTCAGAGTATTAACAGAGTCCCATAAATTACATGTATTCGTAACTTCCTGGAACCTCTTTCTAAAATAATCTTTCTTGGATTTAGAAAGTAACATATTTACAACATTTCTAGCCTTTCTAAAGCTTTGCCAGTCCTTAGAATTACATGAACGCATAGCTTGTTTATTCGCAGAATTTCTGGCTTTTATAGCTTCAATCAGCTCAGGTGTTAGCCAGGGACTTATTCTACCAGTTACCTTCCTTTTTTTTTAAAGGAGCGTGTTTGCCAAGCACGCTAAGAGCAAAATTATTAAAATTCATAAATGCAAAATCAATTAGGTTATTATTAGAATTAATTAGCTCTAAATCTCTCCATTCAAAAGAGTTTAAGTCCTTATCAACTTCTTCCCAATTTACTTTACTGTAATCTCTACAAGAAATGACTTTGGGTAGAAAGGAGAGCTTTTTAGATTTAAGCACCGTGAAGCATAACTCATGATCAGATCCCGCGTAAGGAAAGTGACCTGATTTAGTAAATTTTTCAGTATTTTTGACATAAACATGATCTAACAGGGATTTTTTCTTGTAAGTGGGTCCTATCATCTGCTGAAACCAACTGAATTCGCGACAAAGTAAACGAAATTTATTAATGTTCGCATCAAAGTTGGAAGTTAAATCATGTTTCAACAAATCAATGTTAAAATCTCCAAAAAGAAGATGAATTGAATCTTGTGTGGAAAGAAAAACATTAATCTCCTTAAATAGTTCAAGGAATTTCACTAGTGAAGTTTCAGGTTGTCTATAAACCGTAGTAATCAAGATTGGTTTAAGACCAGTCTTTTTAATTTTAATAATTGTGATTTCAACCAAATTAATGCTGTGCTTAAAATCAATATCTAGGTAGTCTAATTCCACATCTTCCTTAACAAAAATAATGGTGCCACCACCACTATCGACAGTTCTATCAGATCTAATAGTTCTATAATTTGGAACAGAGTACTGATTATCTGTATCTCTATGTTGATCGAGTTTAGATTCTGTACAAGCAAGTACTGTAATATTTTTTATAAGTAGTAAGAGTTTAAGCTCCTTAAACTTATTCCTAATACTATTAAAATTTAAATGACAAAAGATCAAACCCTTCGAATGTACAAATTCAGGAGTGAAAACACTGTTTAATACAGAGTCCACATCTAACACGTTGTCTTCAATATTTACAATTTGAGAGTCTTGATTGTGAGGCGGTACAGGTGTGAGGCTGTCTTCGAAGACGTTGCCTACAGTGTTGATCCAATTGATATTTGAAACAGAATATTTACAGGATGAACAATACCAATTGTGTTTAAGAAATATTGACTTTCCGTCAACAACTCCGGCTCTTGTACGCACTAATCCGCTGAGTTGACAGAGTCCGCAGAGAGTAAATTTGTAAGTTTGAGAATCCATGTTGAGATTGGTGAGATTCTTAAACTGCATTGAGCGATTAGTCCCTCGTACTTGAGTGCTAGACAATGGTTGACCGGCATAGCAAAACAAGAAGAGTAGGTTTTTTAGTAAATCATTCTTTAGGCGATCATGCTAACTTCACGTTCATATATATACTTACATCATTATATCGCAATAATATATTTTAGTAATAAATTCCTCGTTCAAAATAACCCCTGTGTTCCCTCATTCCTGGGATTAAAATAATCATCGCATCATTGTTTAGGGATTATACTGATAAATATTTACCTGTCTACAGAACAACCCAAAAGCGTGTTTTATATTATTAGTTCAACGTTTTCGTGTATATAAAACTTATGCTGCTTTTCGTCCTTTGAATGAGCCAAAGGACGACTTTTTTTACATTATATTCAGCATTCCTTTTACTTCCATTTGCTCTGTATATTATTATATGGGCAATAAATACAGTCCAACCTATCCAAATTCCAAACCAATGCTTTAGTGCCTGCCATACCCTGGCAGTAAATTTGATCAATAAAATGGGCTCAATGAATGTTTAAATATAAATGTGTAATTCATTTTTTAAACAGCGTTTATTAAATTTAATCAAGTTAGGTCCTTCTTGCCGTTCAACCCGATATTCTTTAAATATGGTTCTTGGTGTGCTTTAACATATAAAGCACTGATCCGTTCGTTGTAGAGTATTTAATTTAAAACCATAAAAAAATGCTACGACCCTGTCGACAATCGAAGACTTGAACCTTTTCCTGGTTGCTTAAACTACACAAAACAAGAATTACTTACAAGTATGTCATGCCATATGTGTCATGCCCACCTCAAATTAGAACCCCACCCGTTGGAGGATAGATATGTATGTTTAATTCAACGAAATACTAACTCATTGTGTTTCTAATCGATAAAAAAGTTTAAACATCCATTTCTGTAACCTTGAAATTGAGTTAGATCTTTTTTCATTTAGATGAGCTTCCTTTGAATGGAGCCAACTGTATTGAACATGTGTCAAAAGCCGGTGGATTACTCACCCACACCAAAACTCAAAACGTTATCTAGTTTCCCCTTACAATTTGTCATTTCCAGTTAAAAGATATCGATTTAATCAACTACACCGAACCTGGTTTAAGAGTTACTAAAACACATTCAACGTTGTTCTTTTTTATTGAAGGCAACGTATTCATCGATGGGTGTGTTGTGGTGTGTGTATAAAAAGGCAATTCACCAAAAAAGTTTCACTTCAGAGGTTCCAAAAGGTTTGAGGTTCATAAAGTGAATTGTCATCGCACATCGTGGATATTCGCCTTGCCTTAGACTAATACCAAACTGCTTCGGAATTAATTAGAGACGTTGTAGAAAGGATCCAAAAAACGCAAATTAGGTAAACTCTCCTATTTATTAAAATTACTTGAAAATTTGGCAATTAAATCATATTCATAAAACAATTAAACCTAAACGTTTTGATTTCCATCAATATCAAATCTTTTTACTTTTCGTTTAATCGCTTAACATTTTATAACGTTAGAATTTAAGTTTCTTAATGGATCTATTTCTGTATTTCCGTATGAAATAAATTAAATATTTGATAATTAACTCTGCAATTCAATTACAAAAGTATCCCAACTTTTATTAACTTAGATTTAATTAATTATTCAGCTCAAAGAATCTAGACTTTTCTATTTGCAATGCTTTACTTTATGGGTTGAGTTACAATTATTATTATGATTTAAAATTTTCGGTTCACAATCGGTGGTTATATTAAATAATTAATGATGAGATTTTTGTTTTTAGAACGTTTCCCCATTTTCAAAGGACTTTCATCCGTACTACCAAAATTTTGAACAATCCAATCCCAATCTAAAATCAGACCAGACCATCATTTAAAAACCAACAATGGCTCCTAATAAGAAAGGAAATCCAAGCAGTTTGCGAACAATCATCCATCAAGTAACTGCCGAGAAATTGCAAAAACTCCAGGCCCAAAAGGACACCCTAAGCACCCATTTTGGCCCCGTCTTAAACGCCACTTCCGACGGCCAAACCCCACTCCAGAACCTCAAAGCCCTCCAGAAGGCAATCAAGGACAGTCCAATCAAAGACTCTGAAAATGAGGACCTGGAGTCCCAACTCAAAGACCTCGACGTCCTCATCGAATTAGCCGAAAAAGACGGAACCTGTGATCAAATAATCCAACACTGGACACAAAAACTAACTCAAGAAATCAAATTCACTCTCCAGCGATGCGACTACTCATTTCTCTACGGCTCAATCATGAACGAGTACCTCGACGTCAAAAAACGGGTCGAAACTGACCCAGAGGAACAGCTAACTGACCCCAAAAACCTATCTGACCCCGGGGACACTAAAGAAGCCACAATCAAGGAATTGACAGAACGGATATTCGTCGCTCCCGATTTCGAAAAACGCAAGTTTCAAGACTTCCTCAACAACAAAGTATTTCATTTCGACGACTACGAAGACATGGAGTTCATGAAAAAGCGAAAAACGGATTCTAAAAATTTCGGAGAATACTTATCCCAGACGAGCATCGACACGACTGACCTGAAACACTGCATCAAGGGTCTCTATTCTGTCGACCTCCTCAGCGATGAAAAGAAAGCTACTCTGAAGGAATTGGAGCAGAATAAGGTGGCTCAAGAAGAACTGGCTACATTATTGACGGACCATTTGTCGAATTTCGGCACCTGGAACTGGCCCGCACCGGTTCCCATAGATTTTCGACGAAATATGGCTGGGAAGTACAGGGCCTTTATGGACGAAGATATAATCACAGCCCTATTTCTCCAGTACGTCGGGGTCAGGTGGGCCATGCATTTTAAAACCCAATTCTTGAATATCTACAGAAATTCTAAGATCTGGAAATGGCACACTCCGCATTACCAGAAGAAACAAAAAATTTCTATTGAGGCAAGTCGGCGTAAGATCCACGAAGAGAGTTTCCTCGCCGTCCTTCCCAAAACGATGAAAGAGCAGTATTCGAGCTACGACGCTGAAAATCAGGCCGGGGACGCTGACGAGGATTCGAAAGATAAAACCAAGTCCCCGATGTACGTGAAGCAGCGACTCCTTCACGTCATCTCCAACGAGATTCACCTCAACAAAGTCATTCGGCCCGATAGCCCCATTTCCATCGTCCAAACTGACATGGAGTGGTTTGGACCCTCATTGCCTCACGAAGCTATCCTCGCCCTTATGGAAGTACTCGGAGTTTCTTCGGATTGGCTGCAATTCTTCGAAAGATTCCTAAAAGCCCCCTTAATTGTAGAGAAGGGCTTGGCCCCTCAGACGAGGGTCAAGGGCGTCGCCATTTCCCACATGCTGTCAACCCTCTTCGGAGAAGCCCTCCTCTTCGTCCTCGACTTTTACGTGAATAAATCATCGGGTATTCTACTGCATCGGATTCATGACGATTTTTGGTTCTGGGATCACCGGAATGAGCAGGCAGTCCTTGCCTGGCAAGCTATGGAAGAGTATGTCAAAATCTCGGGTCTCAAACTTAACATGGAGAAGAGCGGATCAATTACCATCCCTAAGGAAGGGGGGTCACCTGATCCGAAACAAGCGGCCTTCGGGATCACTGGATTGCCTCAAAAGGAAATCAAATGGGGTTTCCTCCAACTCTGTTCAGATGGAACGTTCCGTATCACTATGGACACTCTAGAGCCTCATGTCGAAGAAATGTCCCGTGTCCTGAGCCAAGCCCCCACGATCGTCGATTGGGTCAACACCTACAACAAGTACATGACCTTCTTCATCCGGAATTTCGGTGAGTCTGCCCTAACCCTTGGGACTCAGCATATCGACCAGATAATCTCCGCAATCCAATTCATTACCTCCCAAGTATTCAAATCCCACCAGGGCTCTCTGATCAAAGCCCTCCAGTCCAAGTTCCAAAATCTTGCCCGACCGAACCTCCTCGACGCTTGGATTTACTGGCCCGTAGCCCACGGGGGTCTCGGGGTCAAGAACTTTCTCCTCAAAATGATCAGCTTGAGGAAAACTTACAAAAAGTTGGATAAAGACAGCCGATTCACCTTACTGCCTGAGCAAGACAAGTCAGTCTGGAAAGCGTGGGTTCAGAGATCGGAGGCGAATCGTTCCAAGTCCAAGTACGTGAAGAAAACTCCTTCGAAAGGTCAGCAAGAGACGGTGACGGATTCGGAGTTTTCGGACGAGGAGGTTGTCGATTCATTGAACGTCGTGAAACGGAAGAAGCGACAGATTAACTTTGAGAGTCTTTGCAAGAAACATCGGGAATTCCGGTGGGAACATTGGCAGGTTCGGTACCAAGAGTTGCTGGAAAGTCCTGAGGAACAGAACCCCCTCTACACCGATGTTCGGGGCTCTCGCAGTTGGGAAGGCAAGGACATGTGGCTTCAGGTTTTGTACGGACCACGACTTGTCGAGTATTTCGGAACGGCAGACTTCATTA
The DNA here is from genome assembly GCA_906901685.1 of Desoria tigrina. NCBI lineage: Eukaryota > Metazoa > Arthropoda > Collembola > Entomobryomorpha > Isotomidae > Desoria > Desoria tigrina. Next base: position 7,200 of record CAJQTU010000040.1, read on the forward strand.
ATACGAAGCTCATTCCTGTCAGTCTTATTTCGATTATGCAGTCCTCGAGGGTTAATTATTAAATATTGTGGTATTTAGTCAGTTAGTAAGTCATGAGAGTTGCGATTCTGGGAAAATTTCGATCGTGATTGGTAATTAATTTTGTGTGCAAGAAGTCCCTAAGTTAGCAGTCCTCGAGGGTTAATTAATAAATAGTATGGTCATTACGGTCAGTGATTTGATAGTGAGGGGTGCAGTTGGCCTGAAAATGTCGATGGTTGTTAATTTTTTTTATAGCTGGCTTGTAAAATAAGTGTAATCTCTGTGATGGGCTGATGCTAAACAACAAAGAATTTATTTCTTGGTACTAAAACCCGATTATTTCGAAACTGGAAGTGTACTTAATATTTAATCATCTAATTATAAAAAACGCCAATTTTGAAAATGCACTTTAAAATGCAGATAAGTGCAACTGGTGGAAACCTTAAATAGTTTGTTCTCGAACTACAATTTTCGGTTAGGCTTCTAATAATGCCTCTTTATACAAATATTGAAATAGGAATTGAAATAAATGAAATTATAAAATTACAAGTATTTATGAAACCAAATTTTCAACGGTGTATGTTTTTATTTCCAATGAAAATTACGATACAAGACGGCAGATAATCATAATTTAGGAAGCTGTATTTGGAATTTAGGAATGAAGATGTTTTAAGGCAAAGAGTCATTAGTACAAAATCGGACTTTTCAGAGTGTTTTTAAAACATAATTTTACTAAAAGCACTTCATTTGGTAGTTTTTGATACCATTCATATTGGGATTTTATAATAATATGTAAAGAATGGTGTTTAAATGCTTTGGATTGGAAATCTGCGTATCATTTTCGCCCAAACCTCAGTGACAACATGCTGCAAATTTTTAAATTCAATTAGTCATTAAACTTTTCATCAAAAATTCCATTGCTTTATCAACAGTTTTATAATATTACAAACAAACAAAGCTCTCTAGACAATTGTCACGATTTTGTATTTCCACAGAGTAGGCTGAATTTGGTTTTTAAAGATTCAAAACAAAACTCCTGTTGAGAGGAGAATAAAATCTGAATACTCTTCAGGATGCAATACAACCTAAAAATGATAAATATTATTTCGAATGAATTGCATGAATGAAATTGGGTCCGATTGAACACACCTTCTGGAAATAGCATTTCGTTTTCAAACTGCTTAGTGTTGTAAATCAAACAAGCACACATTTTAGCCTCCAGCTTGAATAACATCGTTTTTTAAGTGGCAGTTTCTATAAACTTTATAGTGTTTTATAAAAGCACTATATTTCTCAGAAAACACGCCTACAAAGCATTTACCCTAATACTTTGGCGAAAGCGGAGAATAAAACAGCCTAGAGTCACTAAATATTTTAAACCACTAAATATGGAATTCTGGCGGAATCGCTTTTCAGTTCAGATCAATTAATTTAAAATATTAGAAGACCGAAGACCGAAGACGTAATACCAAGTTGGTATTACCAACTATACCTGGAATAAAAAGCATCATACTCGTGCATTATAATTTATAATTTCTAAGTCATAACTGATACCAAGTCCGAAAGTTTTGCACGCAACTGAAGAGATAATTTTTTAAATTAATAAATATTGATCGTGCATTATGCAAATGACTTGTTTTCTGTCCGTCCGCTACGTCTAAAAGAGGCGAAAAGAAGGTCTTTTAAAAACTGTTTCTCGGGATCTCATTAAGCCCTTCAGACAGCAGTTAAGTTGGTTGGCCAATAAAGTGTAAGCTCAAAGGGGAAAATCAAAGTTTACGATTTTTCGAATAAAAATCCCCTGGTGTCATTCATGAATCAAAAATTATTTCTTAAGGATATTCAGCGGTGCTTAACGTATTGGTGTAGCATGATTGGAATATTCAGGGCCGTAGCGACGAGGGTTGGAGAGGACTACCTCCAACCCGGCCGGCCGGCCCGAAGGGCCGTACTGGCTGGGGTTTTGTTGTAGATAAGTTGACATTGTTTTGAAAGAAACTTAGAACTTTTTGTTTTTGAATTCTATTGAAATCAGTTTCAATTGACTTATTTTTAGTTTTACATTTCTATATTGAATTTAAAACAAGTTAACGCTAGGGAATATGTCGACTTGATAGACTTGATACACGGTCAAGCGTTAACTTATACTTGATCGGTGGTAAACCGTAAACTGAATATTTAGCAGCAATGAATTTGGAGAATGGAAGTGTTGGAGTCGGTTTCCAAAGAATATATATTACTATTTCATCAACTTTTTAAGACTAATCGAATCGTGCAAATAAGAATGGCCTTATTTTTAATTTGAGTTAATTTTTTTCAACTGTTTTTGAAATTTAAATCTTATTGTCTTGAAATACAACTCTTTGGCATTAAAAAATATGAAGTTTTTTTTAAATCGCACCATTTTTTTTGCTGCGCTATTAACATTTGAAAAGGTGGTATCAGCCGTTTTCACCAACCCCTTCGTCTACGTCAGACAGTTCGCCACCATCAATATTACCAACGTTTAACTTCTCTAATAGTGACATTTAGCCAACTCCGTATCACCAACGCGCTCCGACAGTTCACTAATTTCAACTTTACCAATTACAACAAATTTTGGTATCACAAAAAAATCGTCATGTTTACTGAGTCAAAAATAATTTTCATTCATAACCTGATATCCCATTATTAGTGGAATCAATTATACAAACATCACAAATTAAACGCACCGCAGGGTCAAGTTCCAATTGTACACAAGATGTTTATACTTGGTGACCTTTTTACAATTAGTCCGGTGTACGGATAAATAAGGTTAAGAAGTTTAAAGAAGTTCGTATCGTAACCAGATTGAAGTAAAGGGGCTTTGTATCTCTGGGGTGCCCTGACTTACTAGACATACTTCCCTGTGCTTAGGGCCACACGCACAATTTTTAAATCGTTTTATCTCCATGTCTAATCTAATCTAAAAATACTAATCTATAATAAATTGAATTGCCAGATCGATAGGACTGGAATTGGAATTGGAATATAAATTAGACCCGAGATGAATAGTCTACATACTCAAAGTTAAGGCCCCCTGATTTAATTTTGTGAAATTAGTTAGGTAAGCGGTGTAAGGAGGTGGTTCACTGAAATACATTTGAAATACCAATTGTTTGGAATTTAGACAAAAAATAACTACAAACTATTAGATAGCTTTTGAAGTATGGACAAATATGACTAGGTTGATAGTTTGGGACTTAGGGCTAGTTGATTTGGCATGGGAGCTAACAATAAGATAATGATATGCATGATTATAATTTGTTCATTGAGATATGTTAACTGCCATCGTTGGTGATGTTGGGTTTGGTAACCTGTCGGAGTTAGTGACTTTGTGGTCAAAAACTGTCGCAGTTGGTAACATGTCCTATGTGCATTAATTGGCAAAATTGATATTGGCGAAGACAAAGGGGTTGGTGAAAACGCCTGGAACCGAAAAAGTGAATTTGTATAATTTTTTAAACACGGCACAGGTTCATTTCATTACCTAATTTGTTGATTTCTGTTATTCAGTATCTACTAGTAGATTAGAAAGTAATAAACCTTAAAGAAATTGCCTTATTTGAAATTGTTGTTTTTTTTTCTAAAAACGTGTCACTAAAATGGCCGTACTTCAGATTCTGAAGCTCGGCCGTACCAATCCTCGCTACGGGCCTGGGAATATTTAACTCATTTTAGGCATTTTCAAGGAGTTTATTTTTACTACGGGCAACTGAAAACCCGAATCTCGGTGATACATTAAAACAGTCGTCGTTTACTAAATATCGAAGATATCTAATAAATGTATAATAATAAACTGTTACTACTGCACTATGTCCGACTGTACGTCTGTGCACTTACTCGCGAATGACATTTTCCATTTTTCTGATCGGATAGGAATAGGAACTTAGGAATTTGCTTCATGTCAAAGGTCCTGATCCCAGTTGTCCTCAAATCTCTGTCCCAATTAGGAATAGAACGATGGAAAGGTATTGAAAATGTGCAATGACTATTCAACGGGTGCATACAATTTGGGAGTGCTGTCGCTTTTTAAACTAGAGTCTGAATTACAAAAGTCGTTTCGAAAGGTTCGAAAGGTAAAATAAACCGATGTAACGGGTGTAACCAAGTGTTGAAAACGTCACCATAATTAAACCGAATCTTAATGTCCCCAAAAGCCCGGGTTTTGCACCCTGGTGTCAGTAGGAGTGGTCCCGTATCCGTCAAAGATGTTCTTTTACTCATGGGAATCGTTTAAACCCCATATCTCAATTTCCCCAAAAATCCCAGGTTTTGCACTCTGAAATATAGGTTCAGGGTATTATCATGTATAGATGATAGACATAGAGTGTAATGTAAACTACCTAAGCGTCAGTTTTAAAATGAGTAAGAGCTCTATCCTGGCGTTGAACTCCTACATATCACTATTCTGTTTGATTTAATGGTTTGTTTTGGGGTTTAATTGATGGGGGGCAGGGGGTGTGACCGATTTGACCCAAGTTCGAACTTAGCCTCACTCTTGAGCCAAGGAACAAGTGTACAAAATTTGGTGACCGTAGGTCAAGCCGTTCTCCAGTTATCGCTCGGACAGACGGACGGACGGACGGACGGACGGACGGACGGACGGACTTGTCGTTCGCATAAAGTGTTTTCAACACTTAATAAACCTTAGTAAGAGGCAAATCCAAAAAATCATGAAACCACGTGCGATGTACAATAAACCATAAGGTGGTTGTCTGACAACATCGTGATGTTTTACTCAAGAATCTAAAAGTACCCCAACCATAGAGCAAAAGTTTATAAATTCTTGAATCACACGACATTTGTTGACCTTTGCCTTAGAAAGTCCTCAAACAAACTTAGCCTCTGCTCTGAGGTCATAAATGGTTTAATGAAAAAGCATTTTAAAATCTTCACCAGTTAGAACGTTAGAGAACTGACGCGCGACGGACAGAATGAGTAAAGCCATTAAAGGGCATCACTAATAAAGCGCTTTTGAACGACATTTTTAATTTTGCTCTATGTGAAAACTTGAAATTTTCTAGACTCTCACTCGCATATCAAAATGTCGTTCATTTTCTGGTTTAAAGTTGGACATAAGTAGGGTTCATATGTGGTGTATCTTTCTGGTTTTAAAAGGGTTCAGTAATTCGATAGGTTTTCTCCAACACTTCGTTATATGTATTTGAAAGATTTATTTAGTGAATATTCTTTTACTCTAGTCTAGTCTAGACTGTCTAGAGTCTCTAGAGACTCTACTCTAGTCCAATATTGTCCAACCATGATGCCCACAAATAAATAGCATGAAACGATTATGTAAGAAAAAGGAGTTAGCAAGCACCTATTCTTGTTTGGAAAGCTTGCCAGTTTATATTTCATTCTAATAGCTTGAAAGTCGATGTGCGATAGTAAGAATAACGACCAACTTTCCAGAACCATTTCATAATTATCTGTTTTCATAGTCGAGTACGATTGACGATCACGTTAGATACGAAAGCTTTCATCAATCTGTTCAAAGGATGGTTGTTAATTAGAAATTAGAATCAAGCAATAAAATTAGAATTTCTAAATAATGAACAAAATCTGAAATCAAAACTATGATACTATATACTGACGCAAAAACAGTCTATTGTTTCCTTTTAATTTTTCAATCGTCAAATCTGATCACTCATGGCCATCGCGGTACATATCAATATTTAAATTTAGATTTATCTACGTTTGGTGATTGTGTGTTGCATTTCAAAACCTTTTCCAATGAGACTAAATACATCGATATCGTTGCAGACGTGATTCATCGTAACAAAGCTAAATCCCCCTGGACATTTTATTTCTCGATTTTGGGAAACGTTAGTACTCCCGTCAGTCGTACAATTCATTTCTTCGAACCGTGCACCATCAATGTGATAATTGAAGGTAGGATTAAAGACCCAATCCATGGATTGTGGAAGTACATGATTGACAACCTTTACACGTATCAAAACCGAAACCATTCAGTTTTCATATACATTCAAACCCATTCAAATCGGTTTGCTTTAACTGATATGGTATTTTGGCCAGCGTCGTTTTATATTGTATCTTTGTTCAATTTTGAAACCCATCAGTCACATTTTGATACAACATTGAAGTACAGTTGGGCCTTTTGGTGTCCGTACTGCAATGCCTGGTCTTATGGTGGAAGCACTAGCGTCAGACGGATGAATCTTCTCAGTTTTCAAAAGTATTGGAATGCATATAAAATCCCCGCAATAACAACTAATCCAATGGAGCCCAAATCCAGTTGTCCCTCAAGTTTTTGGAACAAAGATCGAAGTAAAAACTTTATGAATAAACCGATGTAACGGGTGTAACCAAGTGTTGAAAACATCACGATAAACAAACTAAATCTCAATTTCCCCAAAAAGCCCGGGTTTCGCACCCTGGTGTCAGTAAGAGTGGTCCCGTATTTATCAAAGATGTTCTATTACTCATGGGAATCGTTTAAACTCCATATCTCAATTTCCCCAAAAAGCCCGTGTTTTGCACCCTGGTGTCAGTGGGAGTGGTCCCGTATACGTCAAAGATGTTCTATTACTCATGGAAATCGTTTAAACCCCATATCTCAATTTCCGAAAAAAGCCCGTGTTTTGCACCCTGGTGTCAGTGGGAGTGGTCCCGTATACGTCAAAGATGTTCTATTACTCATGGAAATCGTTTAAACCCCATATCTCAATTTCCCCGAAAATCCGGGTACTGCACCCTGGTGTCAGTGGGAGTGGTCCCGTATTCGTCAAAGATGTTCTATTACTCATGGAAATCGTTTAAACCCCATATCTCAATTTCCCCGAAAATCCGGGTACTGCACCCTGGTGTCAGTGGGAGTGGTCCCGTATTCGTCAAAGATGTTCTATTACTCATGGAAATCGTTTAAACCCCATATCTCAATTTCCCCGAAAATCCGGGTACTGCACCCTGGTGTCAGTGGGAGTGGTCCCGTATTCGTCAAAGATGTTCTATTACTCATGGAAATCGTTTAAACCCCATATCTCAATTTCCCCGAAAATCCGGGTACTGCACCCTGGTGTCAGTGGGAGTGGTCCCGTATTCGTCAAAGATGTTCTATTACTCATGGAAATCGTTTAAACCCCATATCTCAATTTCCGAAAAAGCCCGTGTTTTGCACCCTGGTGTCAGTGGGAGTGGTCCCGTATACGTCAAAGATGTTCTATTACTCATGGAAATCGTTTAAACCCCATATCTCAATTTCCCCGAAAATCCGGGTACTGCACCCTGGTGTCAGTGGGAGTGGTCCCGTATTCGTCAAAGATGTTCTATTACTCATGGAAATCGTTTAAACCCCATATCTCAATTTCCCCGAAAATCCGGGTACTGCACCCTGGTGTCAGTGGGAGTGGTCCCGTATTCGTCAAAGATGTTCTATTACTCATGGAAATCGTTTAAACCCCATATCTCAATTTCCGAAAAAGCCCGTGTTTTGCACCCTGGTGTCAGTGGGAGTGGTCCCGTATACGTCAAAGATGTTCTATTACTCATGGAAATCGTTTAAACCCCATATCTCAATTTCCCCGAAAATCCGGGTTCTGCACCCTGGTGTCAGTGGGAGTGGTCCCGTATTCGTCAAAGATGTTCTATTACTCATGGAAATCGTTTAAACCCCATATCTCAATTTCCCCGAAAATCCGGGTACTGCACCCTGGTGTCAGTGGGAGTGGTCCCGTATTCGTCAAAGATGTTCTATTACTCATGGGAATCGTTTAAAGCCCATATCTCAATTTCCCCGAAAACCCGGGTACTGCACCCTGGTGTCAGTGGGAGTGGTCCCGCATTCGTCGAAGATGTTCTATTACTCATGGGAATCGTTTCAACCCCAAATCTCAATTTCCCCAAAAATCCCAGGTTTCGCACTCTGAAATGTAGGTTCAGGGTATTATCATGTATAGATGATAGACATAGAGTGTAATGTAAACTACCTAAGCGTCAGTTTTAAAATGAGTAAGAGCTCTATCCTGGCGTTGGACTCCTACATATCACTATTCTGTTTGATTTAATGGTTTGTTTTGGGGTTTAATTGAAGGGGGGCAGGGGGTGTGACCGATTTGACCCAAGTTCGAACTTAGCCTCACTCTTAACCCAAGGAACAAGTGTACAAAGTTTGGTGACCGTAGGTCAAGCCGTTCGCCAGTTATCGCACCGACAGACAGACAGACAGACAGACAGACAGACAGACAGACAGACGGACAGACAGACAGACAGACAGACAGACAGACAGACGGATTGGTCATTCGCATAAAGTGTTTTCAACACTTAATAACAACTGCACCGTTGATCTGCTCGTATTAGAAACCCTGGCGTTAGCATGTAATGTTAGTCTTCAGTACGACAACTTCGAAGAAGATCGGAATTATCGCAAATCAGTGTCATACCTAATGCGATTTGATGACTATTTACTTGCTGAAGTCAATTTTCTTGCTTTCCAATCGGAATATGGTGCTCATTTAATATACTGCACTCCAAGAATAGAATCCGAAGATTTAAAAGTGGGGATGTGGCTCTCTCCGTTTAAAAAATCAGTATGGATTTTGTTTGCAGTAATAACGATTATTGTTTCGGCTTACTTTGTTGGAAAGGGGGAAACTGTGAGCATTGCAAGGGTGGTAAGGAGTGTTTTACTCCTCTGTAGAATTTGTTTCAGGCAAGCTGAACGAGATAAACAAGCCAAGTTTGTTTTGTGTTTGTTGTCACTTGCTGCTATTATGGTGTGTGGGGTCTACGAAAATATTTTAACAAGTAAATTAGTTGTGCCAACGAAACCTGTTCTGCTAAAAAACCTCACAGAAGTTATAAACGCAAACTACAAAATCGAAGTGCCATATTTAGAAGAAAGTAACTTTCTCAAACCACATGAAACATTGAGACACGAGTTTAAAAAACACAGTCTCCTGGCAAAGCTTGACGAGTCCATTAAAATCCTTCCTTACGGACGGATAACTAATTTTAAAGTGAATTTCAACACTACAGTAAATGCATTTTATGACCATAGTATAACAAACAAATTTAATTTTACACTCTATGAAATCCAGGCAGAATTTTCGACATATCAGTGTAATAAAGTTCAAGAAGAATTAAACACAAATATGTATCATTCAATGGTTTTTACCCACAAGAGTGAATATATGATAATTAAAATTAGGACATTGGTGGAATCCGGAATCCAAGGGCTCCTACAAACTTGGTTCAATTTCCGTTCGACAACTAGGGTACTGCAATACGAAAGCCAGAAATTAAAATCAGCACAAACAGATTTTACCCCTGCACAAGCAGGGATAAAAATAAGATTACAAAGTTTGAAATCTTTTTTTATGCTCTTTTGTACGTTGATGGGAATTTCCATTTCAATATATCTGTTGGAAATCCGAAACAAATTTAGTTTCAGAGCATCGAGCATTTTTATTGTAAAAATAATAACATGGAAACATGGATCCTGTAAAAGTGTCGACTGCTTCTCACAATCAGTATTGTACCAGAAAATTTTCATGACGGACTCCTTTATTAAGCCCAGGAAATTTTTAAGAAAATCAGAAAGCAACAAAAAATGACACCCATAAGCTGTTAAAAGTTAGCGTTTACTGGATATTAAAATTAAATTTAATAAAATCTTCATCGCCTATTAGAAATTACATTGGTTTATTTATGTCGCTTTATGGCATTACAAATAAAAAAATCTTCGTATTTGAGCTAAATGTTTAATTCCGGTTTTAGAAGACTCTTAAAAACAAAGCGGCGGTTGCAATGAGAATGAAAAATTGAATACTCTTCTGAATCCAATACAACCTAAAAATGAAAAATTAACTTTTTAATTATATCACATATTGCGTGCTAAGATAGAAGTTTTAGCATAAACCAATCAAATGCCTTTATCATTGTCTTATTTGAATTAAATTAAATTTTGTATCCTAATAACCTTTTAGTTCGGGCAAGGGCTTTATGAAGATCCTTAAGTTCTTCCTTGAAAATCCACTTTTTAATCCCGAGGCAGTAGTTCTTATTAAAGTCCTTCCAGACCAAGTCTTTAATATTCCAGTAAAACATCTCTCGGTCCCATTCACTCATGCAGTGTTCCAGCTTGGTCATATTGTCCGTCGGGAAGTTCCATTCGTTTGTATGGAAATAGGTTAAGGAGCTGACGGTAGTTTGGATTTTGTTAAACATTTTAAGCATTCTGAAAACAGGAACGTTAATATAAAATCCACTTCACCAGGACCAAATTCTTAATGCTGAAAACACGGTTTTGAAATGCGAATTTCATGACATTCACTTACTTGGGCTTCTGTCCAGTCAAAACTGCAAAGGAATCGAGTATGAAAAAGGGCAGGAAATTATAGACAAGATTTAGGATCATGTTAAAAGCGTGAGTGTCGACGTATTTGAGGTAAGGATAACGAATGACCCCTTCGAACGGGGTGACTTTTAAGGTTTCATGAGTTTGAACCCTGAAATCCTCATGGGTTACCGGATTCACGGATCCGGAACAGCAGTTATAGACCCGAATGTTTTCAGATCTGTAAAAAATTAGAAATACTTGTTATGTAAAGGGTGAAACACTTTAATGATTTTACTCAGTCTAAATTATATTTTTTGACAATTTAAAAACAATGCATAAAATGTCCCAACCGTTGAGTGGCGGTGTTCCAAGCCGCAGCTAGAATGAGGTTAGAACAGACGTCCAATGGAATTGCGTCTGAGACCTTATCGGCGCCACAAACCATTGATGTTAACATCCCTTTACCCGTTGCAGCTACCAGGCCAGTTATTCCAGTCAAACTGTCCACGAAACCTGGTTGTGGTTCTTTCCACGCTCCGACGACTGGCAGTATCACAAAAAGTTAATCATTCCTATGATAAGTTTAATTGTCTTTCCAATTAAAAATAATACCTTACTTATCGAGGGGCGGACGATGCAAATCGGAAGTTGAGCCCCTTGTTCCTTCAGAAGGTTTTCCGCCAGGCATTTAGTATAAGTGTAAGTGTTGGGTTTTTCGCCACAGATCCTGGAATTAAACCCCTATCATCAACTAATGCACCTCATTAATGGTTTTTAAATTTAAATTTAGTTACATCGGAGTTATTGCTGCGACTTCTTCGTCACTCATCATTTCAATTTCTTTGGGTGTTGGTGTTGGGATTTGGGACACGTTGGCGGGTGCCAGAATTTCCTCCGGGCAGTTGGTGATATCACAATTAACATATGCAGTTGATATGTGTGCGAATGCCTGGAACAAGAAAATAACAAAATGCATCATTTTTTGCTCCGAATGCTTTTAAAACTCACGAGGGAAGTACACAAAGTGTCAAATACAAAATTGTTTGTCAATTGATTGTCAAAATTACTAACACCTCGTGTACCTCCATTGTTACTTAACAAATATCAATTACCGCTAATTTTTCCATCCCATAACAAAGATCCAGCATCCGTCGAGCCCCGTTGTAATTTATATTCAGAGCATATTTAAGTGGCTCATTAAACCTGACACTAGCTGCGGAATGAATGACGACGGATACGTTTTGAGACAAGATGTCCCGGTCCGATCGACAAATCCCAAGATCCGGGAGTGTGATGTCCCCTTCAATTCCAAACACTTTGTTTAAAGCAGTTGGGTTTTCCTGTCTCAGGACATCAAATATCTGAAATGCAACCAATTTTTCATTACTAATCATTGCAGTTTTTTATTTTAATTAGATTAAGACTAATTAAATAGATAAACTGTGTACTGCTGATTGAAGGACGGATTTAAGCCGTGATCCCACATCAACGCCACGCTTGGCCCGCAGAAGAATGTAAACGTTAGAAACGTGAGGACAAGCTCTTAAAAGCTTTTCCAAAACGGCTTTTCCCAAAAACCCGGTTACTCCGGTTATGAAAACACATTTTCCGGAATAAAATTCCTGAATTTCACTTCCACGGCTACTGCCTATTGCAACCATCTCGGTTTTAATGTTATTAAAAAGTACAATGGAAATTGTGATTTCGAAACACCAGGAATATTCGTTGGTAGTAGTAATTTTGTGCAAATGAACCTGTCCGAGGTTACGGGGTTTTATATATAGTGTGAGAATTCGGTTTTCCATACACCATGATTTGGGATTGAGAAAAAAAACCGATCGTGTGCCTGAATTTTAGAAGTTATCCATGTAAATGTAACTAGGAGAATATTAGAAGATTCTTTCGTCGGGGGGTGATTTTTCACAGGACTGTTTTTTGTTGTACATTTAGAGTTTAGCTATTGAGAATTAGATCTAGTAAGTGATAAACTCAGTCTATTAGTGTTGCAAGCAGTTTAGACATTAAGTTGCTCTATACAAAATACTTCTCCGGCAGTTTAGCAATGAAATTTACAATTATTTTAAAAACCAGAATTGCATTTAAAATGTAAAATGAACTTGAAATTAAACATTAATTGCAAGGGGAGCTTAGTTTCATCATTTTATCCATTTCAGTTTCTTTAAGGCTTGAATTTTGAATGTTAAAAACCCGTTTGCTCTATCTGAGGAATTCGTTGATTGGCTTACATATTTAGAAACCACGGTTCTAAACTCTAATTTTTTAAAAGTTTTATGATACTTGAAACATATCCTGTTTTAAAATCCAAACGACCTTTGGCAATTACAATTGCTAATTTCAGATAAAAATTTATTCCAATTAAATGCCCCACTATCAAAGCAATGGTTGATTAGAAGTATAGGGTATTGCCCATCAATCATTTAAAATAAGGGAAGTTCGGGTGAATACAATTAATTTTCGTCTTGTCGTATAAACTTCAATATAACTTTAAAACGATGAATGTAATCAATATAGCCTACGATTTTATGACCAAGCTTGTCTGACCGTAATGAACATTTGCAATCAGACCAGCTATAAATATTAAAGGCAACTGTTGAATTTCTAATTGCACATTAATTTCAGTTCATCGTTTCCTATCAATTATAATGATTTCCGACTACTTATGCCAAATTCAGAGTAATCATTAAAATGTAACAAATAATAATTAACAACATTGTACAATAGATCCCACGTCAATTTTTAATTTATGTCTGTCGAAAATCCCTGAAAATTTTTGGTCGTTTAGGAGTTATTCTTTCGTGCATTTTAAAACTGACAATTTTCCAGTAATATTTTGTTTCGATATTCCTTATTATGATTATCCACGTTATATAAAATTAGCAAAAAGATAGAGTTGACTAGTCTGACGTAAGGTAATTCATACTAGATTCTAGCCATGACGAAAACTCCTAATCATAATCATCTTTAAAGCTGTCAAAATGTTGAAGATTCATCTTAAAGTAAATCTGGTCTAGGTTTGGTTTTCGTCATCGGATTGAGTTTAGATTTTTTAAACATCCGATTGTTATAATTCTAGAAAAAATCTAATTGTTCTCAGCAAGCGGTAACGAAACACGTGTTGTACAAATTTTTGATTGGTTAATGCCCATTTCCCTACAGTTTGTGTATGGATTTTTTACCGGTTACACCGTCATTGGTGTAACAATATGTAACGCTTATGTCAGTATCGCCTGATCCTAGAATCCTTATGAAAGTTATGATCTCCTGAAGGATTTTTGAACAAAAACTTGATTCTTGAACTTCAATTCTAGACCATTTTCCAATCATCTCTAATTCTCTAAGCAATGTTAATTATGTTTTTCGTCTCTGATAAGTACCGAAAATGATAGAGTCGAACAATTAGCATACAATCGGCTATGCATTTGACGGAGGTGGCTTATCTGCAAATCATAACAAGGAAAAGTGGATGGACTGTATATAAAATACCCTCTAGGTTGCATTTAAGTCAATCAGTCTGAGAATATCATCTCAAACAGACGATTGCTCACATTTATAGCTCATTTAGCATTTTAAACGATTTAAATCTATCAAAATGCCTTCACTGAATCTTAAAGAGAACTTTTGTAAATTCTGCATCTCCCTTATACACTCTTGGCTCTGGATTGAACGACTTATAATTAAAATTTTCCTTAAAAACTACATCAAATCCAAAGTCCGGGAATTTTATCGGTTGGATGGAGAAAACAGTCATCTCGTCCAGGTAAACGACCCGGAATTCTACGTCCATGCCGCCAACCGGAGTTTCCTCGGCCTCTGCGAATCTTATATGAATGGCTGGATTTCAATCAAAGATAAACGGGTTGATCAAGTCATCAGCAATTTCATCAGTTCGGGAAATATAAGGACCGAGCCAGCTTTCCGGTACAAGGCGTTCCTAGACTATTTGGAGTTTGAATTTTTCCACGTCTCGTCACCAGAACAGTCTATTAAGATGGCTAAGGCTCATTACAACGTTGGTAAGTGACGTTTAAGAGTTTAAAGTACTTAACTCCATGAATTGTAGTATAAAAATTAAATTATTTTCAAAGGAAACGACTTATTCGAAGCAATGCTCGGACCAGGAATGAACTACTCCTGTGGTTTGTGGAAGGCCCCAACCGACACGTTGGAAACTGCTCAAAGAAACAAATTAGAAATTCTCGCCAAGAAAATGAAACTAAAACCTGGGATGAAAGTCCTCGATATCGGATGCGGTTGGGGTGGGATGGCGCACTATTTAGCGTCCGAACATGGCGTCTCCGTCGTCGCAACAACGACATCTACCGAAGGGGTTAAATACGCAGAGGATTACTGCCGCGGTCTCCCGGTCGAAGTCCGTCTTTCCGACTGTCGAGATTTGGTCGAAAATAACGAGAAATTCGACAGGATTCTGGCCGTCGAAGTCCTCGTCCACGTTGGGAAAAGAAATTACAAGTCATTTTTCACCCAAGTTAAGCAATGCTTAAAGGAAGACGGGATCTTTGTACTTCATGCTATAGGCTCTAACGATCCCGACCTCCCGTCTGTAAATAATTTACATAACACGATGATCCCCGATTCTAGAATCCCGTATATTAAGGATATTGTCGAGTTTACAGAGGGTCTGTTTTTAATAGAGGACTGGGCTAATATTGGGGTTAACTACGATAAGACTGCCATGGCTTGGAATAACAATTTTCAGAAAGTTAGGCCTGATTTTGTAAAGAGAAATGGGGAGAAGTTTTGTCGGATGTGGGAGTTCTTTATGCAAACGAATGCGGCGTTGGCAAGGACTAGGAATTTACAGATTTGGCATATTGTTATGACTCATAAGGGGCTACAAGGGGGCTATCAGTATTAATTATTAGTCGATTGAACTTAAATCATCCTTGTTAAATTACGTGATATTTAACAAATATAATCTTGTCCTGTCATGCATATCGAGTATATTCCATTGGATACAATAAAAGAAAATATGAAACGCTGCAAATAGCATAATTCGTTCTTGAAACTATTTATTTTGAAACCTATTTTCAATCATGCATTGTATTGGTTGGAAGTGTTTAAAAAAGTCAACCCGAATCAGCAGAATTATTTTAATTGGTTATCGCAACGCAGTTAGTCCTCAGTATTCATTATTCGACATCAAATAATTAAAATCAAAATTATGAATAAAAATCGATTCCATGAACTTCAATCTAAATGTGAAATAGCCTGATACTGATAGCATGTGCCATACAATAATTTTAATAGAAGGAAGATATCGAAAATGGCATATGGCATTCTATGATTTAAAATGTAAACGATTCAGATCACACCATTTTGCAAACACTAAAATCGTCCTTGTTACATTCAAAATTTTAAATGCTTTAAAAATGCATACGAATTACCATAATTTTTTCCATTTATATTTTCTTAGTAGAAATTAAGAAAATGAGATTACATTTCACACTATCCGTAGAACCTTCATTATAAAATCTACTCTATGATTACGATGTACAAAACATTTAATAAATCGTTTTAGATGTTAAATAATCTTTAAAATCTCATTTTAAATCAATTTAAAAAGATAATTAATGTTCTTATTATAACAATTTTATAGTTTTCGTCGTCAGTATTAAATTTATGATGATGCAGTTCAAATTACAACCCTTTTTGAAAAAATTCATTAGTAGCGTTATTGAAGTTTAAATCCAGTTCACGTTCCAAATAAATATTCGAAACGTTCCGGCCTACAAAAAAAATAAAATGCAGCCAAAATTAAAATTATAAACCAAAAAATCTACTATTCTAAAGTGAATTTAAATAATTTCTAGTTAAACCATTCCTTCTCACATCTTTTGTAATTAATCTACTTAATACCGGGTTTGTAATTAATTAAACTCCCACAATAATGAATGTCGGAAACAAGACATTAAAATTCTCACTGTCTTGTTGAAGTAAAAAAAAGTGAAAATGATATAATGATTAGAGGTAACTTAATTAGAATTAGAGTACATGAGATACGTAAAAATCGCTTAAATTATTGTGATATAAAGATAAGCGACAATCATTACTATTTATTACAGTTAATCGTTAATTGAGGCTAATGAGACTAATGGCAGACCGTTTTGTTCAATTTCCACCCCACAATTACGTATAAATAACATGATTTTCCTTCCCTGTAATATCCCTATTTCATTGCTGGCCTTTCGGTTTTGAAATAATTAATTAATATATGAGTTTAATTAAAGATGAATTGGAAACCTTTTATGATTTTTGTCCATTTAATACAATTCCAGTAATTAATAAAATAGCAGTCGGATATTCTGTTCCGAAATTAATATTTTATAAGTCGGTTCCTAAATCATTAACTGATTTGCAAAGTGTTTAATTCTCTAGCTCTACGTCATCAACTTAAATGAGACCACGTTAAAGCTTTTTGCTGGCCAACTGGATATACATCAGTTTTGTTTGTAGTTCTTTGCCCTTAAGCTCTCTGATTCGTCTAAACTTTATAGAACCATTCGAAGTGACTAATCCGTTAAGATATTTCACAACCTGGAAAATAACGTGTTATATATCACTTGAAATAACTAGTTTTTATAACACATTTCTGTCCCACACCGGAGATAGTGAACTCAATCAGTTCCAATCCAATACAATCAATCATGTACCTTATGGAACTGCTTTTACAACACGCAGATTGCTAGATCTCTCATTTTCAAAGTTTTAGAATTAAGTTCCCTATGAACTTCGAGCAACAATTGACAAAAAAATTACGACGCTTAGATAATCAATTTTTTTATTAAGTTTCTAAAACTCATTAGATCATAACTTACGCAGTTATTTTTTATTATGTATGCTTTTGCGATTTATGCTTGTTACACAGCATTTAAAAAACGGATCCGAATTAGAAGGAGAATGAAATATTTGATTTTTCGACAGAAACTGGCAAAACTAGTTGCATACGTGAGATTGATCAAAACCGTCTGACATTCTGGATTCGATGAAGGCTCGGCTTCAAACGATTCTATTTAATCCACTAATTTTTTCCCATGGAATTCTAGGCCGACAACAAGAAGAACTCGCATGCGTACGACGTGAATTTTATGTTTTATTTGCAAAAATATTAAATGGCTTAAAATTTGTTCGAGCTTTACTTTGGGTCAAATTTCAATTAAGCCAAACCATCAAAATTCATAGTTTCATAAGAATCGGATTGTTTGATTTTTTTTAATATCAGATAATCAAGAGTGGTTAAAGAGTTTTTAGAAAAATAAATCGAGTGCATGAAACCAATCGCTTCCATTTCGGGCTTTTGAAATGATGACTAAAATTAAGTCAGCAAACGCATCGACAATATTTAGTCTAATGTGAAAAAAATTAACCGTTTGCAATCATTTTTTATTTGACTTAGGATTTTATTTATTTCCAAACTTTGTACAGTATAAATTATATTAAAACACGTATTCGGCTGAGCAGTAAAATTCTAAAAACAGTGACGAAATTCGAGAATATCCTCTAAAACGCTATCATTACGGTCTATTGTTTTTAACGAGTTGAAGTAAAGACGTCAATACCGAAGGATCTACTAAAGTGGAAGTGTCGCCAAAATTGCTATCTCCCATCGCAACATTTGTTAAGACTCGTCTGAGGATCTTGCCACTTCGGGTCATGGGGAGAGCTGGGGTCACAATGACCACATCCGGCATTGCAAAAGAACCGACACTTTCCCTTACTGTTGAGAATAATATGTTTTAATTAGTATCAAATCGTTATTAATAAATTTAGTTCAGTAATTAATAACAATTTACCTTTGTCTCTAATCTCGGAAACAATGGAACGCCCCACATTTCCATACGCGTCTTTAAGTATCACAAAGGAGTACAGGCTTTGGCCTTTGATTTCATGAGGAACTGGAACAATAGCTGCCTCTGCTATCCCTGTTGTTCAAATAATTATTAAAGTTTTCCGGTTAGCTTTTTTGTTTCAATTTTAGGCAAATTAGCGTCTGAAAAACCAACCTTCATGTGCTAGGATTGCCGACTCAATCTGAGTGACGCTAATAGAATGACCGCTAACTTTTAAAATGTCATCAATTCTTCCGGTGATGGAAATGTAGCCATCCTCGTCCCGTTTTGCAGCTGTTCAAAAACAAACATAATACGTTTCAACAACCATACCTTTTATTTAGAATCAAAATTGTGATAATATAAAAATAAAATCACCATCTCCACTGCAATAGTAGCCAGGAAACTTGGTAAAGTAGCTCGTGACTAGTCGGTCAGCATCCCCATAAACAGTTCGTATAATTGCCGGCCAGGGCTGACTAAATGCTAAACAGCCATCTCCAGGACCTTCGATAACTTCCCCCTCGGCGATTAGTAAAACTGGCGCAACTCCGAAAAACGGTAGGCCCTGTAAATAAGAGCAAATTATTAGTTTTTGGTAACACCGTGTATTTTCTTAGATTTTTGTTGGAAATGAATGCTTACAACGGAGCCTGGTTTTGAAGCCGTTGGTATTGGTAGAGACGATAAGATATGACCTCCCGTCTCAGTTTGCCCATAAGTGTCAACAATGGGGCATTGTGAATTTCCAACGATTTCGTGGTACCATTGCCAAACTTGTGGATTAATTGGCTCTCCTACCGTTCCGAGAATTCGGAGTGAATCTCTGTTATGCCTAATAAAAATCGTTTTGTTTAATTATCAAAATACCTCGCTAATTTTTACTCGAAAAGTTGAGTTTAAGGTTTACCTCAGGACAGGTTCATCTCCGAACTTCATCAGGGACCTCAAGACCGTTGGGGCAGTGTAGAAATGAGTCACTTGGTACTTGTCAATGATAGACCATGGTCTTGTGATATCAGGATAGAACGGAGTTCCTTCAAACTGTATAACAATCAAGTTTTAAATCATAAAACTAATTAAAGTTAAACTCAATTTTAGTTTAATTAAAATATGCAGAACTTACAATAACAATAGTTCCCCCGAGCGACAGTGGTCCATAAAAACCGTTTGCATGTGCACAACACCAGCCCATATCCGCCGTACACCTAAAATAAGTCCAAGAATTGTTGAAATACGTAAAATAAAATGTAGTAATATCACAATGCCCCTGCTTACCAAATGACGTCCGTTTCCGGATGGTAATCGAAAACATATTTGAAGGACGTTGAAGCATACAACATGAACCCTGCGGTTGCATGAACTACCCCTTTTGGTTTTCCAGTTGATCCACTGAAAAATCAGTAATTAATTTATGAAGCTTTCCGCTAATCATTAAATCCCATCACTTAATTGATGACTAGTTAATTACCTTGTGTACAAAATAAACATGGGGTGTTCTGCCTCAACCCAAACGGGATCACAAATATTTGACATTTCTGAACAAACCTCATTCCACCATTTGTCTCTTCCAGCCTGGAAGGGTGCCTGAAAATTGAAAAAAATTAACAAAATTAATTTCAAGTTCCAAAACTGTAGGTGCAACGAGAACTGAAACATACAATATAAGTGGATTGCGAAAGAACACTGCCTTCAGTCTCAACCACATTTGAACGGGACAAATGGTTAAGTACGACACAATGCTGAATGGGATGTCCCATTTGTTCCGATTTTGCCATTGCCTAAATTATGATCACAAAAAGATAATTAAATGAAGCCGCATTAAAGGTAATTATCATCAATTAGTAATAAGTTCGCAATTATCTTTAAATTACCTCATCGCATATTTCCTTAAGAGCCATGAATTTATTTCCTCTCCATGATCCATCCGAAGTGATTAAAACATCGACGTGCCCATCCAGAATACGATCGGCTAATGATTCGGCTGAGTAGCCAGCAAACTGTATTATAATAATCAGTGTTAGGGGCATTGTGATACTTGTTGTAATTAAAACCAAATCCAACTATAATTAACCTATGTAATACTCACAATAACTGAATGAACAGCTCCAATTCGGAGACAGGCCAACATCGCCACCGCAATTTCCGTGACCATCGGCATGTAAATCGCAACGATATCTCCAGGTTGGACCCCAAGGGACTTTAACCCATTCGCGAATTTGCAAACACGATCGTAAAGTTCAGAATATGAAACTTGCTCGCTGTCCTTTGGTTCATTTCCTTCCCTATTTAAGTCCCGATTTATTATTACAATTTCAGTTTTTTAACAAATCTTATGAGATTTATTAAAATCGCAATTTTAATTAGCTTCTAACCAGTAAAGAGCAGTCTTCTGCCCAAGTCCGTTTTGAATATGTCGATCGAGCAGATTATATGAGACGTTAGTCCTGGCCCCATCCATGAATTTGGTATAAACTAGTCCTTGAGATGGATCGAAATTGAAGTCAAGAATTTCAGTGTCTTTGGACGGAGGAGTTTCGAAGTAAAAATCCGAAGCCATTTTTGTCCAGAATTCTTGAGGATTGTCAATGGATTCCTTATGGAGGGCCTTGTAATTTTCAATTGTTCCGATGTAACCACTCTGAGAAATGCTTTTTCGAGGTTGCAAGGCCTGGAAAATTTTTCGGCATTGTTACAATTTGTTAAATGTTAAAATTTTCATAAAATATCCATATTAGCCGTTTGTTAAAATAATTAATGACTCTAAAGATAAAACTGAATGGTTGGGGTATTTTGAGAAATACCTTATCAATACTGACACGCTTCCCTGAATGAAGGCTGTCAATTTCCACATCTATGTGTTCGTTGGCAAAGAGCTGCTCAGGATCCGTGTATCGTTTACCCATGATTACTTTTGAGTTTCTGAATAAAAATTGTAATTGATAATTAAAAATCGAAATAATATTGCAACGAAAGCCGGGATTATCGTCGAAAGTTGTGGCTTGGGAACTGGGCATTAGGAGTTTGGGTTCCGTAGTTTATATACAAACTTCCTAATTATTAAGTGTTGAAAACACTTTATGCGAACGACAAGTCCGTCTGTCCGTCCGTCTGTCCGTCCGTCTGTCCGTCCGTCTGTCCGTCCGTCTGTCCGTCCGTCTGTCCGTCCGTCCGTCTGTCCGTCCGTCTGTCCGTCCGTCTGTCCGTCCGTCTGTCCGAGCGATAACTGGAGAACGGCTTGACCTACGGTCACCAAATTTTGTACACTTATTCCTTGGGTCCTAACACAGGCTAAGTTCGAACTTGGGTCAAATCGGTCGCACCCCCTGACCCCCATCAATTAAACCCCAAAAACAAACCATTGAATCAGTCCGAAGCTCTTACTCATTTTAAACCTGCTGCCCATTAAAACAGTTCAAAGCTATTAATCAATTTAAAACTGCCGCTTAGGTAGTTTACAGTAAACTCTATGTCTATCATCTACACATGATAACACCCTGAAACTACATTTCAGGACGTGCAAGACCCAGACTTTTGGGGGAAATTGAGATATGGGTTTTAAACAATTCCCATGAGTAATAGAACATCTTTGACGAATACTGGACCACTCCCACTGACACCAGGGTGCAAAACCCGGGCTTTTTGGGGAAATTGAGGTATGGGGTTTAAACGATTTCCATGAGTAATAGAACATCTTTGACGAATACGGGACCACTCCCACTGACACCAGAGTGCAAAACCCGGGCTTTTGGGGGACATTAAAATTCGGTTTAATTTTATTGACGTTTTCAACACTTGGTTACACCCGTTACATCGGTTTATTAAATTTAAGCTTGGTGTTAAGCTTTGGACATATTATCATTATAGATCTATACAGAAATCGGTACGCAAGTTGTAAATAAAAACAACGAAACGATTATACATCCTAATGATGGAAGCAGTAAGAACTTCAATATACTTTTGTATGTACGAATTCCATTAACGAAGAGTAACCTGTGCCTTTGTACATCGATCATTTGTTTGTAAAAAAAAAAATTTTATTTTACGTCATGCCAGTGGTCTGATATGGAATAGACGATTTATATAATAGATTTTCATCTAGAATGACGTATGTTACTTCTAGCTTCGTTTAAAGAAAACTTCTCCATTTGATATAAATTATGTGCTGTTCTTCGTTGGTTAAAATCAGCAAATTCTGGCTTTAATTTTTCCTGCCGATTACTTATACATAGACAATCAAACCCGGACAGGACACACGAAATGTTAGAGGCTTTTGGCTGAATTAAAGGAGTGATTTTACTGGTGACTGGCGTTGTTCGGAAAATGTTTTTAACCTTTCTGTCAGAATTATGTCCTAAAATTAGGAGTTTTAACATATTGAAAATGAGAGTTTTATGATTTTCAATAACTGTAACTGATGCTTACTTTTATGTTATTGTTAATTTAATTAAAATACAATTTAATTTAATAAAACACTTTTAATTAAAATTATTAAACTACTTATTACTTTGTCATGTAAAAGGTAATTAATGAATCGTAATTCCCATGTGCATCAGTTGAACATAAAATTGAGATAGGGGGTTGTGCATGTTTCCAGAACTTTAGATAATAAGTCGGAATGCAATAATTTAGCAATAATCCATAAGCCGCATCTGCATGTGCGAAGTTTAGATAATAAAAATAATAAGATTAATTAATCTTTAAGCATTAATGCTTTTCTTTAAAATCCGACTTTATTTTAACTTTCTAGCTGGAAACTACAGTGCAATGATTTAAAGGCTAAATCCAGCAGAATCAAATCAAATATAAGTTTTCAATTGGCAATTTCAGATTTTTATTAGACAAATGCAGTAAGAATGTAAGATGTAAGACAAAACTAAAAACATACGCCGATTCGAGTCGCATTGGAAATGCAAACGGTTGTCCAGATTCCAGGATGGAGTGTACGTCAAGTTAGCGCACCAGCGCACATCAAGTTAGCGCACTGGCGCACAAGCCAGCGCACAAGCACACAAACCGTCAAGTTAGCGCACACAAGCACACAAATCGTCAAGTTAGCGCACACCAGCGCACAGGCACAAAACTTCTCAGCGCACAAAAATATTTTCTTTCAAGAAAAATGACCTAGACCTTAATGTGACCTTTAAGGTCACCAAAAATCAAAGTCTTAGAATTTCATAAAACGTTCAAAAATCATGTTTTTAGACGATTTTATTTTCCAGCGCACAAGGGTGACCTTAAAATTTGACCTTTCAGGTCACCAAAAATCAAAGTCTTAGAATTTCATGAAACGTTCAAAAATCATGTTTTTAGACCATTTTATTTTCCAGCGCACAAGTGTGACCTTAAATTTTGACCTTTCAGGTCACCAAAAATCAAAGTCTTAGAATTTCATGAAACGTTCAAAAATCATGTTTTTAGACCAGTTTATTTTCCAGCGCACAAGTGTGACCTTAAATTTTGACCTTTCAGGTCACCAAAAATCAAAGTCTTAGAATTTCATAAAACGTTCAAAAATCATGTTTTTAGACGATTTTATTTTACAGCGCACAAAGGTGACCTTTTATATGTTTTTATGTATGTTTGTATGTACCTAGTATGTTTTTTTCCTTGAGTGAAAAAACAAAAAAGTGATCAGAATAGCCTAAAACTTCGGTTGTACGCCGATCAAGTGCCTGTAGTCATATTTTGCCCCCGGCGCCAAACTCGCCTCGTGCCGCCGCCGTGACTGCCGGCGGCCGCCGAATTAGCCGACTCCCAGTGATATTGAGTTTTCACGTAAAAAGACCCACAGACACGAAAAATAAAAAATTTTCGAGTCGTCCAGCATTTTGATCCCATTACTTGTCTAAAATAACAAAATAAAAGCATAAATGCATGATGGAGAAGTATAATTGCAATTCTGTCACTATCAATCTCTTACCGCCAGTGTCCTTACAATGACCTTCTATAATATTTACCTTTTTAACATCAAATTTATTTTTAGTCAATTTCTTAAAAACTCAATGCAGCCAAAATTAGGATCACGATATCCATTATCCCTGGGAGGGCTTTGACCTTTTTAAAATAAATCTCTCCTCTTTTAAAATAACCTTTTCGTCACATCAAACTTTAAGCCTACGATAACAGCCATTCATAGCGATCGGCAAAATTGATATTTACACTACCAGGAGGTTCATTTCAGTTACACCTATGACAGACAACTATTAATTATCAATCTAGTGAGAATTATAAGTTAAAAATTTACTATACAAATATTGGATGAACTAGTGGTATTTATTTCATAACCGATAAACCAATTTATCGGTGCAGTGGTTATAGGTTTTGCTTCTTCGGTTGTCTGTGGTCGGGGTGAAGGGTTCGTTTCTAAAAAAACCCAAAATATCTATGTGTAACAGAACTCCGAGAAAATAATCTGAATCTTATGAATATTAGAGGTAAATGATTTACTATACCAATATTGGATGAACTAGTTGGTGGTTTTTATAAAACAATTTATCGGTGCAGTGGTTATAGGTTTTTCCTCTTCGGTTGTCTCTGATCGGAAAGAAATGTAATATCCATTTGTAACAAAACTTCTTGGACTAAATGATGATCTGAAAATCCATTTAGACAGCGCAACCCGTTTTCACACGTTTTCATAATGATTTAAAACATTCTACAGGTGTTTTATTCAAAGAGTAAAGTAATGTAACGCAGAGATTGAGAGAAAAAAATTGATAATGCATCTTGCAAAGAAAGTAGTATAAAAAAGCTGACATTTGGTCGTCTCACAAAAATTGTCCCTAACACGTATCGCAAAAATAATTTAAAAAATCACGCATTTATCACAAAAATCTCTTAAAAATACTAGAACACGGAAATCGAAAAAAACCGTGCATTAAAGTGTAATATAGTTTCTTAATAGGTTAATTGCATTACTATAATCGTGAGAGTTACTCCCTTCAACTCTCCCTGTCCCTTTTGACACACTTCCTCATTCCCACGTATTACCTTTTATGATTGGTAATCATTAACTCTCTCTTTACTTCAGGTACCTTACGAGGTTGCCCATTGTTCCCATTGGGTATATAAACCCCATGTTCGTATATTATAGTATGTCTGTCTAACTCTACACTTCTAACCATACACTGTCCTCCCGTCCACTTTGATAAATAAAAGATATATAAATCCGAACCTACTGATTTGAAGACCTCTCCTGATTCATTATAATCATCCCTATCTACAATTCTTCAAAAGCAAAAAAATCGCTTTCAGCTCTTTCACAGCCGGAAGAGTACCCAAAATTGAGACTAGTTTGCCCCTTTGGATAGCGATTCCCAATCGCTGAATTAAGAAGGAGGATGACCTAGGTTCCCCGGTAATTTGAGATATCCTCCCACCGATAGAGAAAATGAGTCGAAGGCCATCACGACCCCAAATTCCTATAGTTTACGGGGACGAAAATACAACGGTCGAGGAGAAAGTCATACCTTCTCTTTTTCTCTTCAGCCGCATCAGCGGCGTAACCCAAACGAACAGCAGACTGGGACACATACGAGGGGGCAAAAGTATCTACGCATTTGATATCTCACACAAAAAACTCTGCCTCTTGCCCATAGGATAAGGGTCTGCCCATCGGGCCTTTTCCCATCCGACCTCAAACACCCGGCGGGTTCTCGGATGCAGGGTACCTCGGGCGAACGGAGGGCTATGGCGATGACATCGTTGGCCGACTCATGCAGGGATCAACGACCTGCGCTTCTTTTGCAGGAGAGGCCATGATATCCGCTTGCGGTAACTTGTGCCCCACAAGGACAGCGATGGGGTTCGCAGATATCAGCTCCAAAACGAAGGGCGCAGGCTATACGGAAGGATTCATTGGGGAGTTGCGACACATTTAAAACATTTAAAGTTACCAATTAGTGTTGGTTTTGCTTCAGACTCAGTTGTTAGTTTTAGTTTTGAGAAATGTTGGTTTTGATGTTTTGATGAGAAAATGTTACGAAAAACCACGTTAGTATACAAATTTTAACAATTCATTTAGTTAATTTTATTGCATTAGTAGTAATAATAGTACAAAATCGGACAAACTATTTTTTTTCATAAATTCCTGAATTTTTGAAATTATTGACCAAAATTGGGCTTTCGACGAGTTTTGAATCGCTTATACTGGGTAACGCAGCAGAGGGTTCGCTTAAATTTTGTATGACAAAATTTTAAAGGTTTGAGACTACTGTTTGCACTTTTAGGATTTTCGAATTGTCTGCCGCAGCCAAATTATTCGACTCCAAAGTCGTCGAAAATCGATTAATTTCATTTTGTGGACATGCGATAACTGCTTTGTTTACTGTTCGATCTGTTTCAAATTTTCGCCAATATTTTTTATTTATTGAAATCTAACTTGTGCATATAATTGAAATGTAGTTTGAAGCATGGAATGGTCTGTATTGATTATTGGACACTATTGGGTTTATGGGTGACCTTTAAGGGTCAGAAATTTTGCTATGTGTAGTTAAAACTATATGGAACTAGAAAAAAATAAACTAATAGGTATTTCCCAATGTTCCCGTGTAGTAGTACTCTATTTCTATGTGGGCTGGGGTGGAGGCACTGATCCTGACATTTAAATCGTTAAATATGTCAAATGAGTAGGTTCTGAGTAGGTTCGATATCGTGATAAACGGATAAACCATTAAAATAGAATACAAGAGTAATAGTACCGTATGGTTTGATGAATTTACAACGTGCTAGGTTGTACGTCATTCTAATTGAATTGGTCAATTTAGAAACCTGGTTGCCATCAATGCAAAGCGATTCTCCACTTATTAGCCTAACAAATGCGCAATGCAATTGTGTAATGCACATTTGACACGAGAAAATGTGCCCGCAGTGACCCCCGCTGATCCCGTGAAGTGCTCAAAAGGGTTAAAACTCAAAATTATTTTAGCTTCCATATTTTGAGCTGTACGAACGAATATATGTTTAGGAGTGGCAATGAAACCCAAAAACCGTGGTAAAAAGTATAACGAGGATCTCATTCTGTTATCAGAAATATCGGATTTCAAGTCCAGAACGATGTTTGGAAGTGAGTCATTTGTTTTGTCATTCGTGAAAATTTTATAAACAAACTGACTACAGATCTCACTTTCATTCTAGACTTACATATAAGATTTGTTCTTTTGTCAAAATTTGCCGTAATTGTCTACAAGGGAAAACATTTTCGTATTTTATTCCGAACAATGGATCTGGATTTTGTTCTGACGATAAAACAATATTTGGGGAATTCAATGCCATTCTGACAGAAGCGGACGAAGAGTTTTGTCCAGATACTTCCACTCCGGAGGACACTTTTCTGTATCCACATTATATAGGTAAGTGTTTTTAGTTGTTTAGGATTGACGATTAGAACAAAAAAATATGATAGAAATTCTAGTAATATACTATTTTGCATATTCCTTTAAAGGCATGGCTGCCTTGGTCATCGTCGTTCTTTGAATTCTGCTTCTGGTCATTGCTGCATGGAAAAGAAATGCAATTAAGCGATGCTTGGTCCGTCGTCGACCTGTGGATTTGCTTGAACTAATTGAATCAGCCGAAATGGATACATGGGAAATCATTATTTAACTTGATAACTTTTCAATTTGGAATTAAATAAAAAGCATTTTCTGTGCTTTAAAATTATACCTCCATTTAACTTTTTACCTGATTTATTTCGAACAATATTTATTCTTTAATATTATTTCTTCGTTTAGAATTGCATCCCTCTTAAGTAACCCTGTACAACTTACTTGAACAGATTTTGAGGCAATCTGAGCCTCCGTCAATATACAGGGTGTCTTTTCAAGGTGTATACAACTTCAAAAATTGATTTCTCGAAAACTACTGTACCGATTTTTACTTTCAATAGCTTGAATTAAAGACAATGTTTTAACTTAAAAAATAAGCATAAATTGCATAAAATGATTCCACTGATAAGATGTTAGGAATATTAGGAATTTCGAGATTCGTGAAAATGTGATAACACATCCTTTATTATGCATTCCAACCAAAAGATAACAGCCATGTTTTATTCTTCCTATCCAAACATTTCTTTTCCCAATTTCTTCTAAAAACATCAAAAATTTTGATAAATTAATCATGATAAAAACAATTCTCGAAACCGTAATCATGGTTTTCACTCCGGAACAAATGTGCTGGTTGGTAGAAAATTTCAAAATTTCCGTGAGGTTAGACAAGTCACTAACGTGAAGTTTTTGAGGCAGGAACATCATGAGACACATTCATTTTTCCCAACAGTTTCGTGAATTTGTGGCTGAGATTTCTAACGTTCAGGATGAGGTGGAATAGAAAATTTATGCTTATTTTTTAAGTTAAAACATCGTCTTTAATTTAAGCTATTGAAAGTCAAAATCATTCTGGTATTTTTTGAGTAATCAATTTTTAAAGTTGTATACACCTGGAAGACACCCTGTATATAAGTCACCCCGAACATCCTCCTCAAAAAATTAAACCTTTGAGGCAATCTGAGACGGAGTCACATAATTTCGCTTTCCATTTATGCAGTTCGGCAAAATGCTCGTATAAGGTAAAAATTAAAGGTCACACTTGTGCGCTGGAAAATAAAATCGTCTAAAAACATGATTTTTGAACGTTTCATGAAATTCTAAGACTTTGATTTTTGGTGACCTGAAAGGTCAAAATTTAAGGTCACACTTGTGCGCTTGAAAATAAAATGGTCTAAAAACATGATTTTTGAACGTTTCGTGAAATTCTAAGACTTTGATTTTTGGTGACCTTAAAGGTCACATTAAGGTCAAGGTCATTTTTCTTGAAAGAAAATATTTTTGTGCGCTGAGAAGTTGTGTGCCTGTGCGCTGGTGTGCGCTAACTTGACGATTTGTGTGCTTGTGCGCTGGTGTGCGCTAACTTGACGGTTTGTGTGCTTGTGCGCTGGCTTGTGCGCCAGTGCGCTAACTTGATGTGCGCTGGTGCGCTAACTTGACGTACACCAGGATGGATCTACATCTACGTTGTTTAAAAAAGGCTAAATCCTGCCCTTTAGAGCCGCCGAAGTTGTATCAATGTGCTTAAATCAGATCCAGAATTCAGGATGTCCGAACTCTTGAGTTGATAATTGACATTCAACATAATTTAATTTCAGTTGAATTCAGGACACACCGACAGCAACTCAATTTGGAATTCTGCTGATTGAAATCCAAGATAATCATTTCCATCTTTAGTCGATCCTGAATTCCTGTGTCCTGTCGTATGTCGTATAGTTCGTAAGTTTTTGTAAAGTTTGAAGTTTGAAAGTTCATTTGTCATTCAATTAAAAGTCGAATAATGAATAATTTCAATATTTTGTATTTGATATTGATATATTCAATTCAAATATCGTGTGTCGTGTATTCAATGCAGCACACAGATAGACAATAGATACAGAATATAAAAGATGTGAGATGAAAGAACAGAAACGCTGAACGCAAAAATATTCAAAATTCCTTAACATTCAACATTGAATCAAAGCACAAAGCTTCTTCCAATTTTAGGGCATAGGTTGTTTGGTGGATGGACTGCAACGCATGAGTCAGGTCAGAGCAGGACACATGACCAATCAATGGCATTGATGATGTATTTGTCTAATTTTCAGCAGTATTTAACAAACAAACTACATACATACAACATATGACATACAACATACTCAAGACTGAAGACCAAAGACACAAGAGGGTTGAAGATCAACGATGACGGAAGAAGCGAAAGAAGAATTCTTCAAGCCCATTAGCGCTGACGACGGTGCGACAACGGAGGTGGAAAGCCTTTGCGTCAACTGTGAAAATAATGTTCGTATTTTGTATTTCATATTTTGCATTTTAAAACATTTTGCTTTTGAACCTACTTGATAATCTTAATCGTTGTACATTGATGGACCTTCTTTCTTAAAAACTGCTGATTTTTTATTTGTAAAGGGGATAACAAAGCTTCTCCTGACTAGGATACCATACTACAAGGAAGTGATCTTGTCCTCATTTTCCTGCCCCCACTGCCACTTCACGAACAGTGAGATCCAGTCAGCTGGAGAGATTCAACTCCAAGGGATAGAACTCGTCCTTCAGGCACAGGATGCCGGGGACTTAAATCGATCCGTTGTTAAAGCCGATTACGCAGCTGTTTCCATACCCCAGTTGGATTTGGAAATCCCTCAGAGTTCCCAGAAAGGGGAAATTACCACGTATGTCATCTTTAATCGTCCGTTTAATTAATCGATAAGGCAATTATTAAGGAATTTAAGTTGTTAATTTTGTCTTCTGGTGGATTCGCAGTGTTGAAGGGATCCTTCAGAGAGTGTACCAAGGACTGGAGCAGGACCAGAAGAGGAGGATAGAAGAACATCCGGAAGATTATCAAAAAATTAAAATTTACCTTCAAAGGATAGAAGACTGCAGAACCTTGACGACCCCCTTCACGCTTGTAAGGAAGCTTTGCCTCCTCTGCCTGTAATTAAGTACAGTTCCTAGACACAAAGATGATTTTTTATGTTCAATCAGCCTTAGGTGTCATTTGGAATGAATACAAAAACTGTACTTAAATTGAAAAGAGAGTGTTTCTGTTAGGCAGTAAGAAAGGGGTCTGTTTATTTACGATTGCCGTGACGTTAACTTTTAGAAGTATATAATATATAGTAATTTTTTCAAACTAGGGTGTTAGCCAGTCTGCAGATGCAGTATTCAGTTTTAAAATGGAAGTTTCAAAGCTTTGAAATCAAATTATTAAAACCGACACAGCAAAGTTCGAGCAATAGCAATATCATCATTAAAATCAAAGATTGGGAGGGTGAACTTATAAAGCAAATTCAAGATTATTTTTTTACGTTACTACTGTGATTTCTGAAGTTTTAATCACAATCATATATGCGCTATGTGTAATTAATCTGCATAAACATGCTAAAAGCAATCATTATGACATGCTAACTGTATTTCACAGAAAATCCGAGACATAAGTGGACAAAGCTTCATCTCCCCTCCCCCAACTGTACTTCCAGGACACAAGGATGATCGCCTTCAACAGTCACATTTTAACAGATCGAAGGAAGAAGATCACCTGATCGGATACTACCCCGAACTGCAAAATGATAGGCTTGACGAAGCGGACGAAGATGCCTTGGTAGAGGAAACCAAGGCCAAGGAGGAGGATTTGTCGGACGAAGTTTTGCAATTCTCGACACTCTGTAATGGATGTGGGAAGGACTGCAGTACGAAGATGAAAGTGACGAAGATCCCGTATTTCAAGGAAGTGGTGATAATGGCGACGGATTGTGACTATTGCGGGGAACGGTCGAATGAAGTCAAGAGCGGAGGCGGAATCGAGAAGAAGGGACGAAGAATTAGTCTCAAAGTTACGGGTGTGGATGATTTATGCAGGGACGTTCTCAAGGCAAGTTCTAACTTATTTCAATTATTCTTTTTGGTATCTCCTTTCAGAAGAATGGGGGCCTTTCGCAAAATACTCTACTACATTATTAAACGCGATTTTCTACCAAAAAGTGGTGCAGAATTTGAAACTTCAAGACTCAGGTTCAGTAGATTGTGCTAGAACTACCTATATTGAACAATCGGATTATTAGTGATCTAAATCTAATCCAATCCGTGAGATTGGGATGCAAATCAAAATTAAAATTACTGACTAGTATTGATTTTATGAAAGGAATACAATTCCAAAACTATGATTTTGAAGACAAAGCTCTCCTCCTCATGAGGAGCTACAATTGTCATAATTAATTACGTATTGAACGGTGAACTTCTAAAGTATCATAAATATGCGAAGAATAAATGCGGTTTATGAACGACCCCAAATGTCTTGTCTCTCTCTCCTGTGGGAATTAAGTCAGTACTGAAGTTTATTCCTACTTTTTTAAAAGGCTTAAAATCATTCCTCCCTCTTTTGCTTTTCCTTTTATCAATCCCAACTTTTAATTTGAAAGTCAAACACATTAGACGTCCATTAACTTCCAGCCTTCCTTTATTATTATAACTCATCCAAACGAAGAAAATAGTGGAACTTTTTACCTATTTTCAGTATTTTCACTTTATTTTTTATTATAAAAACTGGAAGTTGATATTAATGCTACTGGCATAACTATATAGGCTCAAGAGATTTTAGGAAAGTTCTTCGGTTTGAACGAACTGTCTTTTTGGATACTTTTACTTTTACTCTTTACAGAGGCTTGTGCAATAGCCGGTTTGAATCTTAAAACAGAGTGAGAGACGACTACAACAGTATTTTCTGCTTTCCACATGAAGTTCCAGATGAAATTAAATTAATTAGAAATCTCCTATCTTGCTCTTGCAATTAGACTTTATTGATTAAAAGTTTGTAGTCAATGTAAAGTTCGAATGACATTTTGTGTGCGGATAAGCACATTGAAAGCTATGCCTCATGCAGGGCGTATTCTGTGTATTGATGGTTCGAGTAATCCAGTAACTACTGGAAAATTTCAATCTGAAAAGGCAAATGCAAATTAAATATAAAAATTTTCGGGTTTTGTCCCAAAATGGTCAAATATCTTTTTTTATATAAGTTTTTTTCCACCAGCATCCTGCCCTGCCGTTCTAATTTTAGCTCTGAAACGCAAATCTTCTTAAAATATCGGTAGAACATGAACATGCGTCCTTACAAAATGTAACTTGGTCGTCAACACATCTCGAGTCAGCACAATAGATAGGCAATGTTAAATTTGCTGTAATTATTTATTGTGATTGCAGTCTGAGACGTGTTCTATTGAAATTCCGGACTTGGAGCTACACGTTGGGGGAGGGATGATAGGAGGAAAGTTTACAACTCTGGAAGGTATGTATGTTCTGTTCCGTACTTTCTCCATTTCCTCATGTACTTGTGTTGGCTCTGTGTATGTATTTTATGGCTGTTTGTTAATAGTCGAGGAAGGATGAAAGTCCCTTCTCTTATTGATCACCCTATTTACGTAGCCCAAGAGAATAGATCTTCTTCTTCCTTCTCCATTCTCCTCCGCAAAGGGAAGTAGGAATTGAACTGGAAATAATCTTCATTGTGTTCATCATGAAGATGGGAGGATGATGATGATGATCACGCCGTGGTGATGATACTTCTCCAGTAGTTTAGCAGTGGCGGTGATGATGCGATGAGTATTGATGATGAGAAAGGGGCTGGTCTAACAAACTTTCATGGACTCGAGATAACACTTAGAATTTAGAATTATGGATGGTGGAATGGAGATAGGATTCATGGGATTCATTTCAAGCAGAATATGATAGGAATGATGATGATTATGATGATGATGGATGTAGTCTTGTAATACGGTAGGAAAATTGCTTTATATTATATTACGTGGTATTTATATTCCGAATGTTTTGACTGTTTCTACACAGGGCTTTTGGAGAATGTGAAGGATCAGCTTCAACAAGACAATCCGTTCGTCAGCGGTGACAGCGCCGAGCCGGAGATGAAGGCAAAAATGGCCCAGTTCTGTCTCAAATTGAATCACTTGATTTCCGTTGAAGTGCCTTTCACTGTTATTTTGGACGACCCGGCTGGAAACAGTTATCTCCAGGTCAGTCACTCTATTATGGACCGAAATATATAGCTTATATAACTTACCATAAACTTAGGGAAAGTTATAAACTGAAATCCCTTCAAATCTTTCACAAATTCAAGGCTGTAGGGTGAAAGCAGGATGCTTTGAACGAGCAACTAGGTTGTCATTATATTCAGGAGGCCTTTTAACCATTTAGGAATGAAAAATATATGAGTTATTTGATGTATTTGACCACGGAGGAAAGTGGTAGTGGGTTGTAGCCAAGTTTGAGAGTTTTTAGCCTTTCACTCCGGTTTTGAACAGGAGTGAAAGGGTTCTTTGCACCTTGGGTTTTACGGGGAGGAAGTCGGTGAGTTGGTGGAAAGACCATCTCTCTTCGGTTGAAAAGTTTAGAATCCTCTGAGGCCGTAATAAAATGGAAACGACGTAATGAAATGTTCTCTTTGCAGAACATTTATGCCCCCGACGATGATCCGAACATGGAAGTGGTGGACTACGAGAGGACGTTTGAGCAGAATGAAGACCTCGGTCTCAACGACATCAACACTGGGGATCCCGAAGAAGCCAATTTTAATTCCGGCTACTCTGCATCTGCAGATGAGCCCGTTGACAAACCCGTTTCCAGTAGTAATCCTGGAAATAGCACTTCAGATGATGCTGGTGGTGGTGGTGGCAGTAGCATAAAAGAATAAAGAAGTTAAAGACGCCGCGGAGGAGGAAGTGTGCGATACGTGATACAATACCATCCTCCCATCAAGACCTGACTATGAAGCTATGAAGAAGGCAATCCCATTCAAGGAAGAAGAATAACCATTTTGTTCCAAGGCGGAAAGAAAACTCATTTCATTTTTACGAAACCCTTCTTATATTTTACGGTTGATAAACAATTGGCAAATAAATATGAAAATGTATACTTCCCCGACCCGAAAGGATAAGTGCAACACATCTCTCCCCATGCTTATATCCGATATGAACATGTTATTTTATTTTACGACGAAGAAAAGGAAAAAGCTTATACCCCTCTTCCTTTAAACTTTACTTCCGAGTCCTTCATTTGAAGGTACGGGAGATGGAGAATAGCTCTTTATTACGTGCGGATGGAGACCCCAGGAGGACTCAGAATTTAGGGAGCACTCAACCAGGAAGTAATCAGAGCGATTGAGAATTGAGAAACGGAAGAGCGAGAGGAAGGTTACGGAGGTTCCTAAACCGTACACAAAAGCCAAGTAATGAATAGTCCTCTATCCCAAGGATGCCGTAGAATTAGATGACAGAGTTCAGAAAGTATTCAAGATTTTGGATTTCCTATTCGTCTGGGAAAGTTAGGAATTAGAATGAGGGCTGTTCACTTGTTCCAAAAGTGTTACTCCTTACAATTTGACCTTTGACCCTAATCATAAGCGGTCCAAACGCATAGGAACCACAGTTCCAAATCGAGGCTCAAAAACGCAGGGCATGAACACCCCCACCACTTTCTCCTTTTGTTGATCAACCTTTCCATCTCAAGATATAAGCCGGGAGAAGTTGTGGAATCTATGGGCACTTGTCGATCAGATTCATCCCTGGATTTTGGATTTGTTAAGACGAAATGAATTTCCCTTCCAACCAATTCTGCACATATATATACCTCGCTGAGGAAAGTTAGTAAAGAGGCTTAGGAGTTTAGAAGTTGGGGAAAGTTTTTGTTCCGAGAAAGAAGGCTGAGAGAGAAAGATTTGTTGTAAGAGGAAGGATGAGAGGTTACATAGCTTATCATTATATATGTGTATGTGCCTATTGAAACCTTACTACTCCAGTTTGTAAAAACAGGCTAAAGGGAATGGGAGAAGAGTTTAGGAGTTTAGGACTGTCATTATTCTGCCTCTGGAGAACGTTGAGATGGATTTGACTCGATTTTAGAAGAATGAGTATTTTGTATCAAGATAAAAGAGATGCAGATTCGGTTGAGAAGATCCCGTAAAATGTAAAAGGTACTGGAATAGTGGTGGTGGTGGTGGAATAATAGAAGTGGGATGGGATCCTATATTTGATAGTAGAGGAGGAATGACAGATTGCAAAGTGGTTGCTATCCAACAACTTAAGCACCCACTTCAGTTCTGCAGAGAAAGCGGCGGAGAGAGAGAGATCTGGGATAATGGAAAGTAATCAAGGCTCAACAACTTCGAAACCATTTCGGGATTTACTCTTTTCCTTAGATATCAAATAATAGAGAAGAGAGGGACTGGGAAAT
The DNA here is from genome assembly GCA_906901685.1 of Desoria tigrina. NCBI lineage: Eukaryota > Metazoa > Arthropoda > Collembola > Entomobryomorpha > Isotomidae > Desoria > Desoria tigrina. The sequence continues at coordinate 43,190 of CAJQTU010000040.1, forward strand.
GTAACAGGATTTCAGAGTCCATTCTCGAATCTCGGATAATATGCTCCCAGATTCGGAGATTCGGAGCTTTTTAGGGAGAAGAATGAGAGGGAAATAATTCGGGCTTTTATAAGGACCACCTTTGCTTTGTAGGTGGAGATTAAAGGAAGTGAAGACAGGACAGGAGGATGAGAGAGTCTATGATAACACAGTTGGGAAAGAGACGAGAATTCCGGGTTTTTCTACCGTTTTGTAACCGTTAGGATTTCAGGCTTTTGCCAACGACTTAACCGTAAATGGGAATTTCGTTCGGGATTTTTAAAGACGGACAGATGTAGGGTTTGAAGTTGCATTTAGCTAGGGAGGGGTGGTGGTTGGTACTTTTGACCAGGATTGGTTTTGATAGGGTTCTTGGGACCGGGGCTTCAGTTTTAGATGAATTTGAAACCTTTTGATGACAGGAATGGCTTTAAAATTGGGTTTGAAACTCGTTTTAAAGTCGTTCTCTGTGGGATATCGTTCGTTTTTTTTGCTGAAGTTAGTTTCAAATCAAGGTTCTTACCATTGTCGCACATGCACCAAGTATTGTAAATGCGCTGATAACTGACCTTCCATGTATTAAAGCCAGGCTGCTACTGTCAAAATAGCTTTTTATTCCAGAGAATATGATGGGCATTCGATTCATGAACTTAAAAAGCAATGACCACCACAAAATTTATTAAACAGTCCATTTTATGTGAAAACCTATGTCCCTGACTCTGAACCCTGGCACCCGTAGTGTTAAAAGAACTAATTGTGACTTTCGAAAACTCTCTTGAGGTCTGCCAGTCTGAGAAAGTGGTCCTTTTCAAAGGGTAGTTCATACAACGTTTTTGGTAACTTCAAATACAGATACTTAAAACAAATGTGTACCTGCAACAAGACCGATATTTAAATAAAAATCTCAGGTTATAAACAACGGGATTGATTTCAATTGAGTTTCGCAAAATAACTTGTAAACGACCCTCCTCCTTCCTTCAAAGTCCATCGGGCTCTTGGAGTCAGTCAGAATCAAAAGAGAAAGTAAGAAGGAAAGCGAGTGCCACTGCCACAAGCCAATTTGCATATTTTACAATTCCTCAAAGTATCTATGTAAATGTTGGAGTCTTCCTCCAAGAATCTTCCCTTTCAAACTTAGAATTGGACTTGGACATGCCACGTTTCCTAATACAATCTCATATACCATGTCACTCTGAACAGACCACAGGGCTGTCCACAAAGATTGGCCCGAATGGCTGAATTCCTAGTAGGAATATAGGAAAACAGTCAGAAAATCCATTAGTTTCCATTTTGCACCAGCAGAGATTCTAAAATCCGATTCTACTCTATGGTTGGGGAAATGTGAGATTGTTAAATTCCTCTCTAAAGTGTCAAACAACCACATTAAACGTAATTTGACACTATGTTTAGTGGTTTCACCCTTTTCTATATGCTTTTACAAAGGTTTATTTAATTTTTCAAGGATTCGGTGTCATGTAATTTCATGAACTTTCATCGGCCTATCTTGTCTTTCATGTAATAATGTAGAATTTACCGGAATTTAAGGACGACCCAAAACCACCCAAACCTGTCTGTTCCACCACCACGAGTACATACTATTACTTGAGGCAGCAGCTACTTTCACCGTCCGTACGGTTAATGCATAATGCAGAGGGCCGTTTGCATAAAAATCCATTAGAAAGAGAAATCCTCTCTCTTATTGATTTCCTATCATTTAAAAGCCCTACAACGAACTGATACCTTACTCTTCGGCCTTTCCTCTGTAGCAAAAGCCTTTACTTTGTAGGTAAATTGTCTGGGTTTTTGTACTCATTTATTGGATTAGTTATAGTTAGAGTGGATTCGGTACAAAAAAGTAAGCAGACATACAAGGGAAAGTAAGACCTGTGATGGGATTTTTCTAAGCTTTCTCTGCCTCAGTTCATTATTTCCTCTCCTGCCTTTAATAGCCCAAAGGGTTGACATAGCCGATCTGTGGTAATTATATGAATTCCGCCCTTGACTATGATGATTATATTTACCTAAAGGAGTAGGAGAAAACAGGGGATTCTAGGATTATTTAATGCCCCATTATGTCAAGAAATATACCGGTGCAAATGGACATCTAAAAAGGGTGGACGGTGAACCACATGAAACAAGACGTCAAAAACTTTTAACCTCGTTGTCGGACATGTTGGAGACGTTATTTAAAGAGTCTTACAGTTCCCCAATCATAGAGTAAAATCTTATGCGTCGTTAAATAGCAGTATGTTTACAACAATGTGTCACATACACTTACAAACAAGGCTGTTTTTAATTGATCGTAGAGCGTTTGACTGCAAGATTCTCAAATGAAGTTAATTTCATATGGAAGATCATTAATTGTTTCCCTGAAAATTAATTGAAAATATTCAACCGTTCGAGCGTTATAGCACAAACAGACGGACGGACGGGCGGAAGGACAGACACAGTAAAAACATAAGAGGGTAATAGAGTTTCACCCTTTAATAATGAGGTTGAGCAGCCTTTGCTCAACGTTCAACTTATCTTTCATCTTTGGGACAAAGGTCTTTTTGGTTTTTCCATGAAATGATAATAGTAGGTTACTGTCTACTGTCTGTTACTGTTACTGAAATAACTCCCCCTTCCATCAGTTCACATCCAAAGTGGTTTTGAAAAAAAAAACCGTCATGGGGACTTATTATTCGTTGATTTAGGGTAAGAGTGCGGCGGGTGTAGACGTGAGGCTGGAATAAGATCAAGTCTATTTGGATGCTAATGAGGGAGGATGATTATGATGAGGATCCGCTTACTTTAGTTTGATGTCATAACCCTTAAAGGAACAACAAGAGTCTGTAGAAGAATCTCAAACCTTGTTCCCTCATGATAGTCCTAATGCAGACACAAGGTACATCAAAGGATTAGCATTTACCATCTCTCTACTGTCATTTACCTCGTCTGTAAGAACTCAGGCTTCTAAAATGAAGGACTGCTCATAAACTTCAATGAAATGTCTTGGAATAATTGTCACGATCCTATTTACTGAGACCTAATAGCCATCTGAGGACGCTATTGTAGACCCGAAGAAGGGTACAAGGTACAACGACGCAATTAAGACAGCACAAGCGACACTATGCCCCATCCGTGTCAATGAAAAGAATAATACTGCGACATAAGGTCTTGTATGCAAAATTTTGTTTTACTAAAAAATCAAAATCTTCCGACTAGTTAAGATTAGAGTTCTGATTTTAATTTTTAATTAAAGCCAATTAATGTACCTATAATAACTAGGAGCTAGAGCTTAAGTTATAAAAGTGGAATTTATGACTGATTGTGTACTTTAAATGATGACCATGCAAAAATTTGCCATTGCACTGAAGTATACCTTCCTAGTTATTATAGGTACATTAATTGGCTTTAATCAACAATTAAAATCAGAACTCTAATCTTTACTAGTCGGAAGATTTTGATTTTTTAGTAAAACATAATTTTGCATACATGACCTTATGTCGCAGGATTTATCTTTTCATTGACACGGATGGGGCAAAGTGTCGCTGGCTAAGCCTTAAGTACCTAGCGCCAAATATTCCCAGACATTGAGCCTAACGACGTACGCGTCTTGTGACATATGCCTCGCACAGTTTCCTCGTACCCGCCTTCTATGGTAGACCCAACAGTTATTCTAGTTCTAGATTTCAAAACCAATCGCCAGGTTAGGCTGACCATATATTTTTCTCCAAAAATCGGGACACATTTTTAGTCGATAATATCTAGTATGCGGGACATATTTTTAGTCGATAATATCTAGTATGAATTTTTTTTAATTCGGCTATCTTAGAGTGCATATCCTTATTAAAGGGTGAAACCCATTAATTCGGCTATCTTAGAGTGCTTATCCTTATTAAAGGGTGAAACCCATTAATGTTTTTACCTTGTCTGTCTGTCCGTTCGCAGCATAACTTTCGAACGATTAAATATTTTCAAATTCTTTTTTCGGCTATACATACATGACCTTCCTGCGGAGGCTGAGTTCGTTTGAGGACAGTGTAGGTCAAAGGTTAAGCGGGAAAGGTCATAGGTAAAAATTAAAAAAAAATGCCTCCGTACGTGCATTTTACATCGTGGGAAAGGTACGGTCAAATGTTATTCAAAAACGTATATTATGACTATACTCTATGGTTGGGGCAATGTGCGAATCTTGTAGAAAGCGACTATCATGTGAAGGGCAACGATTCTAAATGTAATTTTACGTATTGTTCGTGTGGTTTCACCCTTTTTGATCCGTTTGTAACGGTACATTTTAACCCCAATGTTATGTTCAAAATCGGATTACTCTACCTTAATAGTAGATTGACGTTGAGTAGGCATTAAATATGCTTATATGAATGCACTTTTTGGAGAACAGTGCTTTGCCTATTTAGCTCCTTGTAATAATACGAGCAGTCGCAATTAACGTTGACCTTCAATGACAAAAGCGCTGCTGCTGTTTCCACTTTTAATTGTCTTTTTTCTGGAGTCCAGACATTGTTCATAATGGAAAACATCCGTTACTTGCAATTTGCAAAGCGTTATGAACAATATGAGCTATGAGCTCCACAAACGATCCCAACCCAATTAAGTTTTTGTTGAAATTAAATTTCGCTTTAGCAAACACATTTTGATTTCCTCCTCCATTAAGTCCCCCAAAATTGTGCTAGTGTTTTCAGCTCAAAGTCCAAAAACCTTTTACTCAAGTTTGAATGTGAATGCAAACTGTGCACAGGACGACAGGACTCCTGCTGCCGCGTCTCCTTTATACTTTTTTTTAATACTAGAAATGGATATTCGTTTTGATGATTACTAGTGAATTTACAAGATCGTTTTGGAATTTTAATAGACTTAGAAATACTAAATAACAGCATGAACAATTAGTGATTGTTTAATTTTTTAACAGAATGAGTCACAGTTCGAAAACGGTATGTGAATAATAGTAATGAAGTGAAGTCGCTGAACGTGAAATGTAAACTAAAATAAAATCTAATATATATTATTAGCGCCAAACCATAGAGTATAGACTATCCGAATAAGATAGATGATAAGTATGAGTTACAAAGAGGGGCATTGCAATATAAATCGTCACGAAGTATAAAATTATACAATATCTGTTGCAATTTCATGTGGAAAATTAGGTTAAAATGTAAATTTGTAATCCGATGAAAAATCGGGACATTCGGGACATTTTTTCTGAAATCGGGACATTTTTGGGACGTTGGGACAGGCCTCGAAAATCGGGACTGTCCCGTAAAAATCGGGACGTATGGTCAGCCTACGCCAGGTTTATAAATCTAGTAAAAACAGTAAAAGGTTGGTCAAGTCCGATGTTACAAGACAGACAAAGCATGGAAAAATGCTCGTACGTCAGATTTTTCTGAAACTTGGCGACCTTATAGGTTTTTGGTCACTGACCAATGTTTAAGTTACCCTCAATACCATGTGACGACTCCTTGAACAAGTTTTGGGGGGATAAAGGTAAAAAAGGTCGACACCTACTTTTATGCCCAAATCCTTATGTTGTATGTAATGCATCAAAATGCATCTAAAAAATGCCTGGAGTGTGAAAATAAGGGTTTCTGACCCTTGGGACCTTTAGGTCATTGAATAGGTTGAAAAAGGTTGACACCTTCTTTTGATGGATTGCATGATTATTTTGGCACAAAGCCGGGTGTCGACCTTTTTGACCCCATTTGACGACCTAAAGGTGTCCGAAACCCTCTTTTTCAAACTCCAGGCACTCTGTAGATGCATTTTGATGCATTACATACAACATAAGGATTTGGGCAAAAGTAGGTGTCGACTTTTTTTACCTTTACCCCCAAAAACTAGGTCAAGGAGTCGTCACATGGTATTGGGGGTAACTTAGACATTGGTCAGTGACCAAAAACCTATAAGGTCACCAAGTTTCAGAAAAATCTGACGTACGAGCATTTTTCCATGCCTTGTCTACGATGTCCAATTCAAACTATCCTCCCCGACTGCGAAAGTATGACGCAGTAAGCTTTTCTCTCCCCTTGCACTTGTTTATATTCGGAATGCTGAAATTAATGCACTTCACCGTTTAACTCACACATAGATTTATTCATCAAAATATCGGAACAATAATCAACTATAGTCCTATGTTAAGCTACTTGTATATTTTAAATTTAGAAATCGGAGTACATGAAATTTCCATCTTCGTACTAAACATCATTCGATCGTATCGGTCATTACATCCGGCCTCGTTAATGGTTAATATGACCAAGTACACTTTATAACTTGAATTACATATCGAACAAAAACCTGGCACGAACAGAGGTCACTAGCAGAGATATATTGGGGCGTAATAAGATCGCTAATCCTGTCAACTCTAAACTGCACGGCAAATGGCGCATTAGAAAACTAAATATCATAATACCCCAGACGAGCTAACCTTGTCAATTGATGCCAAATTCCCGGTTGGCCTTATAATTATTTCAGTCGTTATCACTGTATGTAGCCGGAATTTTGTACATGGTTATTTCTGTCATAAGGTCAATAGACAATTTACAGCGAGATTTAGACCTAAGGAGGACCCACTGACCGTAACAAAATATTTATAATAACAGTTTTAACAATGTCAAATAATGATCATCTTTCTCTGTCTTCCCCTTAAAAATCACACATTATTTGCTAACCGACCGCGGCCTATATTTGCAAAAGTTCCAGTGGGTGTGCCGTAATACATGAACATCAAAAATGTAACAAGACTGAACACGGCACAGTAAAGTTGTATAGGTCTAGATCTGGCCACAACTGGTAAGGTGTCAAGTGGGAGTGGTTCTAAACATAGACGTACGATATTAGTTGATAACGTGCATGTTCTGGTAAGTTTAACAACTACAAATGTAGTTAGATCTGTGGCGGGACTTGAAGTCTCAGTCTGTATTGTCTTAGCGTCGTTGTTGTCCGCGACTGGAGTCTCCATTTCGATTATCTTGACGGCCATTGTCAGGCTTGAAAATCTGATATTTTTAATTTCAAATGTTGGGATTCAAATTTTTCGTTTTAGGCAGTCAGAGATGTGAATTGTTGGAATGCAAATGCAACTGCAACTGGTTCACGGAAGGTGATACGGTTATTTCGAAGTAATTACCCGATATTAATTCCGCACGTTCAACCGATAGGCACTTCCTTTCACCTTTAGGTGCAGCCTATTTTTTCAATCCTGGAACAAGTCAGCAAACCTGTAGATTAACATTGTAGTATGTAAATCTTACGATATTTAAGGATTATGTTGAGGTATGTCCCAGAGATTGCTGGGGTACATTGAGAATCGAGTGTTTTGGGATTGTAGGGCAATATATTATTGAAGATAAGGATTGAGGATAATGGGCAGTATTTTGATTAACGATTTTGGGGCAATGTGAATGGGTGTACAGATGGTTGAGGAACACAGTGCATTTCACTCACAGGTCCGTAGGTAGCCGCTCTCGATCGAAAACGGTAGAACTTTTTTGATTTTTTTTTCGAATATGTAATCTAGGGGTCCTGACCGATTTTCAGTTCGAAGTTGGATCATTTAGGTCACACCCCCTCAGTTTTACTAATCTATCCCAATGTTAAAAAACCACCATAACAACTCGACTCCGTTCGGACTCTCGCTTTCAAACGGTTGCATATTTTTGTTATTTTTTCCGGAAATCACTTCTGACTTGGTTGTTTGAGGGCCGTGTTGGTTAAGGGTTCGCGGTCAAAGGTCAATTTTTTTTAAATTGAAGCCCTGCATGTATAATACATCGTTGGAGAGGGACTGTCACGGGCTAGTCAATGTGCGCGGTTGTATATGGTTTTACTCTATGGTTGGGGAAATGTGAGATTCTTTGATTATACGTCTCTAACGTGGTATACAACGACGTTAAACGTTTTTAATGTCTTTCTCGTGGGGTTTCACCCTTTTTGATGTGCGTTTGCAACGGTTTATTTACTCTGAGTTAAAAAGGAGGCTATTTCAGTCTATAAGGAGGCGAATTTATAACAGTCAGTATCAAATTGAAGCTCTGAGGTTGCAGAGTAAAAGGGTGTTTTAAGCACTCTTGAAACAAAGGGATCAAGATTCTTTCTTTGCGTTAAGGTGCAGGATCTGAGATCTGGGCTGGGTTCGAACCTCACACCGAACCTCAGGGTTCAGGTATTGGATCGAGATCTGAATATTTTTCGAGAGGAGGTTCAGGTACTGGATCGGGATCTGAATTGAATGGGGAGGTTCGGGTACTGGTATTTGGTTCAGATTCTTACCTAGAGCCTTTCCGTTGAGGTTCAGGATTTGAGATCTGGGTTCGAACCTCACACAGTACCTCAGGGTTCAGGTACTGGATCGGGATCTGAATATTTTTCGAGGGGAGGTTCAGGTACTGGTACTGAGGCAGATCCCGTCGTTTCAAGAGTGGTTGCAAGTAGTGTTGTTGGAACGAATGAAACAATTGTTGAGATTTACTTTCCTTTAGAATAGAGCTTCCAGTTCGAAGGCTTGAAGAAGGCAAGGCAAGAGAATCACTGAAGGCTCTCCTCAAGCTCGAGCCCTTTTATATCCAACAAATTGAACCCTTTTTCAGCATTTATGAAACGAAAAATCGTAAAACGACACAAAACAATGCAAAAACAAGCTAAACGTTCTTGCATCACAGTTCCGGGTTCTTAAATTTTAAACGTACTTCTAAAGCTAGAGGTTCTTACCCAAAAGGTATCACTTCTAAAGCTCAACGTATTTTTTAACCTAACCTGACCTAACGAACGTATTTTTTTTTACCTAACTTACCTTTAAAATCCTGAACCCAACCTTTATAGTAAAATAATCCTTCAGCCTCTGACCCAACACCTTTTATGATCATAATAAAGTCCTGGACCCAAAAATTCTAATAATAAACCCTTTAGCCAAAATTACACAGGGTGTCCCAATCATGTCCCGAAAATCACACTTGTGGGGCTAGAATTGTGGGACTCTCTGTATATTTTCCTATTCCCAGGGCTCGGCATATTCCTTAAAATTTATCTTTGTATTTAAAATGCATCCCTTCCTCCCTACACCTACAATTCAAATGAATAACAAGAGATAATTATGAAATTCCATGAACTTTTCTCCAGAAACAACCAAACCCGTCTCATACCATAATAACTTTACACATAGGACTATATATACTCTTCATTACTGGGTACAGAATAAAAACCTGTAGCTTCAGAATTCACAGACCTATAGATTCAGAATACACCAAACACAAAAGTACAATCAAGTCACGAATCTGTACTTTTATTACAAATGCTTTAAAGTTTGACATTGTGCAAGGGTGAGGTAATCCTCGGCTCGTTCACCACTTTTTACAAACCCAGTAACAAACGCCAAGGACACTAATAAACGTTGCAAAACTTGAAAAGGACATGACAAATATGTAGAGGCTTCGATCGCAATAGAGAGGGGATGAATTATCATTGAAATCCACAACATTTTCGACACGGACAAGAATGATGAGATGATTCGGTAACAATGAGTTGGGCAGGTCAAAGCTCAAAATTTATTCAATTAGTAATCCCCAACGGCGCAAATACATGGGAGTGGAGTCACCCACAAACCTTGGTGGCGGATCAAAATGGTCCAACTACATACATATAAATGCGAAATGTCATCGGAAATATATGAATTGCCTCAACTTAAAAAAAACAGATTCGGTACTTTTATTGGACTGCTTATTTGCAATTGATAGGAATTTAATTTGGCGATGCACAGAAATAGCAAACTAAGAATAATTAAATTTCATAAGTTTATTATTTGTACTACACGGTATATAAGCATAACATAGGTAGCTTCGTATTCACCTATTTACAGAAATCTACATGACAAACGAAAAACAATCACCCTATATTGTTTTTAGCCGTTGAAACTTCATATTTTCCAAACTATGGTCATTTTCTGCACATCCAGTAACAAAATAAAGAGACGGTCATCAAAATTACAAGACCGGAACCGGAGGTCACAAAAATGTAGAGGCTTCGATGACAATAGAGAGGGGACGAGTCATCCTGGAAATTCACAAAGTTCTCAACATGGACGAGTAGGACGAGGAGAGCGATCCAGGTCAGAAACGAAACCGCACATAGAGCTCGGAGCACATAGTCCTTGAGCCATTTAATGTCTGCAACCGCTCCTACACACCATGAGTAAACTAGGCACAAATACAGGATTCCGACAATAATTAGAAGTATCCCGATCCCAAAATTGACGGGACAATGGTAGAAGCAGATGATTCCAGTAGTAATGAGAAGGAGAGGTAGGATATTGCTAGTTATTGACAAAAACGCTACAAAAACTTTCAGACTCCAAGAGGCTGTCAATGAATTCCCCACAAGTCCGTCGGTTTGTTTTGTTGTTTTCGGAAGTTCTTTCAAGGGGTGTACAGTTGCCGGAGTTGTAACATTTCCTGAAGACGCTACCTCCCGATCGCTCCGGCCCCCCTCAATTGTAATTGCACACGACTGGGACTGATTGTAAATGAGGATGTAAATATAAGTTTAATGAATGGTACAATGTAATTGTATGGTAAGGTGAGATGGGCAAGAATTACACCTTGGTAGTTTTGTTGGCTGCGTTTGGAAGGACTTTCTTAATCTTGATGGCCATGGTTGGGCTGGAAAATTCCGGATATAAAATATGTCGGTGGCTTTGAGGTGAAAGTTGTCTTGAAAATTTAAAACAGCGAATTGTCTAATGTCTAGCTTAACTTTCCAACCAGTTTTTCCTTGTGTATCCTATTTCCCCGAATCCGGAATGTCATTGAATTGACACTGAAAATATTTCCAGTATTTTATAGTGAAAGTTGCAGAGTTCAAGGGTCCTTGACAACGGGCCTTTCAAGTTGTTGCGTCGTAAGGAAAGCAATTTAGGTCTCTCGAATCTCGAATTTGGTTAGGTTGAAGGCAAGACGCCTTGACTACACTTGTCCCGTTGTCAAGCAATCTTGGGTTGAAGGCTCTCGAATCCCTTGTCGGAGGGGGGGGGGGGGGGGGTCAAAATGATCAAATACAGAAATGCGAAAGGTCATTGGAAATATACAATAAAGCGTTTTCAAACTGTGTATGAAATGTTACTCTATGATTGGGTCATCATGAGAATTTCTATATTTAATAAGTATTCATTTAATAGTTCTCATAACAAATATATGTTAAAAACACAGGTCTCAATACAACATACAACCCACAATAAGCTACATGAAACTGCGCATCTACGATATACATCGGTTCATTCCTTATCCTTGGAGTGTCTTTTAATGAAAAGAATTTTTCGTTTTATGCAATAACGAGAGATAACAAACGATTTTGTATCAATAAATGCCACCAACTTTATTATTTCCATTCACGCTTAATTACACGGTACATAAATACTAGCAAGTAGCTTTATATAGCATTCACCTATTCAAAGTTAAATCTACCTGAGAAGTTATTCTGCAAACATGAACTATAACTTTTATTTGTGATGTTAAAACCTTAATCCTCAAGCCTTGCAACAGCTTCTGCCAACACAGTAGCCAAGGAAAGATACGGTCATAAATGTAATAAGACTGGAACAGGACGTAACAAAAATATACAAGCTCCGATCGCAATATAAAGGTGACGAGTCATCCTTGAAATCCACAAACTTCTCGACACGGAAGAGGATGATGAGGAGAGCGATCCAGAGCAGAAGCCAAACGGCAAACATAGGTCGGGACACGTAGTCCTGGACACATTTGTCGTATTTACCGGCTCCTACTATCCATAATGAGTAAAATAGGCCCAAAGCCAAGGTCCCGATAATAATTACAAGAATCCCGATCCCGAGATTGACGGGGCAATGGGAGAGACAGATGATTCCAGTAGCAATGAAAAGAAGAGGTATGATGTTGATCATTAATAAGAAAAATTTCTCAAAACACTTCGAATCGCAGACGCTCTCAATAGATTCGCAACAAGTCTGTCGGGGCTTTTCTGTTGTTCCGTCATTGGTGCTCTCAATTGTAATTTCAATGGACCGGGACTGATTCTAAATGAAGATGTAAATATTATGAGTTTAATGAATTGATGAAATAATATTGTAGTATTTGTAACAAAGTCAGATCAGGAAGAACTCAACCTCGGTAGGGTTGTTGGCCGAGTTTGGAAGGACCCTCTTTGTCTTGATGGCCATTGTTGGGCTGGAAAATCCGGGTGTTTTTGTAAAGCTGGGGTTAATGTACAACAGCAAATTGTCGAGCTCAACTTTTCAATCTATCTATCCTCCTGTTTTCTTTTTTACAGAATCTGGAATGCCATTGAATTTGAAACTAAAATGATTTCAATTTTGGGGTGGTGAGTATTGATACCACGACATGATACCTCCAACTCAAGACTCCTTGACAACGAGCATTTCAAGTGGTTCATATACTCTTGGTTTCCTGGGTGTCTTTTCTTCAGGAGGTTGTCCAGTTGGGAATTCGAAATCTAAGTTCCTGGACAACCTGTAGAAAAGACACCCAGGAAACCAAGAGTATAGGAACCTTGGGTTGCGTCATAAGGCAGGCTATTCAGAGCAATTTGGCATTTGTGACCGTGGAAGTTCTCGAATCCCTATTCCTGAGACATAATTCAATTAGTTCAAACGATAACAATAAGTGTATGATTTTTTTTAGACACGTACGTTCAATATATTCAGAATTAACAAATAACTAACCAAAGTTAGAAATAAAACAATAATAAAGTAAATTTATTTTTCTATCCTTAAACTTTGACATTGTGTTAAACATAATGCTCGAATCTTTCAAAACTAGTAGTATTTCGTGGAAAGCGTGTAAGAAACGACAATGACAGTTACAACTGTTACAACAGTAGAACAGGAGGTAACAAAGCAGTACAGGTAGGGATTGCAATAGAGGGTCGATGAGTCATCCTTGAAATCCGCAAACTTCTCGACCCGGATAAGGAGGATGAGGAGAGCGATCCAGAGCAAAAGCCAAATCCCAATCCGAAATCGACACATAACGACGTAGACGTTATAACATTCCCAATCTTCGAAAGCAGCGCATCCATTTGCTAAGTAAACCAGGCCCAAAAGCTTGGATCCGATACTAATTAGAAGAATCCCTATCCCAACGTCGACGGGGCAAAGGTAGAAACACAGAATTCCGGTAAGAATGGGAATTAGAGGAACGGTGTGGATGATTAGAACTACTGCAACATCTAGGCAACAATCCACGAGCTTCGAGGTGTTGGAAATGTATTCGCAACAAGTCTTGCGGGGCTCCGTCGTTCCAGCATTTCCCAAAGACGCTGCATCCGCCGCTTCGATTGTAATTGCATACGACTGGGACTGGGACTAGATGAAGATTTAAATATTGTTTAATAAATTATCAAGCTGGTGTTCCGATTCATATACATCAAATAATATTTTAGTAGCATCAGATAAATAAGAATTCAACCTCTGTGGAGCTGTTGACGGAGTTTGGAAGACTTTCGATTATCTTGATGGCCATTGTTTGACTAGAACATTCAAATTTTTAAGCAACCTTCGGATTGAACTAAAATCAAATGGTTTGTTTAGCGAGATGTCGGTTTGGTAAAGCTAACCCGATAAGTCTCTTTTCCTATTTCTCTGATTCCGGAATGAATTGTAACTTTGAAACTGATGCTTTCAATTTTTGGATTTAAAGAATACGAAATACAAGCATCCTTGACAACGGGCCTTTCAACTGGTTGCGTCATAAGAAAGAAAGGTACGTGAATTGAGTTCGTAATGAGGTAGCGTCACCGGGCAACATTTCATAAAATAATTTTAAAAAAATATCCTTGGGGGACAGACCCCCAAGACACAAAATATGCCAATACGGTCCATGGCAATTATCATTTGTCATTCAAAAATGTAATATCATTTCCCACATATCGAGAGACGGAATTGGCAAAACATTCAACTGCATCTGCCTTTATTTCCAAAAATATGAATGATCTGTTCTTTAGGAACTTACAGCAGGATATTTTAGCCCTTGATTAGAATTTCATCGATTCCCATATCCGGTGGTGAACGATTTCATTAATGGATTGTATGTCGAAGTAGCAAGAGGAAAGGTTACCATGACCTTAGGTTCTCGTTTTTTAAAAATGGACGATATTTTCGAAATGTTGCCCAGTGACGCTACCTCATTACGAACTCAATTCACGTACCTTGATAAGAAAGGTCATAGGGGAAGAATCAATAGAGCCAATAGGCGCTGTGCTTGCAACAAAAACTAGAATAATAAACTTCACTAAACCTTTGACAAATGCAATTTGACGTAATAGCAATCGCATACTTTTAATTTTTCACTGCTCAGAGTTTGACATTGTGTTAGACGGAAATAAAGCCCCAGTCTTTCAAAACTAGTCTCATTCTGAAGCCGCGTAAGAAACCAAAATGAAACTGATAACTATTACAAGACCACAGAACGAGGTAACAAAGCTGTAGAGGGCATGATTGCAGTAGAGTTGGGAGGAGTCATCCTTGTAGTCCACAAACTTCTCGACATGGACGAGGAGGACGAGTAGAGCGACCCAGAGCAGAAGCCAAACAGCAATCTGGAATCGGGACAAAGCGACGTAGATATTATGAAATTTGCAGGCCTCCTTGCATCCTATCCCTAAGTATAGCATTGCCAGAGCCAGGAGTCCACTACTAATTAGAAGAATCCCGATCCCAAGATGGAGGGGGCAAAGGAAGAGACAGATGATTCCAGTAACAACTATAAGGAGAGGTATGGCGGTCAGGACTGTAAGAAGCCATTCATCAGATTGGCAGCATGATTTCAAGGCGGCGGAAACCTTGACGCGACAGGTCGGTGGGGGCTCCGGCTCAGCCACTTGGGCGTCTTCCCATTCCCAAGGAACTTCGACATCTTCCATAGGCACTCTGGGGATATAGACCCTATTGATGGCTGGTGCTATTAAAGGCCACAGCATCATCTGCTAGATGAAGATGTAAATAATGTGAAAAGACTTATACATGTTAAATAATAGTGTAGTAACGTCAGGTCACAGGTAGATGGGAAATCAACCTGGATGTTGTTGTTGTTGGCGTCCGTCATGTTGATCATCTTAGGCTATAAGATCCGGATTTTTTAGCTAATGTCAAATGTTGGGAATTAATTAAAAAGGAATTGGTTTATTTAGGCAGGTATTAGTTGTGTCAAACTAATCCGATAAGTCCTTCCTCGCCTACAGTATATTACTGTTTCCGAACCTGTAACATGTTTGTACGTTTCCGAATCTAGACGGTCGTTGAATTTGAAACTTTAGTAATTTCAGTTTTAGCCTGAGTCAGGACTTATTTGGATAGTGAAGGATGCGAAATTCAAGGGTCCTTGACAACGGGCCATTCAAGTGCTTGCCTCGTGCGTTGAAAGCCTTGAAGGAATATGTGCTTTGAATAGCAAACCCGCCTATTCAGTAGTCTCATGTTTAAAATAATGTAAACCGTTATTAATTGTAAGATGTGAAACTCATTCATGAAAACACCTTGCCTTCCCGCTCTGTCTGTCCCATTACGCGCTAACTCCCGAACGGCTGAAGTGTTTGAACTTTGAAACCCATGCTCGGATTTGAAACATGCATTTAACAGGGGTATAAGCCAAATAGATATTTTAGATCCTCTTTGGCATCCCCTGACCAAAAAATTAAGTTTGAAAATGTATATAGCAAACGACTCAGTCAGTAACGACTTTTAACCAATTTCTGAATCCCAAAATGCAATCCTTGAAAACAACATAAAAACTAAATGCTTTACAATAATTCCCAAAACACTATAAACACGTTAAAGAACCTGCTTTCCTATTAACACAGAAACGACGAACTCGTCTTCAAAGCCAAGAAATCGACAAAATAATGTTATCTACCTTTCCAACTGCCACACAACCTATTCAACATCCATGACTAACACGAAAAGGAATAATTCAGAAGAGACAGTACGGAAATACTGGACTGTTCTCTTCTATACCAAGTCCCGTTCAGCTTCATCCCAACAACTACCCGGGTAGTAGGGTTCCCTTCGGACCCGTTCGGGTATTTCGGACCCATCCGGACAAAGTTTGAAGTAGTAGGCAGTAGGCTCTGAGATCACAGTCGAAAAATATCATTTCATCCGGCTCAGGCAACCCGAGCGTACGTTCTCTCAAGAAGATCAGTCCAACCGAGCTTGTCATCGACAAGTCGACTGTCGACTGTCGACATCGACGGAAATAGCGGGATCAACACTTATCCCCGACACTTACACTTTCTTCCTCTTAATATTCCCAACAACATCTCCGAAACCGATATATCAGTTCATATCCATATAGCCAAAAACGTCATCTGTAAAGTGTCAATGTCAGCCCGAGTTCTTGAGCTGTCATCCGCCTAATCGTCTTCCTCCTCCTCCGATATCATAAACAGAGCAAGAATATAGTTGTTCTATTTCAGAGAAAAAAACCAAGTGTTGTAGGAGAGTTTTTTTTGGGACAACTTGATACGATTTTTATTAAAGTAACTCCAACTCCTGGAAGAAAAATTTCCTCCGGAAAGATGACAACTTAATACCTCCCGTTTCTTCAGACTATTAAGCCCTGATAGAGACATGGTTCTGACAGTTTAAAAGTTTCTGGATTTTCATTTTTTTCTAGCACTTTCGCTCGAAAAAATTGGAGAGTGAAAGTGGGCGAAAGCATTTAAGAGATTTGAGGCTATTAGAGACACATTTCTCCCAAGTGACAAAACTAAGCGTCTCTTCAATTTCCTCTGGCGTTTAATCTCGCGGAATTTCATGCTGAAATTCGCAATAAAATAATCGTTAACATCTTCCGTCGAGATCGTTAAAAAGGAACATTTTTAAAATTGTGCACATTTTCTCGACACATTTCAAATGTACTAACACATTAAACCTCCCTGCTGTATAAAACACATACTGGTCTGGTGTTGAGATTTCCTCTCGAATTCTCCGAAATTCCGGCAGTGTGAAAGTGTAGATCATTAACCCAAGGCAAATTACTCCGGACACATTTCTCTCACCATTTCATCTCCAGCATTTCCTCCAGCGGAATATATTATTATCCCAAGGATATCAAGAAATAAAATATGCAGTGATATTAGAAGTACATAACGACGTTTCTTGAGTGTCGGAACCCGGAATAGCATGTATACTTTATCACATCCCAAGAACAATAATGCCGGAATGTTGTTCTAGACTCCTCGGATTATTGTTGTTACTTGTACTTGTAGAACAAAATAACAAGTGCCGGAACGAACAATAATGTTTATTATTATTACCCCCAACTCGTAAGCCTCTCCGTCTCCCTACGGAGTTAGAGGGGATGGATCGGAGTGTGGGAACTTGTTCGTGTCTCGAATTTAAATTATCAACAAAATCCGGGAGCCGGTTCGGAAGCAATATCTTCAGCTACTGAAACTAAGTAAGTCATGGACAATAATATATGTATTTATGGAATTGTTGCAGATTCGGGGATTTTTTTAGAGAAAAAAATGCAGGATCCTATCTAAATCCAATGTGCCGCAGTCTCATCCTAATCTTTCGAATCTGTCAGAGGAGAGTCTCGGAATATTTATTGAATTTTGTGACAGTTTCATTCTAACGGCAGAAGCGTTGTCCCTTCGGGTCCCATCTGTTCCCTTAAAGATATTGAGATTGAATTTTGGGAAAAAATTGCAAAGTAAACTTTCTTGAGTTTCTGATGCCTCAATAAGTTTCTGGACATATTCATACATTTGGGAGATAGATATGAAAAATAGATACAATTTCGGGGTGCCGGTCAATGTGTCTCTGTTGTATGTGTCGCTCGGTCAAAGAGTCGCTGAGCCAAGTGTCGATATGGGTGCATTGAAAGTGTCTTAAAGTGTCGCTATACCAAAGAGTCGCTATGCATGAAAACCATCATTTGTCGTCAACATATTTATTTCACAAATCGTCAAAAACGCTCAACCAATTCACGTTAAATTAAATTAAACTAAAACCAATCGAAGTAGCAATATATAGGGCCATTTTCCATTCTTTCCATCATTTAATTTTTTGGCTCTATTATGAAGTAGGGCGTATACCAATTAGCGTTCTTTTGTCGTCCCCGGAGTCATAAAAATTTATTTCCCCTGCAGTCCAGCAAATTCGGATCAATTTTTATTTCGGCTCGGGTTAAAGGTTGTTTTGTTCCTTCTGGTTGTCTACATCGTCTGCAATTCCGCTTACTGCCATTTGGAGTTGGAAGGAAAGGTATCACTTCTTCAGAAACATTGCAAACAAACACTCATTGCATTTGCAACAAGTTTGGAAGGAATTACATCAAGTTGTTCTAATGCCATCCGTTTTAACTTTTGGCGAGCTAGTTCGGCTTCATACCTTTTAATACGATAAAATAATTACTCATTAAAGAATTTAATAAAGAATAAATAAATAATTCTAACTTACTCGATAGCTGAAAATTCTCCCAGTATGTGTTTGTGAGTAACTGTCACAGTTTTACCATCCGGACCCAGACTAACACTTCCTTTGCACACTTTTTTATTAATGCAAATCCACCTTTGTCTACCGGAAGGGTATTTTTTGTTTATAATGTAAAACTGTCTTTTATAAATTAATTGAGGTGCACCCATTTGAGTGACCCCATAAGATAGTGTTTCATCTTCACTTGCCATTGTATTAAATCCAATAAAATAGAAATATAAAATCTCTGCCTGAGAGAGTGGAAAAAAGAGAGTGCTGGAGACTAGAACAGACGGGCAGAGAGTGATCTTGGGATCTGTAAGAGATAACATGATTAGCATAAAATGATAATTACCAAGATACTATAAGTCTCCAACCTTCTTGTTTCTTGACTTACTCTACTGGTTTGAGTTTAATTTAATTAAAGGTGAATTGGCTGAGCGTTTTTGACGACAAATGATGGTTTTCATGCATAGCGACTCTTCGGTATAGCGACACTTTAAGACACTTTCAATGCACCCATATCGACACTTGGCTCAGCGACTCTTTGACCGAGCGACACATACAACAGCGACACATTGACACTGACCCACAATTTCGACTGAGTGGGAGCTTAAACGCTCTTTTTAAGGCGGTTTTGGCTCCAGTATTTTGTACTTTTTGGCTTTGGCTTCTCATCCATAAACTTACGGAAAAAAGAGAGGCACATACTCTGGCCAATTTGTTCTGGAGAAAAGTGCTACTCTGGAGCAGTATCGATTTAAATGCAGATGACTCGTCTTTGACTATATGAAATGGACAGTCGTGGAGGGGATATAGGATGGAAGTGAGTGCCAAAGCCAAAGCTAAACGCCATGAGAAGAACATTTCTATCGTCTTTTCGGGGAGAAGAATAATATATTCTGGATTACTGACAAGTCCAAGTCCAAGAGTCCAGTCCACTCGTTTTCTTATTCTATTCCGTTCTACTTTCAGGTTCGAAAAAACCGTAAAATCCAGATGGAACTTTTTCTTGAATCTTGATCTTGTTTTAATTCAAAAGGCTCCAGGAGAACCTATACAGACTTTCTCTGGATTTAGGGTCAGGTAGGGTCGTAAAAATTGACGGTGAAATCAGATTTGGAAGCTACCGTAAAAAATTAAGTAGATCCTTTTTTTTCATGCACATTTTCTTATTAAAACAGGAAAGCAATATAAAAATAGTGTCTTTAAGGGGGGGTTTAAAAATATTTTACGGCCTAAAATGGCCATCCATAGATACACATAACGACAAAACTTTGATGGTGATTTTCATCAAAAACCTAAGCAATTTGAAAATTTGCTTGGTAACGCAACCATTATGTGGCTTGTTACCATAGTGATCGTTGAAGTTGCCATAGTTACCGTCGCAAATGCCCATAGCAACGACAATTTTCACTTACTTTCACACTTTTCAGAAAGTATTAAAAAAGTGGCCAAACCGGTTTACGGGGGGGCTCCCACAGCCCCAACCGATCCATCAATCGAACTAATTTTTTTTTCTAAAAATTCCTTGATAAATTCAATATTAGAGATGATCCTTCGATTTTTTATTTTCCTGTTAGAACTACCTTAAAAACTCAGTTTAATTGAAAACACTGTCATCAAAAAGCCGATATTTTTGTAACTACGAGGTTTGCCGGTGTGATACAAAAAACCTAAAAAATCGAAGGATCATCTCTAATATTGAATTTATCAAGGAATTTTTAGAAAAAAAAATTAGTTCGATTGATGGATCGGTTGGGGCTGTGGGAGCCCCCCCGTAAAACGGTTTTTAACATTGGTTTAGATAGGGAAATCAAAATTTCCATAGTTTTTTAAACCCCCCCTTAAGGCTCCAGAGTAGTTTTTAGTCGTCAAAGTTTCGAAATCCTGAGCCTCCACTTAGCAACCGGAAATTGCTATTATAATTAAATAAATCCCGACACGAAAGCAAGATGACCTTGACACCGCTTTTCCAGCGCCCGTTGTCAAGCAATCTTGACATAAAAGCGTCCCAGACCGGAGATCGAATTCTCATCGTCAGCACAATATAAGAATGAATTCCCCGACTGATGCAATAAGCCAATGAATGAATACTATTATTATACTATTAATGACTACTATAATTATTTTCATGCCCCTGATTTGAGGTATGGTACAAGTGAATGAGAAGGAAGGGATTTAAAAATCTGTCAAATCCTATCGAAAATGATGAAACCAAACCAAGAATAACCTAATTTAAATTACGTTTTGGTTTTGGTTTATTTAAATCGTTGCACTGTCGTTGCTTGACAACTCAAGTTCCAGGAATTAGGTTTTACAGTGCATGGCAACCCGGGTTGGAAATCACATTTTTTAGAGTTTCCGACAGCCCCCGGGCCCGATAGGGTTAGCGTAAAATATCGACACCGGCTTTATTGGAAAGAGAATTTTATTGCCGAGGGCCCATAGGGGGTCAAAATTGATCTATCTCTTAAGGATATCGTACAAAAAATCCAAAACTGAAACAATGTGGGATATGTTTAGCTTAAATTGCGTTTTTGAGCCGGATCCTTTTAGAAAAATGCACTTTTGACCCCCTATGGGCCCTCGGCAATAAAATTCTCTTTCCAATAAACCCGGTGTCGATATTTTCTGTTCACGCTATCGGGCCCGGGGGCTGTCGGAAACTCTAAAAACACGTTCGGGTAAAATGTAAATTCCGGATTAACCGTACCCTATTGAGCATTGACTATGACTTTATACTATTTGGCATTAAAATATCTATGCACTATATTTTATTAAAAATTGTAGCTGTTAAGGTTCGAAAGACAATAGGGTTTAAAGTACCCCCTATGACACCCATTTTCCCATAACAATAAATACTCTGGAGCGGAATTCAGAGGGTCGGGTAACCCGATTTTTACCCTTGCCTCAACACAGGGTTAAACTTTTTAACCCCTGCTCTGAATTCCGCTCCTGGAGTCTTAAGGGGGGGTTTGAAAAATATTTTACGGCCTGAAATGACCATCCATAGATACACATAACGACAAAACTTTGATTTGGATTTTTATCAAAAGCCTAAGCAATTTGAAAATTGCTTGGTAACGCAACCATTATTAGGCTTGTTACCATAGTGATTGTTGAAGTTACTATAGTTACCGTCGCAAATGCCCATGGCAACGACAATTTTTACTTACTTTCACACTTCTCAGAAAGTATTAAAAAAAGTGGCCAAACCGGTTTACGGGTGCAACGCCCCAGCCCCCACGGGTCAACTAATCGAATCAATTTTTTTTTATAAAATTCCTCGATAAATTTTGTATTCAGTATGCTCTTTACTTTTTTTATTTTTTGTCCATGCATGCTGCAAAATTCAAGTGAATAGTAAAGTCGGCATACGAATAGACTACTATTTTGTTATTATGAATATAGCAAGAGGTGAAAGTAAAAAATCAAAAATGTAAAGGGCATACTGAATACGAAATTTATCGAGGAATTTTATAAAAAAAAAATTGATTCGATTAGTTGACCCGTGGGGGCTGGGGCGTTGCACCCGTAAACCGGTTTTTAACATTGGTTTAGATAGGGAAATCAAAATTTCCATAGTTTTTTAAACCCCCGGGGGTTTAAAAAACTATGGAAATTTTGATTTCCCTATCTAAACCAATGTTAAAAACCGATTTGCGGGGGGGCTCCCACAGCCCCAACCGATCCATCAATCGAACTAATTTTTTTTTCTAAAAATTCCTTAATAAATTCAATATTAGAGATGCTCCTTCGATTTTTTAAGTTTTTTGTACCACACCGGCAAACCCCGTAGTTACAAAAATTTCGGCTTTTTGATGACACTGTTGTGAATTAAACTGAGTTTTTAAGGTGGTTCTAACAAGAAACTAAAAAATCGAAGGAGCATCTCTAATATTGAATTTATTAAGGAATTTTTAGAAAAAAAAATTAGTTCGATTGATGGATCGGTTGGGGCTGTGGGAGCCCCCCCGTAAACCGGTTTGGCCACTTTTTTAATACTTTCTGAAAAGTGTGAAAGTAAGTGAAAATTGTCGTTGCTATGGGCATTTGCGACGGTAACTATGGCAACTTCAACGATCACTATGGTAACAAGCCACATAATGGTTACGTTACCAAGCAAATTTTCAAATTGCTTAGGTTTTTGATGAAAATCACCATCAAAGTTTTGTCGTTATGTGTATCTATGGATGGCCATTTTAGGCAGTAAAATATTTTTTAAACCCCCCCTTAAGGGGGGGTTTAAAAAACTATGGAAATTTTGATTTCCCTATCTAAACCAATGTTAAAAACCGTTTTACGGGGGCAACACTTCAGCCCTAACGGGTCAACCAATCGAATCAATTTTTTTTATAAATATTCCTCGATAAATTTCTAATTTAGTATGATCATTAGTTTTTCGATTTTATTTCACCCTTCTTGCAAAATAAAAAAATAACAGGTTGTCAACCTCGGAGGGGCTAGATTTCTTTACTCATTTGACTTTTCTAAGCTGTTTGAAAAGCGAATTAAAAAATTAATGATCATACTGAATTAGAAATTTATCGAGGAATATTTATAAAAAAAGTTCGATTCGATTAGTTGACCCGTTAGGGCTGAAGTGTTGCCCCCGTAAAACGGTTTTGGTCACTTTTTCATCATTTTGATGACATTACGAAAGTACGTCGAAATCACCGTTGCTATGGGGGTTTAAGGCGGTTACTATGGCATCAAGCCATATAATGCTTGCGTTGCCAAGCAATTTTCATATTTTTAGACTTTCGATGGATGGATAGATCTAACTTTTTGTTGTTATGTGTATCTATGAGTGGTCATTTTAAGACATGAAATATTTTTTAAACCCCCCCTTAAGTGTAATATTTTTATTTTTTTCACAAAATTACAAACCAGAAGAATCTTGATCAGATACAGTTTCCAGTGTCCAAAAGATTCCACTTCCAGTGTAATTTTTCAAACTTTGTATTGTTTCTCAACATAGGACTGATGTTTTAAAGCCTCCAAGCAATTGGGTCTTAATTTCGGGGTGATTAATGTTTTTCACGTTGTCTATTTCGTATTTTACGGTAAAGCACTGTATCCAAAAATACCTGGAGTGTCCAGAATTATAGTCGGAGCTGCCTGTAGAATGTTCCAGTAAGCTTTGTTATTATTGTCAAGCCGGCTATAACAATATATCCCTACAATAACACATCTAAGTATCTCTAGCTCCTATAGATAATAAATTAAATACATACAATAGGTCGGGATAAGATTGTACATTTCTACAGTTCCAAGGGGGAAGACATTGTGAGCGCAGTGGGCTGTATCGTAATTGAATTCTCCCCTGAAGACTTTGATTGGATTTCCAATTCCAAGGGACCTTATCCGCTCTGGATCTCATCCAACGGATCTTATCCTTATGCTCTATGTACCGTAGTGCAGTGGCTTCTTATATTAGACAGACTCCCAACTTACCTTTCACATAAATGTGTGTATTTTTAGAGCTATAAAATGAAAGTAGAAAGGTTCGGAAGAGGAAGGCGGTTGGCCTTTTCTACTTTGAAAACCCCCACGGGTTTAGACGTTTCAACAATTCAACGGCTACGAGTCTCAATCCGCCTCTCCTTGACTGTATGTACAACTCTGGATACCATAAATCCAGTAATAAATCCCTTGGAGATGGAGCTTTACGATAATTTATAAATGAATAGGGCTTTATTTCGGGGAGGCTATCAGGTTTGGCAATTTTTTTTGACCATCTTTACAGTTTTTGCCAAAATTTTGACATCTTGAAGTCTAACAAGGCAGACGAAAGATCCCGGAATGGAACAACTAGAATTGCTTGGTCTTCTGGGAAGAACATGGAAATAACATAAACGATAAAAATATAAAAATTAGCGGTTTTGGTTCTTCATGTTTTACATATTGATGAAATGGAAAATTCACCAAGATTGACTGTTTAAAAATTTTCTAAAGTATAGGATTGTCAAATTTTCCAATTTTTTTAATGTTTTAAATGCCAATAAAACAAATGTTGAAATGGTAATTTTCAAAGCTCTCAAACAACGCCGAGGTTTGTCATCACTTAAAAGGCTTATACAATTTCTAATGAAAATGTTTTGCCCTTCTTTATATTTCCTGTTTAAAAGAGGGTGGGAATCTATTCCGGGGGGGGGGTCTATTTCGAAATTAACAGTATAGATACTTCCATGATAAGCACGTCTAGGAATATATTTCTAAACCCAATTCAATGTTCGACTGGATGGACAGCTAATCTACGATCAAAATACATGCTTTGTGAATTGCGCCTCAAGATAGAAGTCTCAAAACTCAAAGCAGACCACAGCACAGCACAGGGCTGAAAGATCTCGACTCTTAGCTGCTACGGGCGAAAGTGAATTGAAATCCCTCCATGTCCCTATATACAATAGGTCCAACTTCTGCCAACAAAACCACCACCACATTATCAGAACCACGACGAAATTGAATCATTCCTTTGCAACCTCCAGTTCTCCCTCTCCAAGTCTCTGGAAATGTTCTTCTGGAGAAAGTCTGAAAGGACTTACAAAATCCTTTGAATTTATATTAAATTCCTCTTCACGGCAACAGCACGGCAGCCTCTGACATAGAACAGCCTTTTGTTGACCGTCATTTCTAGATTGTAAATAAATATATTGTATTTCCGTTGATCCACACGCATCTACATTACAATAGCCCTGGCCTTCGAATAGGAGATTGTATTTCATAGTTACTTTATGCGAACGCTATACCTGTCCGTCTGTCCGGGCTCTAACTTAAATGAATCAAACCTATCAGGTTTTTAATAATTCGCGCTTATTTAAGATACTTCGTGACATCCGTTATGATAATTTTTCAATGTATTTCTTAGTTGCTTTTACTGTATGTTTTGTGCGAACCGAAATTTTAAATATTTCCACTTAGATCCACGATACTTCACTCCATCCGTTCTGATAATTTTCCAAATATTATGATGATGATGATGACGATGTAAAATATGAACCCACGCTGACACAAACCCGATCCCAGCAGTCCGAAATCCACTCCTCTCAATTCAATTAAAGTCGGATGATGGAAATTTCTAGTCCATATGAAACACAACCAGAGCAGCTCGTAAAATTGTAAGGCAACAAAAGTCAGAGAGGAGAATAGACTGTAAATGAAAATGGACATCGTTTGGGCCTTCTAGGATAATAACATAACTGAGCGAGTAGAATCCACCACCACCACCGTGTCAGATGTTGACTTCATGTGGATCCATGAAAGTACATCAGATTTCATGAACTCTCTCTCTTTCAGAGCCAAGTCCAACTATCCGTAACCGTGTAAACTTGTTGACTATAGAAAAAGCGGCCTGTTTGCTGTTGACTCGTTTCTAGTATTATTACTATTACGCAGATGATCATAAAATAATATTCCCTTTCTCTCTCCGTATTTCAGGCCCTATTTTCGGAGTTTCCAGCTCCTCTGTGGCCCATCATCAGCTCATATTCGAAAAAAACAGGGCTCTAAACAATAACACTAGTCGACAGTCGTATTCCCAACTGCTCAAGCCTATCAAAAACCGTGTGGTTGGGTTATTTGGGACTTGAACCGAAATTGTAGAACCCGAATTTTAAAAAGATACAAAAGGTCCCCGGGTATTACTTCCCAGTTTATTGAAAAGGATACATGAACTGGAGTAATAATAATATTGTCAAAGTATCGGCGGAACCGTAATTCCCTTTCGGCCTGACAACTCTTGAATTTAATGGAAAGCCTAGAGGGATCTCCTGAACCGACTTTATTCTATCATTCCCGAGTGCCCACATCATATCTCTGAAAATACTCTATAGAACGTGAATACACCTCAAAATCCAAATAATAATAATAGAACACGTATGAGTAGGACTTGTTGTGATTGTATAAATGAAAGGAAAGGCTTGTCAACTCCAGAGGAGGGAGAGAAATCCCATCTTCTTTACAAGAGTAACGATAATAAACTGTTGAAAACGCACATCGGAAAAGGGTGAAACCACACGAGAAATACCTCTAAGAACATGGCTGTCCGTTATATGGGGGTCGTTTTCTACAGAATTCTCACCTTTCCCCAAACATAGAGTAGAGTTAAATTCATGGTGAATTACACTTGACTGTACTTTTCTGTAGTGTAGTATACATGACAAGCTTATTCATTCTCTTTTCTCGACAGACAGACAGACAGACACGGCAAAGATATTAAAGACTTTCACCTCTCACTAAATATATGGAAAAGGCATAATGCATGAGACTATATCCTGCGAATAGTGCGAATCCATACCAAGCAGTTATGATAAAAGGCTCTGGAGTCCCGAATAGATCGCTCCAAGCCACCGCCGCAAACGCTAATAAATACTGAAATAGAGCCTGGGTTTCTATCCAACTTTCTTCTATTTACAGAGTTCTACTCGAACGGGATTTTGAAGAAGATGATGACATGATGATGATAGGAGGATGAGAACCTGAGAAGCCTACTTTGCTGGGAGTGGCAGGTGACAAATTATGTAAACAGGAAGATAGGGAAGACAAGTGGTTCAAGTGTGACAAGGAATCCGTCTTATCCAACTACACTTTCCCCACATTCTCAATCCCCCCAAAGTTTGCAAAGAGAAAGTCAACACGAGTTGAAACGCAGTGCTGCTGGTGTTTATCTTGTGCCAAACACGAAATGGCCAGTTTGGTGAGTCGACTTGTGGCCTGTTTGGTGGCAGTTGTCGCCATACTCCAACTCGTTCATTTAGTTCTCCTCAATAAGCTGGAGACGAGGCGATTGACGGAACTACATCATCTTCAGCAGAACTTTCCAGGCGATACTTCCCGCATTGCTGGGATGCTTCTGGAAGATGAGGGGGCGGGGCTGCCGCAGGATTTAGTCCGCTATCCCGAAGAGCTGGACAATATCAATAAGAGCCCCTCCGGCCCTGCCCTGTCGTCAAGTGGTCATTACAGTAATGTCGGGCTGCTGAGGTCCTCCAAGGGGGTTCAGTACAACAAGAGGGTGGAGTACGGGACGAGTCTGCTGGATAATATCGACGTCAACAGTATCCCTGAAAACGTGAGTTTTGACCATTTTTCGAAGTTTTTTTGTCGGTGTTTTGTATGTATGAATTGTTAATAGTGAATAGTAGGGTTGAAACACAATAGATAGGCATTATGTAAGATGAATCATCAGAAACAGCAGACAGATCGTGATTTCGTGTCTTTGCTCTTGTTCCCCCCTTTGAAACCGGCTTTCCGTATGTTTTCCAAGTTCAAGTCTTGGTTTTGAACTTTAAGGGTCGTTCACAAACTCAAATGCACTCGGCGTACGTGAAATTACTAAGAGTAAGTAGTTTGAAATCATATAGATGTCCGGAGATTTAACACCGCTAAGCTTTCTCCGGTAGTTTCATCCCCCAAAATTTTCACCACCAACAACTTTTACCATGTCCGTTAGGTCAAAATAGAATTTTACAAAAAAACGCCAGTTTCGCAACGGTCCAGTTTGAAGTGAGACACTGAAGTTGAAAGGGAAAGTTGAATGGATTGTGAAGGGTTTTGCATTATTTTGGGCCCAAAATGTTACCGAACTCTTTTCCTCTCTCTGGCTCTTGAGAGACTTATTCTATTATTCCACCTCCTGCTCCTATATGTATATGGAATAACACGTAAAAAAAGCTAAAACAATATAACCGGATGTAGGATATGGAGTTACGTAAGGGCAGGATGGGTTGGTTATTTACTGTCTAAGAGTAGAGGATCTACGAGTCGTCCCGCCTAATATTTTACGGTGAATGCAGGGATGCAACAGACGGCCTTTCTTTTCCCTCTCCTCCCGGTGGGACTTTCGCCATTTGAAATCAAAATACGATCTTGTTCTTCCCCTCTCGTCTCTAGAACTTGGAACTCTGTTTCGAGAGGAGTCATAAAATACTTGATAAGTTAATGGGGAAGTGGAGATCTGCCCCTTCAAGCCCGTGTTAGAGGTAGGGAATTTAAAATTCTAAGAACCGGAAGTGAAAGTTATGGGGTTTCAGAAGAGAGTAGTGGGAAAATTATATTTATGTGGGCGAGATTATGCTCGATGGGGGCATATTCATTATCGGTGGGACAAGTTCATCTCTGGTCGGGTTGGCGCAGTTTCATCTCGGTTTGGGGCAAGTTCATCCGAATTAGGGGCGAATTAATATTTATAGGGGAACATTAGTTTTTGTCTGGAGTTGCAGAGGTGTAGTTTGGAGAGTATTTTTGTGGGTTGATGCCGGTTTTCCGGTCGGCTGGCTTAAGATCTCCTAAGATGCCGAGATTTGAATTTGTGTCAATAAATTGGTTTTAATGAACGTTTTTAAATGTTGAAGAAGTTAAAAGGTATTATTTTATGACAGGTTACTGATAATATTCTGGATGGGAAATTAAACATGTCGTTGCAGAGATATTGTCAAAATTCACTCATTTTACATACAGAATGTGTGTTATTCTTATTTTTATTTTAAAAAGTCTGCGCAAAATTAGCCTTGTCTAGTTACTGTATATTCAATATTATCATCCCCAAATCCAGGCACTTGAACTTTCATTTTCTAGTTGAAATAGCCAAAAAGCTCAGAAAATAACCGTTTTTTATAAAATTTTAAACCATAACCCAATGGTTAACCACCAGGTTGGCACCCGGCCATGTTAAAACATCCTAGAAAGCATGTTTGGAATCCCTAGCCAAAACCAAATAAAAGTAAGTGAAAGTGTGGAGAATTGGAGAAAGGTATGGGCTGTATTTAGAAACAGAATGTCGGTGTCGGTGGTGGGAGTCTGAAAGAGAGAGCTCCCTTAGGCACTGTGTGGCTTTTTCACCGGCTTCTGGTCTCTCCATATCCCACCACTACTGACTATACAAAATAGAGCTCAAATATACGAGTTTGTTCTATATACCCCGAATTCGGAGAGAGGGACGCCCGGGTATTATTATATATTATTTGTTGTTGTGTCGGAGTGGGCAGGATGGAAGAATGGGAACAGGAGTGCCGATTCCCATGGGAAATTGTAGGAAGAAATAAAATGTGTAGCTTCCAGCTTCAGCTCTCGAACTGGAAGTAGGAATAGAAGAGAGACTATAAACTGAGACGAGATTCTATTGTAAGTTATATATACATATATGGGCAGAAAGGGTCCCCACACTCCGTGTACCCAAACCAATTCGGTACCACTCCAGAAACAAATCATGTCTCGGAAATTCGGTGCAACCAAACTACCACCGCGGACTCACAAACTACGAGAACGGTACAAGGTTCGAAATCCACATCTCCCAAAGAGTAGCAAATAAATTGTGTGCAGATGCACTTAGGCTTAGGAACGTTTTAAAACCGGCGGAGGCGAGGAAATCCTGATTTATGTTTTAAGGCGTTTTTCAAGGAATTTGGGTTTATAGATGCATTTAGACATCCCGCGTAAATTCAAATGCATCGGGCTAAAAACTAAGAATTAAATAGTCAAAAAGTGAATTTTTCCAGCAGTCAACATTTCTTTAAATTCTCAACTGATTGACTACAATTATATTACGTTTCAGTTTCATGATTAGAGTGCGTCGTACATTACGAAATTATTTTTTTTATGAAAAAAACGTATTGCTTTCTGAACGGTCCCTCCAAATTTACGCACAATGCATTATCCCTGATCGTTGTATATCCACGTACACACACATTCCATTATGTTTACTTACGTGCTCCTGCACTCCAAATACCCGGTTACTTTCCCGTTTGCTTTGTTAAGCTTCTACATAGAGCTATATAGCAATTGTATACATTTTTAGTGTCCTTACATACCGGAGTTTGTAAATTCCAGTAATTCGGGGTTAATTGGATTTGGACTTATGGGGGATTTGAGGATTTATGGGAATTGTCAGCCGAGTTTTCGTGTCCGACAACGTGGAATTTGAGGTCCGGCTCGGATTTAAAATATCGGGGTTTATTGCCAGCTCCTGACATTTATTCTAAAAATCATTGGGCATCACCACTACAGTATATTTCTCATGGTTCTGTAATATAACTTCTAACAACTCGGATATAAAGGCCTAAAGGCCACCTTCATGGAAACATGCGTAATTTCACAAGAGCCCCTCTGAAGTCCCTTGAAGTTGATGTT
The DNA here is from genome assembly GCA_906901685.1 of Desoria tigrina. Classification (NCBI taxonomy): domain Eukaryota; kingdom Metazoa; phylum Arthropoda; class Collembola; order Entomobryomorpha; family Isotomidae; genus Desoria; species Desoria tigrina. The sequence goes on from CAJQTU010000040.1 coordinate 73,803, forward strand.
GATAGTCAAGTCAAGGGTTTTTCTCAGATCTTCTAGATTCCGGGGTAAAAATGTGAATGAGGAAAGATCACAAAGACTTTGAGATTGTGGCCTTTGGAGTCAGTTTGAGATTTTGGATAAAAAAGTCAGTGCATCTTATCTCCACAAACCAAGTTTCAAAGGCTACAACGTAGTCGTAAAGGACCTTCTACATTATTTATTTCCCTGCAAGGAAAATGCTGAGAAATGTGAACTTAGAAAACAAAGTTAGAGGAATAAAAATGTAAATAAGGCTTTCTTTCTTTGTGTCAATAGTCGGGGACTTGAAAGCTCTAAATTTAATAATCATAAAAGTCTGCTGGCTTTTGTGCTCAAATCCTTGGCATCAAAGGAGACTTCGAATTTGAATTGAAACTGTAAATATTTGCTCTCATTCTTCCGGCTGACAATTGTCAAACCTTGACCGTGACATTCATTTCCTGCCCCTGTCAACTGTCGATTGTCAGTTTGAGATGAATTCTTTTAGCAATTGAAACCGTTTTTAGCGTTCCATTTGTCATTTTGTCCTTTGTAAGTTTCAAAAGGATTGCTGTTGTTTTGGGTATAATTAAGAGAATGGAGATGGAATAAATAAGTCGGATGGCATGTGACATGAACGGAGGATGAGAAAGTAACTTTTTTCTCAGAGAACTTGTCTGTGGGAAATAGATATTTTCTACTAACTTTTCCCTTGAAATGAGAGATGCTCTATTATTCCACCTTTTTGTTCTTCGACAGGAGAAAACAAAAGCGGTGGTGTTTTCAGAAATGATGGTAATAAATGTATACTGATTTTTGTTTGAAAAAATTCAGCAACAGCGGTCAAGTGCTAAAGGTTACTTTGTGGAAATATCCCGAATTTTATCAACGGCCCTCGATCATTTCGCAACAAGATAGTTACAAATTCAGACAGATATTTCCCAATTCTTTCTTTAAGAGTGAAACACTTTAAAGGTCTTACTCTGTCCGTCCGTTTGTTCTTTCCTGCTACATCGAACTGCTATTTATTTAACTTTTTTTAGGAATTCGATTCATGACCATTTATCCTTGTAGGTCAAATGTCCAGTGACTAGCCTCAGCGGTCAATTTTTTTCCAAATTACAACCATTTCAGTGCAATACATTGTTAGAAACCTACTATGATCAGCTATTCAACGATTTATTCGATTTTACTCTATGATTGGGGTAATAAGAGATTCTAGAATAGAACGTCTCCTACGTGTCCAAAACGACAATAACTGCTATTTAAGTCTTTTTTCACTTGGTTTCACCCCTTTTCGATATGCGTTTGCAACGGTTTATTACACGCCTCTGATTGAGTATCATCCCATATATAATGTATATGAAATGTATGATGTATACCTCCTTCATTCCCCTGTCATTTTTAGAACAAAAATCTCAGGACTGCTCTCCTTTCCCGGATTTTAGGATTCCGGATTTGAGATTCCAGTTCCCGAAAAAAAATCTCTTCTCTCTCTCTATTTTTTTAGTCTCTTCCAGAATTCCAGTTTCCAAAAGAGAAGACAAAGGAAGATGAAGAAGAATGGAAGAATGGGATCGAGAATATATTTCACAATTTTACATTCTGTACTTATTCTTGTCTCTTTTTCCCGTGTCTATAGTTTAAAAAAGAGTAGGAAAGAATAAGAGATAAAAAATCGGACTGTCAGCTCAAACTGGAGCCCCGAGCTGGTTTTTTTTTTATTATTATTATTTTCTTAAGGGAGGAAAGTAATAACGGGAAGTCAGTTGAGAGTGGATGAAGATAATACATTATGGGACGGAAGGCTTGGAAATTTTCTGAGGAACGGAGAAACGGGATTCCATTACAATTTTTACAATGCATTCCCGAACGCTGCTGTAGTACTTATATCATCTCCTTTAAACAATGGGAGCCTGTCTACTTAAAGTGAGGACAGGGTTCAGAATATCGGGTTTTTCGGGAGCTTTAGATTAGTATTAGTGTAAGGGTTATTATTAATGCTTCCTACCGAAATCTGAAATTTGCCAACTATTCGTGTGCAACCATCTAATCTGAAACTTGACAACATTAAATTCTTTGCATGAGCATAACCAAAATCATTTTGTATCGTATTTTTAGATCATTAAAATGCAAATGACAGCTATTTAGAAGGAGATAAATATCGACGTATCGTAAAAGATCGAGAAAGGAATAAAAAAAAAGTTAAGATTAATTATTTGCGTTATCCGGTGTCATAGGAGTACTTTGACCAGTCATGGTCATGTTGCATCTTGAACAGGCACTTAAATAATTCCACAAGTGATTTCCGGTCTTAGAATATTGCCTGTTTTATTATTCCTGCATTTATTCCTGGCTTATATTTATTTGTACTTGAACGGTCTTTATCAAATCCTTCATACTATCCAGATCTTTGATCGCGGTATTCGATAGCTAGTTAATAGTGTACAATTACCATTAAAGTACAGAGTTAACAATAAACATCTTTGCTGATATTTTACAATTGTCCGTAAAAATGGTGAATTCACACTCTGACTGTTTTTTGTCCTTAAAACAAAATCGCGAATTTTCTCCGCTGGTGTTATTTCAAAATTGTTAAATTGCTTTTCGAATTCATAAGATGGATATACTTTGTGTCTTTTTGTTCTGACGCTGATTGTCAAATTCGTTATCTGAATCCTCAGATTTGATAATTTGCAGCGATAAATGACTTGCCAATTAAAATTTGTAAAATCTCAAAATCAAAATTAAAAGGTGTAGAATGTTTCAAAAATATTTAAATTTAAATCAAATGCTAGAACAGTTAAAACTAGAAAGAATTAGACAATGAGGATATTAATCTACATATGCTTTTTCAGCTTTTTCTCCAATCCCTTCCAGACCTATTCACAATACTTATATCTTCCTACATATCTGTCAATTACTTTACATTTTAATCATCTAAAAATACGATACAAAATGATTTCGGTTATGCTTATGCAAGGAATTCAATGTTAAAATTGAGTTGGGGCTTTCCAATATTGGTTGGGCGCTTTCAGATTTCGGTCGCGGATATGGCCAATTAAAGTTGTCAAGGTTCATATTAAATGGTTGGCAAAGGTGTTGATCGGTTAGCAACCGGAAATGGGCTAATTTCATGTGAAGCCCAGTTTGAGCAAGTATAAATTTTTGGGCTCATCAAAAGTCAGCTTTTAAATGCTCTGTAACTAAGGGAAAATGCAAATTCATATGATGGTTATGTAGACGTTGCGAACATCCCTCTAATGGAGACGGTTTCGTCTTTTGGTCTAGGGAATGCATGTGGCTGTGTAAATCAGACTTGGAGGTTTGGACAGGTTAGGCTACATACTGTTAAGAAAATCCGAGTCCTCACCCCTTCAGTACTCACCTTCCCTTTTAGAAAACACGAGTACTCAACCGTTTAGTAGGCGCTTTAAGCGTTTAATAATCGCTCACCTCTTTAGTACTCACTACTCTCTGAGAATATCATAGTGCTCATCTCTTGCGTACTCACTACTCTGAGAGTATTCGAGTGCTCACCTTTTTAGTACTCACTACTCTCTGAGAATATCATAGTGCTCACCTCTTGCGTACTTCCCACTCTCTGAGAATATCCGAGTGCTCACCTCTTTAGTACTCACTACTCTGAGAGTATTCCAGTGCTCACCTTTTTAGTACTCACTACTCTCTGAGAATATCAGAGTGCTCACCTCTTGCGTACTTCCCACACTGAGGAATTATCGAGATGACACAATGCACAAGAGTAGTTTAGGAATACGAACAACGAGAAGGTAGCGTTTATTAAGCGTAGCTTGAAGCTAACAGAGGTAAGAATGTAAATGTGAAGAAGATGTAGGTTTAATTAGTTGAGAGTCGGAGAATACTTCAAGGTCCAGAAGGAACAACTCTCCAGAACAGAATGGCCATTGTCTCCAGATATTGATTTGGAGACAATGCATAATTATGGTAATGGCGTAGACAGGGAAGGAGCGTAATGACACATATAACCTGTGGGTAAATCCCAATTTATTCCACACTCTCTTCCTTTTAAATATAAATATTTAAATATAAATTATATAAATAAAACCCATGTCTCAATAAACTGTTCGTACGATTTTGTCTTACATATGAACATTACATAACTCTACGTTTTACCTTATTTTAAGTAAGTTCTAGTAAGTAGTCTGGAGAGGAAAGATATAAGATCTCCTCTTCAGTCGGTGAGGAACCAGCAACTTGACTGAGTGTGTAAGACGACGAACTGGATAAATCCTTACCAGATATTCGGTACCTTACACGTTTACTTTATTTCTCGTTCCTCATCCGATCATCTCATCTGACATAATACCAAGGACCGGGATCGGCCCTTGCTGTCTCCAGATTGAGTATTGGTCAGAATATTAGGGACGGGGGTCCTACCTTGATTGTTAAAATTGTGCCACAAATGAAACTTGACAATATATACATTATTACAACGAAACTATTACTTTATGTTTCCATCTGAATTCTCATCCTCCTTCAGGTCTCCGTCCGATTTCTAATTGTGTCCCTTCTTGAATTAAAATTCTGTTCACATCTGAATACGCGTAGTTTTCTCCGTCTAACTTAACATCTTGTCTTGAAGCAAGACTTCTTGAAGCCTTCTGACACGCAACGCAGACTTTCATTAATGATGCAATTCGAATTTAATTATCACAAACTTGGAAAGACGGGCTTCTGGTCCTCTTCCGTTATTTAAAAGAGTACTAACCTTGGTACTCTGTAGTGCTCGGAGTCCTAATGACTAGCGATAAGTGAGTATTCGAGAGGCGAGGAATCGGATTTTGTTAAAGAGAAGTGGTACTAAAGAGGTAAGCACTTGGATTTGCTTAAAGAGCACTGAGTACTTATGAGGAGTAGGGCTTTAAGGGACCAAAACCCTTCTGGTTTGGTTCATCGTGAACCCATTTTAGTGTTTCGATGCACTAACTACGTCAAGGTAATTAGAGGAAGAGTGTAGAATAGGTTTAGTGACCTCAGGTCACGGGGTTAGGTCAGTATTTAGTTGTAGGAAAGGAAGTAAGTTAGAAGTTGTAGTCAAGGAAAGTAGGGTAGGAAGCTGGCTTGGCTCTCGCGAAAGAGTTACGCAGAGGACAAGTTCCAGCCCAGATGACCTCAAGGAATCGGAGTCCGATTCCTCCTTCACAGGCATAACTGGAGTCCGGTTATGTCCATCAAACATCAGGTTATCGGAGTCCGATAACCCAACGTATTGGTATTTGGGGGTTTAGGTTAGAATAGTGTATCAGTAGATCGGGCCTTAGGCAATTAGTAGATAAGGGCTATTATTGTATCAGTAGTTGTTGGTCAAGGGTTAAAGTGTAGATTAGTAGTGTCGTGTTGTGTGTCTGTCTCCCACCTCTTGTATTGCATATTGGTTGGACGTATTTATTATTGTGCACTGTGTTCTTATTGCATATTCTATATTCTGTATAGCATATTGCATTGGTAATTAGGCATAATTAGTTAAGTAAGAACTCGTGTGAGGGATTATTCCCAATAGTTTGGACCTCAGAAAACCGTTCCTCAAATACTACAGAGGTGAACGCTCAGGTCGACTCACAGAGGAGTGAGTATCAATAGGGGAGGAAGGGGAGTCGGTTTTTTTTCTCGAAAAGAAGTGAGTATTCAAGAGGTGAGGACTCGGATTTGCTCAAAGAGTGCTGAGTACTAAAGAAGTGAGGGCTCTGATATTCTTAAAGAGTACTGAGTACTAAGAAGGTAAGGAATCTGATTTTCTTAAAGAGTACTGAGTTGTAAGGAGGTGAGCACTTGGATTTTCTTAAAGAGCACTCATTACTAAAGAGGTGATCACTGAGATTTTCTTAAAGAGTGCTGAGTACTAAGTAGGTGAGGACTCGAATATTTTAAAGAGTACTGACTACGAAAGAGGTAAGCACTCGGATCTTCAAAGAGAGTACTGGGTACTAAAGAGGTGAGGACTCTGATATTCTTAAAGAGTACTGAGTACTGTGGTGGTGAAGACTCGAATATTCTTAAAGAGCACTGACTACTAAAGAGGTGAGCACTCTGTTATTCTAAGAGAGTAGTGAGTACTGCAGAGGTGAGTGTTCAGGTCGTCTCAATGAGAAGTGAATATTAAAAAGGTGTGGAAGAGCACTCGGGTTTTCTCAAAGAGTGTGAGAACTAAAGAGGTGAGGACTTTGTAAAACCTCCAAGTCTGAATTACCATAGTGACCTTTGTACATTTTCAAGAATTTAACCAAGACGAGGGGAAAAGTTGCCTGAAAAACCCCTTCGGGGTATGGGATACTACCCGAGTGGCCAAAGAGGTACTTTTAATTTTTTTAAGGATTCGGGTTCTACAATGCATGCATGACTTATAGTAAAAATATAAAAAAAGTACCCTTTTGGCCGTCGGTGTTATTCACGTTGGAATTAGTAGCCCCGAAACATAGCTTAACCGATTGGCACCTTTCAGATTTCGGTTGGAAGCATTAAACGGGACCCTTAGTGTAACCAATATGAACTTTAAAGTATATTTCTGTATACTGACAAATAAGTTGATGATTATGTAAGTAAACTATGGCTTATCGTTAAAGTTAAGCTTTAAAATTTTGAAGTCTACATAGCTTAGAAAATCGTTGCTTCTGTTGTGAAAACGAGTCAATTTCTTTTGAAAAATTATGTTGAGATTTTTTTAATTATGAAAATCAATTACCATTTGTTTTCCAGGGATTGAAGTGTAATACAGTGAAGAGCTATACACAATTTCTCACACCTTTCTATTAATGATCAAATATATTTATGCACACATTGACAACTCGACGTACCCTAAACACTTAAACCTTCACGTCAAGAGGCGAAATAATATTAAGTATTATGCAATTTTCTATTGTCCTTTCATTTCACTTAAGGTTCTTCCATTGAAAATCTATTTTAAAATGAACAGTTGAATATCCGGAGTGAAAGTAATTCTTGTTATAATTTGCTATTTGTTAAATAGCTTTTTATCGGAGTTGAATAATTACGAGGGAATTAACTGATTGTTATTTTTCTGTGTTTCAACTCTAAACATTCAAACAAGGCCTATCTTGCATTTTCCCTAATGCATCTCAATATATTTTTAAAAATTTCAGGTTGAAAATTTTCGGCATCATCTCGTTTTAAAGTTTTACCTCAAGTCCTAGGTTGCTTTACGGGATTTAACTTCGAATCCTCTTTCTCTGCCTTCTTATTCATTACAATAAAATGAGATGAGAGATAATATATAAGTCAACTTTTGAATGGATAAGTAGGGTTTATCTTGTATTTCCGAGCTTCTAGGCCTTTGCAGTACTTCAATTTCAATAGCAACTTATTGTTACTGCCTTACATGTTTCAGATAAATAGAGAGGGTGATCCACAAGTTATGATATTATGTTTAAGAAAACGCGGTTTTTTTTTAGAAAAATTCAGTCGGATTTACTAGAAAGAAATACGAAAGGCACACAAGACTACATTTCTAAATTCCAACAGTGTTATTTAACTACATTTTAGCATAAGAGCCTTGTAGGACCGGTTGAAAATTTACAACAAAAGGATAATTTAAACCATATGTTATGCACATAATCATAAATTAAAAAACACTAATACAACCTAAGCTAAGCTTTATCGACTTAATCTCCAGTATTGACAAAAATGTCGTTTAATTTAGAATAAAATTCGTCATCCAATTTCTGATATTTAACTCGAATATACGTTTTAATTACCAATTTCATCAATTCATATATGTTTACGCTTTTCTACTCTTTCTAAGGTACAGTTTAAACAAGATTCTAAACATCTCGATCATAAAATGTTTACATAAAGAGAAGTAGGATTTAGTAGGCTTACTTAAATCACCCTTCTGAAATTTCATGCAAATATTGCCAATATCAAACATTTTTATTTAAATTTCTCAGTCTAAAACTTATGCTTATGAACAGACCACATGATTGAAGGGAATGTATATTTTGCAAAGACTGACTTTTGTGTTTGGCAGATCCTCCTAAATTTCCAAATCTCCAGATCCAAAGAAACGGGAGGGATTGCTCTCGTTCTATTGTTAGTATTAACCCGATACCCGATCCAGCACCCACATTAGATCCCATATGCATCCGATATATTATAAACATGATCTTATATTCTATTCCTAAACATAACATAAGTAGTTTCCTCCTCGACTCCTCTTGTGTTGCTCGAGAGCCGGGACAAGTTTTGGATAGTTGGATTTAAATTGAATTGAATGGAGAAAGCGGGAGGGAGAAAGTCGAAAGTTGAACTCCATTTCCATTACAGACCTTTAATCCAAACAAGGACTCTCTCTCCATTTCCATGTAATTCCATATCCAAAACATTAAATAGGCTCGATGCTAAACCATAATGGATATATGTTTTGGATTTGATTATCTAGGGGATTGTTCATAAACCATGTGTTTATTTAGGTATAAAACTCTTTACTGTGATGACTTTGTCCGTCTGTCCGGTCGTTTTGGCTCCAACTATCAAACTACTGAAGGGTACGATATTTTGATTTTTGATGATACAGCTTTTATGACGCTCCACTTGGGACGTTTGTTTGGGTGCCGTATAAGTCAAAGGTCACAAATTCCAAGCATAGTTGCGTGGTACATTGTTTCCAGAATATGGTTGAATTCTATTCAATGATGTGGGATTTTACTCCATGATTGGGGGTAAATGAGATACTCGTTTAATGCTATTCTACGTCTTGTTTCTAAGCTTAACTCTTTTTTTTAGTGCGTTTGCAATAGTTTATTCATTTTACAAATAGTTTTTAAAGAGATTTGAGACACAGTTTATAGTCGATTTCTTTGTTAAGTGAAGTCTAGAATTTAAGGGGAGGAGCCTAAATTTGAAATAACTCGTTATGAATGGTCCCTAACAAGAGAAATAGGGAAGAAGATGGAATTAATAGATGGAAATCCATCCACTTCCACTCCTTTTCTAGTGTCCAATTTGATGAATGAACATTTCTCCGTCAAACTCCAATCCAATTTAACTCCGAAAAACGGGACATTGGAGTCTGAACAAGCAAGGTCGACTTGCCCAACTTGTCAAACATATATTATTATCAGGGAAATTGGGGATTTTCAGTCCCTCCTGGTAAATAAATACATGTTATGTAAAGGCTGGAATAATCGCGTGGGATCGAGATGGAATCTTGTGTTATTCTGTGCAGGGTACAATCTATTTGATGTCACAATAGGCTATAGTGCGCTGGGTGAAAAAGTTATAAAAAATACAGGCGAAGCTATTTAAAACACACCCACGTTCTATTGTTTTTCAATAATATGGAAGTTTGCAAAAAATGAACATATACATCAGATTACAGTTTTTTACTGAATTACTTCTGGTTTTCTTGTTTCTCTGGTTTTAAAAAACTTCCAGGCTTAACCAAAAAATATGTCACCACGCAGTCGATATAAACCCGTGGGGGTCCGATGGTAAGGTGTCGATCTAACTTTTGATTGCATGTAGTTAAGAAAAAACGTGGGACTTGATTAAATCCGGTAACAACTGAGAAGGTTTTTGTCGGAAAAAATCCTGCTGCTATGCTAAATGAGTCTTTATAATATCCTGTCTAGATTTAACTTCCAGCTACTGTATAGGCAATTCATTAGGGTCTTATTCTGACCCGGAATCCTAGAATTAACCCCTGAAGCTTTCGAACTTAGAAACTTCATCTAGATACGGTTCTAAGAGCTGAATCACTATGCCCCACAGACACAAATAAAAAAGATGCAAAAAATAGAATGTGCAAAAAACCCGAAGAAATCCATGAACGAGCGAAGGTTCCACAATAACGCTTGTGTTTCTAGTCCGTACTAATTAACTAATCAAGAGTAAACATTATTTCCATGAAATCTATTGAGCCTTTACATGTTTTTACTAAAAATCTGCATAGACTTAATCAAAAACACATCAAAAGCAACACTACAATGCCAAAAACAACTTAAAATTCAATTTCGCTGAAAAACTCCTGACGTATTTTATTCTGCTAGCGAACAAATCAAACCCGTTCGTAATTTCTATAAAATCAATGTAAACTATCAACTTGCCATTTTTAACAACTCAAACATGACCAGAAAGGTACATATTTATAATCGTTTCGTCAAATGTCCAAAACCCCACCAGAAACGCAAAATTCGTGGGATTCCTAGAAAACTCCGTTCTACATTTCCGTCCTAGTTAGTTACCTAATCGAACATTAGCAAAATTGCCATGAAATCTAATTATTCCTACCCTCCTCTCTTGAAGCAAAAACGTGATAAATAAACAACAGACGTCAGACTACCTCTGGTTTTTCGATAATCTATTGCGAAAATAAATTCCACGAATCCTGTCCTGTCTTATCACTCTCTCCGGAATTTCATCTCCTTCTCGAAATAAAACGAAACTTAATAAAGTGCCTAGGTGTGCTGTTTTCTGTCCCCCGTTCAAACTAATACAAAGTTACACATTTCGGATCTGTCGACACGGCACCTTTATCATCCCAGCTTTAATCACAACTTACATCTCATATCCTTCTGTCTCTCTTAAGGAGAGGGTCTGGGATACCTGCCCACAGTTTTGGGACAAGAGCAGGTAGCCGACTAGTGGTTGAGAACTCGCACCATACCCGATACCACCTCGAGCTCAACTCCTCATTGTATTTATCTACGATGCATATTACATACCAATGGCTCTGTGTCTGTCCGTCAGTAAACCGTCCGTTTATTTAGGACATTGAAGCGGAGATCGAGTTCGTTTGGGGGCCCTGTAGGCCAAAGGTCAAGGGGGGAAAGGTCAAAGGTCAACATTTAAAAAAAGTATCACCCCATGTGTGATACATCGATGGAAAGCCATTGTCAAGGGCTCTTCAATGATGCATATGATTTAGCGGGAAGGTCACACCCTGACCGGTGGGGAGGGGTCAAAGAGGTCAAATTACAAACATAAATGTGTGATACGTCATTCGAAAGCTATGATCAAGTGCTTTCGAATGACGTATGTAATTTTGCTCTATGAATGGAGCATTGTGAGATTTTTTATATTTTGAGTGGTTTATCATTTGATACGTCATTCGAAAGCTATGATCTAGTACTTTCGAACGACGTACTGTTCATTCTGTTATAACTCTTCTCAATTCTTCGCCTCTCCAAGAGCCGTGCACGTGATGACGTTGTCAGACTTGAAAATTCAATTTTTAACTTTTTGCTCCAAATCGATCCTGGAGCATCGTAATAACCTACAAATAGGGTTTTTCGGTTCTATGACCTATCTTTTACCCCACAGCCCCCTCTAAATGTCAAAATACGGCGAAATTTCAATCAACACAAAATATGCCGAGTGTGGTATCAATCGAAAGATATTATGATGGGGGACCTTAAAAATATAAAATAATAATTTTTTGACACCACATTCACCCCCCAGGCCCCTCTAAAGGTCAAAATACGGCGAAATTACAATCAACACAAAACATGTCGAGCGTGGTATCAATCGAAAAGTATTATGGTGGGGGACCAAAATATTATTGTACAAATAAAAAATAAGTTTAATTTCTATATGCAACTTCAAACTTTAAAACTAATTTTTAATTTAAAAAATTAAAATAATTCAATTCGATTAATAAAATCAATTTCAACAAACTTTCGATTTTTAAAACTAAAATAATTTTTAATTGTAAAAAAGTGTTATAAAAATGTTTTTCAAAATTAAAATCATTTTTTTGATTTTTATAAAAATTTAATTACAAGTAAAAAAAATCCGTGGGAAAAAATTAATTTTTAATCCCAAAAAGAAAAAGAAATTTTACCTGAAAATGTCCATTATACATACAATGGAACTAGAACTAAAACCCTCCAATGAGTTCTGGTAGTTCCAGTTCAAGTTCTTAGTTCTGAGATTACTTTTAGTTCTAGTTCTAGTATTTTAGTAGTTCTTGTTTCTACTGTTAGTTCTAGTTCTAGTACCAACAAAAAACTAGAACTAAAAGGCATTCTAGTTCAAGTTCTAGTAACCATCACTAATAATATCGCAAAATCAATAGAAAATACACAATAGATGATTTTACATGCATGGTTATTGTACATGTTTTATTTTTCTATTGCACCTTAGTTAGTATTGATGTAATTCACCTAAATTTTTCAAAGTTTGCTAAGTTTAAATTTTTAGACTAGTTTTAAAACGTATCAAACGAGTACCCGAGTACCTTGGGTACGTCGTTATATGCTTTGTATAGATTATGAACTAATGTGGTGGAAAAGTTCCAAATTTCGAAATAAATTTTTTTGGCAATTCCTAAAGGTTCATTCATAATGTTTAATACGAACGGTCCATTTGCCATTTACTAGTTAGAGAATTCTACACTTTTACATGATTGGGTGACAAAATGGTCCGGATAAAATGGTCGGGACATTATGGTCGCGGATAAAATGGTCGTTGAGGAAATGGTCCCAGGGATAGAATGGTCGGGACGTAATGGTACCAGTGAATGGTCGCGGATATAGTGCTCTGGATGCTCTGGAATTTTACACTAATATTATTATTTAGAATAGAATTGTACTGCTGTATATTCTATATAGACAGCTGAATATGACTAGGACTAATCTTTTAATTAAATCTACCTACTCAAATATTTTGGGTCTACTTTTGTCATTTCTTGCTTTTTGTTCATGATTAATCCATCACAAAAGACTACAGTACCTACTTATAAAAATTTGTAACATTTTAAGTCATATTCCAGCTTGGCCTACCTTGCAGATCATATATGGGTCTGCATTTAACTTATTTTTTCATTCTTTGTTCGTTCTTTTAAAAAAATCTGACCGAATTTGGGATTAAGATGATGCTCACAGGAAAACCCGAGCCCGTAAACTCAAAGTGGACGGAAATAAACCGTCCAACGTTGTACTCATGTATCGTAGATGTGACGTTTATGCGCATCGAAACTGTGTTTTGAAATTTTCAAAATACATAAATTATTGAAAATCTCACAGTACCCCAATCATAGAGTACAGTTTATACGTTTTTCGAAAGCACTTGTTCATACCTGATTATTTTTATGCTCACTAGACAATTTTGTCCGCGACCACTTTTAGCTACCATTATATCAGCAACCATTTCACGCGACCATTTCATCCTAGACCATTTTGTCCCTGACCATTTTGTCCCGACCATTCTATCCGGATACCCTCTTACAGTACCATCATCCGTGCCCTTTTTACTTGCACTGCCACAAGCCACAATTAGCATGTTGATGTTGGTTGCAAATACAAAATAGGAAATATTGAATATCAAATAGCACTTTTAGTTTAGCAAATAGGAAATACGGTCGGACTCTGCTTGATGGTACCCAGTCCTTTTGGGAAAATATTACCAAAAAATTTTCTTTTTCTTAATCGATAGGTCACAAAAAATTAAACAACTTTTTCCTCTGACATTTTGACCTGAAAGGTCAACGAAACTCAGAAATGGTCAAAAAGGTCGCAGAATTAAAATATCAAAAGTACTCCAAAACCAAAAGTCCAAAAGTACGGGCAGTTTTAATTCATGGAAATTCTCCGCCAGGTCACAGGGAGGTGAGACTATTTTTTTAAAATTCCACCACAATACAGGTTTGCTAATTGCTTCTTTAGGTTAGGTTAGGTTAGGTTACTATTCGTTCAATCAGAAAAATAAAATATTCAATATATATTAACCTAACCTAACCTAACTTTAATGAAGCAAACCTGTATTGTTGTTGAATTAAGAAATTGGAAGGTTACTGTGACTGTGACCTTAAAGGTTGGGTTGCTGCAAACGGGACGCACGGAATAATATGACCTGACGAAAAAATGCAATCAATTAAAAGTGCTCGGGAGGTCACAACGGAACCTCGAAGACAAAAGAAGCAAAAAAGCGAAAGAACATTTTCGAGATTTTTGGCTATTTCTGACCTTCGTTGACCTTATAGGTCAAAATGTCAGAGGAAAAAGTTGTTTAATTTTTTGTGACCTATCGATTAAGAAAACGAAAATTTTTTGGTAATATTTTCCCAAAAGGACTTAGAAATATTTTCTTGGGTACCATCAAGCAGAGTCCAACCGGAAATACAACATATTCAATATTTGGATGTTGCATTGCTTGTCCCATCATTCATGATGTGTGTTGAAAATACAAAGTATAAATGAATTGTGAATTGCAATATTGCAAATTGATAAATGGCTTCTTTGGTCTTCGAAGTTGTGAAAGCGGTTTTGAAAACGAATTTTAAATTTGATTTAATTAAGCAAATTCGAAACAATCTCAATCTCAAAAAATCCCAATTTTAAATTGGGACAAATGTGGCGGTCCAACTTTCTCACAGTACCCCATCAAAATCTTCACAAACTTAACATCTCTAACAATTAATGTATTTTTTTTACACAAATGACTACTCCTCAAAAACGGTAAGACTTAGAAGTGTGATTCAAAAACTATTTTGAAGCTAATTAATTTCCCAATAGTTCACGTTGAAAATATTATCAATAAACTTTAACCCTTCGCTGCAAATCAGAAGATTTATGTAAAATTTTCCATAAATGATTTAGAGTTAAGCAATTAACTTTATTGAAAATATTTTCAACGTGAACTATTGGGAAATTAATTAGCTTCAAAATGGTTTTTGAATCACACTTCTAAGTCTTACCGTTTTTGAGGAGTAGTCATTTGTCTAGAACTAAATCACGCCAATACCTCAATGTATTAAACGCCTACTGGGGAAACGTGAGAGAGGACGCTGAATAGATCCCTCCCCGAGTCTTAATCTTCAAATTAGAAAAAAAAACACTTCAGCTCTTAAACTCACGTTTTACAGACTTTCGTGTTGGCCAAAAGGATTTCAAAACAAATCCTAAGTCGAAATGAGAGTTCACATAACTTGACTTAGCTTTAACCTTTCGGTGTCGACATTCTTCTCGGATGTCTTTGAAGTAGATTTGTTAAATTATAAATAATCAGAGGATAGGACGTCAGGAGGGATTATTAATGACTTAACATTTGCGAGGTTTAGGCCTGTAGATTTGTGTCGAGCGGATGTTTTCTAGAATTTTTTCATCCTTCTTATGATATTAATATCCGACCCTAGTGGCCTAATGTTTAATTTTAATCTCTAGCTGCCTACAACAGGCCCGTGTTTTAGACCGAGTCAACTGTTTAAGTATCCCATTTGATATAAAAATAATAGAGCGTCTGCCAACGCCAAGAAGCCAATGAGATGAATAAATGTGCCGTGTCTGATTAACTGTTCTTCTTAACTTTTTTGTCTGTGGTTTTGAGTGGTTCTATAATAGTAATGGATAGTAGAGGAATTATAGAAGATGTTTTAAAATTCCAACTGTGTCGAAGATTTTGAATATTTTGGGATTTATATGCTTGCGACATTTTTGTCTCGACAGATATGTCTAAAGCGCCAGGTATTTGTCACGGGACAGCTGCCATAAATACGTTTGTATATTTGTCAAGAGGAACATTTGTCGTTTGTCACCAAGTCAAATTCAATGACACTTTTTAAATGTTTGTAAATTCCCAGCCAGAAATTGGACTTTTAATTAAGAAGTTGTTTCATATGTTTTTAAAAAAATGTATTCGTTCTTAATCACAGTTAATTAGGTTTTGAGGATCCCGATTAAACCAAAGATGAGTCATTTGACGAGAGCATTGTGCCCCATGGACGGCTATGGCTTCTGAGAAGATATCTCGATCGATATCTAATTTTTTGTTTTTCGGATAATCGGCATGGAAGTTGTGGTTGTGGACCGGAATTATCCCCAGCTTATTTGCAAGGATTCCAAAGTAAACGTCGTCGATTTTAAAATGTTTGACGAAAAATGAAGCATAGTAGAATTTTATCACCGCTTCTCTCGATAAGATTATCGCGGCTCCCGGAGTGTATGGTGGGTAGAAGTTATATCCGTACTCTTCTCGGGTGGTAAGCCACTCTGGCCTATGAACTAAAATTAATTATAAGTCTAATTATCTAATTACTACTTCAGGATCATTCACTAAACGTTTCAATAAGTAAAAATCGTATAAAACAACTTACAACTCAATAAAGAAGGTCGCAAAGGTGAAGCATTCCAATACACCTGCAAAATTTAAAATTTAAAATCTACTCCCGACAATTAAAATTTAATTGCAATTAACACCCGCACCTGTCCCATATAAAATCCAGTCTTCAGAATCTCAGTCCCGCTCGTTGCGACAATGTTCTTGTTATAAATTGTCGTTCGTCGATAAAATGGTATTTTTGGACCGGAAAGCTCATCTTGTTTTAAGAAATTGAAGGAAGCAAAGTTGTCCAAATAAGCGACAAGATTAACAATGTCAACGAACATGTCATCATCCACTAAAAACAAGTGTTTGAACAGGGCTGGAAATTCCTCGGCAGCCCATCGCAAGGCTATCACGGACTTGTAAGTGTTGTTCTCGTATTTGTCAATGAAATCGGCCAAAATCATGTCATTGTGGTGCCATTCGGTTGGGAATAAGTGCTCGAAATCATCCTGGGACCATATCTTTGAATTGTTAGGAACTCCACAAATGAAGAGAAGTTTGGTCGGTAGATTGGACATTTGACTCTCCTGAAGATATAGGGAGTTTCCCCATGTTTTTCGTATCCCGTCCCGTTTTTCGACATTTTGAACGGCTGACTTGACGATAATCAGGAGCCCGTGGGGGTTATCTTTATTTAGGTCAGTTATTCCGTTTTCGAGGAATGGTATGGAAGAATACCTTAAATTGATTGGTTCGAGCTTTAATTGTTTTCGCAGTTTGGATTTTGAGTTCCTGCAAATCACAAATCAATATGCATTAAAATTGTTGTGTTGTAACATTTATTAAGGGGTGAAACCCCTTTCTGGAAAGATTTTGTCCGTCCGTCCATTTATGCTTTAAAGCTGGAAGGGTTAACTTTTTCCAAATTGTTTTTCCGGGATAACATTACGACCGTCAAGTGGAAGATAAATTGCTTTGACGGTTGTGTACTTCAACGTCAAAGGGATGTACGGTCAAAGATCACATTTATTTATATGATTTCACTCAATGGTAGGGGTACTGTGAGATTTTTGTAGAAAAAGACGCCCGAGTGCCGAGTGCCGAGTGGGGTAACTATGTTGAATCCTATTCGACGCATTGTTGTGCCCGGTTTCACCCCTTATCGATGTACGTTTACACCGACTTTATATTTTCTTAAGGATTAAACAGCACCTCACCTAAATTCACGAACGACCTCTGGAAAGTTAGTGACATTTACGGGATATCCAAATCCGTCTTGAATTTTCAATTCTCTCAGTTTATCGCTTGATAAATAGTCTAAAATAAAGATTATAAATATTAAAGCTAAAAGGATGAATAATATTCTTTTAAGTATCTCCCTTCGTTTCCGGCTTCGAACATTTTTATGACTATCAGAATATGATGAATTTGGTTTATCTGCAAAAAAAAAAAATTATTTTGATTTTGTAACTCACTCTCTAGGATGCAAGTTTATCTCTAAATTTCGGACAGTGAACAATTGCGATATATTTGAACTTACTTTGTAGTAGGAAGAATGAATATCTCATTTTAAAATTTACAACAGCTTGGATGTTGGAAAATAAAAGTCAAAGTCTAATTTTCAACACATTATTATTTGAGCCAAATCATACGTGACTGTAGGCCACTGACCATACAGTAATTGCTACCTCTGTAATTACTCAGAAGATCCATTAACACTGTCCTTCAAATAACTTATAAACTCTCCTCCAAAGTTCCTGTTCGTAAATCTCGTCTTGAAGTTTCGAAAGTTTTATAAATATTTCAACGTAAAATATACCCCGGGGAGAAATCATTATATTGCTCGGCGAAATACTGATTTCAGTTAATGTACAGGGTTGGGTTAACATGTATGCCTGCAATTATAGCATTTGTTATTTAGTATTATTAACTGATCTATGCAATTCATTTTAAAAATCATTAAATGATTTTAGAGAGTAGCGAAGGTTAATGGTCAATGTATATTCGGCAAATGATCTATTTACATTGATTTTTGTGTGACACAAAATTAATTTATGACAAAGAACGCCCATATTATTGTTTCATTAATCTATTAGTCTGTTATTGTCATACATTCTGATTTAAGCTTACAGTGAGTCATTATTAGTCACAAATAGTAGACAGATAAAGACTTACAAATACAAGATTCTCTTTTCTCGAATGGAAAAATTAAGTAAATACAAAACACATAATTACAAAACCACCGATTAATTTTATTAGTACACCAATGTCCCAAATAATTCTCATGCTACAAATATGGAGAGGTTTAAAAACAATTGCAAAGGCAGCGACCTACTTAATTGGTAAGAGTTCTAAAAGTTGCCAATTGTTTATGAAAAACCCTATAATGACTGTATATTATGTGGTATTTAGATGTAAGTTATGGAGTTGGACCATCAGAGGAGTTAATTATCCTAATTGGTTCTCGATGTTCAGGACGAAGGACTATTTCTGACAAGAATAGCATTTAATAAACGCTGTAAGCTGTAACTGGCCTTACAGAAATATCATCCTCACCGTCGATAGTAGTTTTAAAATACAATTTTTTAATACGGATGTAAGATATGCATAACTTGAAATTTTTTTACCGGAATTTACTCAAAATCCTTGATTCCATTCAAATCAAGTCAACCAATTTTGATGCTTCCTAATCAACGATTTTTAATTTTGACACATGAAATTTCTATTTCATCTATTTCCACGTCCCATCAAAATTCTTGTCTTTAGTTGAAAACACGAAAAGCACGTGCAGAATATAGTTGATTATTTTAGGCCAGACTGGATTTGCATTTCGCACATCCTCCGGCTTTCGTAAATAATTTCGTAGATGATGAAGATAGATGAACTGGGAGTCTGTGAATTGGTAAGTAAGTAAAGTAGCTAGTGTAAATATATCTAATCTGTCGTATACATAAATATAGGACCAGGACTCCAGCTAATGTTGATTTTGGAGGCAATATAGTGTGGCATTTTGCTGCTTAAGAATTCCTGTCAGGTAGCCCCTTTCAGTCACAAGATTCGGGTTTTGGGAAGCCAAGTCAGGTCCCTGTCCCGAAGTCCTATTCTATTGGACTTGGTTCGGGGCAAAGAGGTTCCTATTCACGGTTCACACTTTCCAGAATTTAGGAGACCTGGTGAAAGTGGTGGTGGCAATTGCCATTCTGTCGGGCCTTGTGAGGGAGAGATGACACCCTCCTCAAGGTGCTGGCCTGAATGACAAATGTTCGCCCGAGCTGGAATTAAATATTATCCCGTAAGATCTCTAAGAAGAAAGACACGAACAGAAGAGTATCTCTCTGTTCTTATATAAAGTTCGTATTGGGTTCTTTCGGTTTTGCCGGAGGTGGGAAATCCGTTTAGGCTCTTTCCTGATCATAATCCTTTGTTCTTTCTCTGTCTTCTGCAATGGAAGTTTTCTTTAAAAGAGTTCAGATACTCTCTGTTCGACATGCTGGGAAGATACACTTTTAGCCGGTTTTGGAAATAGCAGAAAAATACATTGAAATAAGGTTGCATATTGGCACTGAAAAGTCCCAGGAGTCGTATTACAAGACCCTCGTTGGATTTTTAGGACAAAGAATCTAAATTCGTGAGTCCTCTTGTCCTCAGAAAATTTGAAATGTGGAATTTTTTTTAGCACATAGTAATTTTTCTCAAATATCTGAAAATTTTATCTAGCCAGTATAGTATGCTGAAAAAAAAAACGGCGAAACTGGCGTAAACAATATGAAAACACCAAGTCACCAGTAGCCGAACCACTCCAGTTATTTCTAACGTCACTCTTTGCAGAAGGAGGATTTTTCCCGCCTTTGCACCTTCTTCCATCAACTAGCATTGAAGGCGGGAAAAAATTCAAAAATTTCTGTCTCTGAAGACTGGTAACTGTAATATTAGCTCGCTGAAGAAATCCCTATGTATCCTTCAATCCAATTACAAAACTGTGGGCGAAGAAATACTGCTTTTTCAACAGACGGGACAGATAGTATCTCTAATCTTGAAGATACCAGCTTTGAGAAGGATAGCTGACATGTCCCGAGTCTCTTTGTGACTCTGACTGCCAAGTTATCAGTTCTATAAATGAAAAAATACGGAGGAAACTGTCAAAGGCCTCTATCTCCCCAATATTCAGGGGGTTAGAAATCTTTCCCCAAATTTTTGGACTTCTTAGCTGAGATCAAAGCCAAGGGTCTCAAGAGGATATGGTGCAAAGTTCCAGGGGAATTTGGGAACCCCGGGTATTTTGGTGGAATATATGTATAGACGATAACGTATCTCTCTCCGGATTTCATTTCGGATGGGAAAACCCTAATCATGATGATGACTCTTGTTCGATCTCAATGAAATTCCTCGGTGTCCCATCCGTCCTTTTATCCGGGCTGTTCTCTCCCTATTTCACTGTAGCCGAAGTGTCCGTAGTCTAGTGGAGTATATAATCTGGAATATGCTCAACCCGACCAATTTAATTAAAGGCCGAAGAAGATGGAAGACTGGAGATGTTCAAGGGAGAAAGTTCCAGCTTCCGGAATCATTTTCAATAGACTCAAGAATAGAGAGAGTTTCAGGATTCGAGATCAAATCACTTTGGTCCCATCCGGCCCCCTTTTGTTTTCGGGACAGGGAGGGAGGACAGGGTTTTTGGGTGCAGGTATTTTATTGATTTTTGGGCTTGAATTTGAGCAAATTTCAAATAGGTTAAACTGTTATCGCAAAACCAGATAGCTGATTTATACTGTGTTTAATATGCGTATTTCAAAGTTGAACAATAAACTTCAAAGCAACTTATGTCCTCGAGTTTGATTGGAAAAATACTATTAATTGGAATATCGGGATACCATTTCAAATTCCAAAGTGACTTCAATACGAATCAGTGTGGTACAGCTAAACTAGGTTCACGAATAGTATCGTTGAGAGCCAATCAATAATTGGATAGTGTTTTTACTCTATGACTGGGGCAGCAGTAAACTTTCAATATCCATCATACAATCGTTCTGTACCTGAATGATAGAAATGTGGGGTTATCTGTTATCAGTGAATTCTTTGCTCTTTTTTGCATGGATTAATGAAGCCGTCCTTTTCAACACTTAAATACTCCCTAAATTCTTGTATTTTTAAACAGTTATAACAACAAAATCGTCTAATGTTTAAAAACCGTCATATTCGATTATTTCTGAACGACTCTTCTGCACAACTGATTGGAGGAGCGATAGCCTAATCTAGTTTACTAAACTAAATATTGGAGCTGTGCCCCTAAAGCCTAAACAATAGGAAACATCGGTAGTAATTGTTCTTTAGAAGATCCCTATGCATATTCCGTATTAATAACTTTATTATCTAGTATATAAACTGATCCTGTTCCTCTTCATATAGTTAATGGAACAAACTGACGCTTGTGGAAATGGTAGTGGTGGTGGCTGGTGTGGATTCCAGCCCGTCCTGCTATTTGTTTGGGTAGCAGATTGAAGGCTAAAAGTTGGAACCGAAATCAGGTTCCCTGGTTTCGGCTAAAAGTCCCTCCGAATCTTGTTCCAGTACTTGGCCAAGTAATTAAATTTTGCGGTGAGGGACTCCATTTCACAGCTTGTGCTCGGATCCCTTTACAATGCTTCCACACTCTGTCAGGAAATGTGTTGCAGACCAAATTATCAAGAATAAATTTGGATTCTAACCGAGAGATCACTTTGTCAGGGAATAATTGCCTCTAGACGCCCAGTTGAGGAAAGTGTACAATTTCGGAGAACACGACTGGAAGAAAAAGAAAAAGTGTCGAAAAAATTCGGTCGGAGAACTGTCTTGTACCGTGGAGTAATTTTTTTATTTGAAATTTTGAGTACGAGTTGATAAAAACTGTAGATCGCTCAAATTATATGCTCCTATTTTTCACAATTAGAAACTCTAAAGATTCGGAAAGTAAGTTCTGGTCATGAAATTTAAGTTTCTTGAACAGGTGGTAGAAATCTGACATGAGTTGGATGATTGTTTAATCAATCTTAGAAATCATTTTGGAAATGGAAATCATGTCAGCAGTTTCTAGTTAAAGTTAACAAGTAATCATCAACAGTAGACCTGAGGAAGTATCAAATCCAGCTTTTTGTTCGTTAATTGGACATTTTTTAAAGCCAAATTCCTTCACTACATTTAAAATCATTGTCCTAATGTGACTACTTCTTCAAATTTTACATCTTATTCAAAGGGCCTACACCAAAATAAAATCAACTGGGTCTGCTGCCGTCCCGAACCCAACCAACTTCAAACGTATAAAAGATAGATTTGTAAGCAGAGGGCATCGGAGCCGAGCAGATTGGAAATGATTATGTTCTTCTTCTTCTTCTGGAGAAAGTTAGTCGTGGTGGCGTGTTGTTCATCTCTATATTATAAAATTAGGATAGAAATGGTCAAAAAGAATCCCAACTTTCTCTTTCTCTCCACAAGCCAGAGCTACTTAGGCCTGAGAACATCTTAACCGGATAACTTTATTAAAGATTGAAGAAGCTTTAATGGCTTCACTATGTCCATCCGTCCGTCCGTGTCATAACTCTTCAAAGGTTGGATATTTTTAAATATTATTCCGGGATACTATTTATGACCTCTGTAGCTTATGGGTCTGCGGTCAAACGTCAAAATTTTTTAAATTGATCCCTAACCCTGCATGTGTGATGCATCGTTCGAAGTGTATTGCCAAGCTATTAAACAATGTCTGTGACTCTACTCTATGATTGGGGCCATGTGAGATTCTTGAATAAAACGTTTCAACTACCTAGACCACGACCTGAAATGTGATTTTACGTCTTGCTCCGTATACCTGTAGTCTCGCTGTTTTTCGAGGGGGATTTGTAGGCCAAAGGTCAATAAGTAGTGGTCAGCCAAATGTCACAATTTTTCCAATGACAGTCTTACCCGATAAATATAGTTGTGAAGGTCATAATCAACAATAAATACTACTTTACTCTATTGTTGGGGAAAATTGAGATTCTTGAATAAAACGTTTCCAACGTGTCAGACAACCACCTTTAATCATAGTTTACTCGTACTTCTTGTGGTTTCACCCTTTTGCGATATCCGTTCCCAACAGTTTATTAGCCTTAAAACCACCACCACCACATCTTTTTCAACTTCATATATAAATACCATAAGGGAAAGCTGAAGAGAAAGGCAACATCTGCAAATCTCCACACTAACAAAGGAAAAGAAGGCTAATTTCCTCTACCTAAGCCCCAACCCTCTCAGTTTCTTAATATAATTCTATAAATTCGGGTCGGCAGTAAATCCTGGGATTCTTTTCCGGGATCTTCTTAAAGGGATAACTGTTATGGGCCTTCGTAGCGGTTTCTAAGGCCGAATGGGCCTAAATCACGCGTCCTCATACGGAGAAACCTCTTTAGAAATGGATAGCCTGGTCTATATTCCTCTAAGGCCAGGCTCAAGGCTCAATAGCCGAAAACGGATTTATTCTAATGCCTTTATAATGGGAAATGTCTTAAGGATTCTCAGAAGAGTCCCTCATTCCTGGCCACAATGTATGAGAGCGGAATACAGGAATAGAAGCGCAAGGCTAATGTAGTTGGATTCGCAGGATTTAGTATATATTTCATTTATATATGTGACTACGTTTCATGATGATGATGTTATAGGAGAGGAACAATCATAAATATTACACTCCGATCCTTTTGTGGTTCGGAGAGGACCCTGTTGGGAATTCTTGGATCGTAGGTTTTCCGGAGGTTTTATTGTATTATTGTATATTTTTTGGATGGGGTCGATAGAGGTCTTCTACCTATGTTCCTCGTTTTCTCTGAAATATGTCCCCATGGGGAGTTTATAATTGCAAAGCGTACCGAGAAGTTGGAATCTTATTCTGGGATATCGGTTCAAAGGTTCAAAATTGAACCGGAAAATTCCGGTATTATTTCGAGATAAAACAGGGTTTTGACAAGGGAAGTTCAACTAGAATCTGGGTGGGGGGACGGGAACTTATTTTGAGAGAACTCTTAAATTATGAATATTATTGATAGCCGGGATCCAAAAATGGTCAATTTTGTTTACCACAAACTCAAATTACTTGTCTGCATGAGTCACTAATTCGGAGTTGGGTTATTATTTCGAGATTCAGAGCTCTGTACTAGTAGGATTAAAAATCCAAGGGGATAGCCGTATTGAAGCGTAAAGGAAAAATTCACTTCCGAATTCGGAGTGAAAAGCGGTTAAAAAACGGGAAAGTTTTGTCCGAGAAGTGACGTTATATCGGCTCTTTCGACGGAGTTGTTAGCCCAAGTCATTACTGACTTCTTCACTCCCTCCTACTTCTTTTACACTTTTTAAGGAGGAAAGTTGTTTCCAGACTTTTTATTCCTATATTCCAGCATATCTTTTATATCATAATAGATCCGTTTATTAGTGAGTCGGGGAGCGGGGAAGTTAGTTTAAGACGATGAAGTTTGTTTCTGTATCTATAGGAGAAGATAGGGACTTTCTTTTCCGTAATATTATGTTTTAGGGAGTGGGAAAGAAGCCGTAGTTTGGTACATTAGACATAGATCATCAAGTAGGAAGTTCAGCTCTTGAACCACTTCTGCCACTTCCCTCCTATTATTATCAAGAAACGGGGATGAACTCCGGAGAAGAGGGCAACTTACTCTCCCTTTTCAGGGATAATATTATTAGATGAAAGCTCTTGACTGTAGACGAACAAGGGAAGTTTCTGAGATGTACATTTCATATGCATTTTTAAGATTTTTGATATTATTTTCTTGGGATTTGGTAGAATTTTTTAGAGTTTGGTCCAAAGCGTAGGAAGTACAAATTAGGAGAATATATATAATTGCTGATAATGACGCATAAAATCTAAATTTTGATTTAAATTGTCTCCAGTATTTATTTTCGCTGCTTCTTGCTTGTTTATATTGCCCGAAAATAATGGGTTCAAAAAGGCATAGGCAACTTATCTTTCAACGCTTCCCATACGGTTACTTAGGGAAGTTGTAGGACACCCTCCGAAAGGCAGAAACAAATCATTTATCTAACGGTGATTCCTTAAATGTCAACCTCTCTTTGGCAGCATTTAGCCATTCCAGTATCTTCCAATCATCTGTAAATGTAGAGAGTACGAGTGCTCTCAAGATAAGTTCTATAAAAAAACAGACAAGGAAAAAAAAAAAATAATAATTTCCGCTTCCAATAATAATTAACTTCCTGCCAATTACAAGCCAAAACTCCAGCCAATTTACCCCCCAAATCCTGCATCCTCACACCTGAAAACTTTCTCTTCCCTCCACCAAGTCCCAACTGACTGGAGAAAGGAAGGTCGAGAAGGTGGATGGATTAAGAGGATGTGGAATCATAAAAATAATAAAAAAACTCCCGTCCTCCGTAACAGATTTCTAGACATCTTATCAAAACCTCCTAGAACCCCGGTTCCTTTCCATCCGAATAAGAGAGACTCCGAATCGGAGAAGTTTCCGTTCCATCTCCAGCCCAGCTTTCTTTACTGCAGAATCTTATATCCTCGTCCCCAATCCAAGCCGTGGAAAGTTCAGGAAAAAATCCGTTTCATATATATAATTGTATATACATATTCGGAGGCAGATATAGTTGCCATTGCCTGGTCCCGGTGGCAGTGGCAGTCTATTAAAAATTGACCTTTCCATCTGAACAGGCAGAAAAAGGCAGGTTGGGATGAAAAAGTCTAAAATTACCTTCTCTCTCATTTTTTCCGGTTTTTTCTTCATTTGACTTCTGTGTCTTATAGTTGGGAAGAACCTTTGCTTTTTACTGGAATCTATATTCCGGAATCTAGATGCTCAACTAACCGAGAAATTTCCCATTTTCCGTCAGTCTGTTTCAACTTCTTTATGGTTCATTGGCTCCCTCAATTCCGCTTCCTACCACCTCTTCCATATAGCTTCAATTTATATGTTTATACCCGAGGAAGAAGCAGAATTTCATAGCAAAAAGTCTGGAGGTAGAAGGGTTAAGAAAGCGAAGAAAATGTGTAAAAGAACTGTTTTTTCGTTCTCCAGTGAAATAAACTTATCGGAGGATATGCTGAATTGGACGGAAGAAAGTTCCGAAATTCGGTTCACCGGGTTTTTTCTTGCAGATTTGAGGAAAGGTGTAATGCCAATGGGGAGGCGAACTTATTAGGTTCGATGTAATGTTATTATTAGTGCCGGGTATAACCGGGAAACGTGGAGGAAGTGCTTTATATAAAATAGTTGTAATGATAGCGTGTGATATGGTCGAAGCGTGATTTTAACTATTTCTGCTTTAATAACTTCGTTTGGGCACCTGGTTGTTCCGATAATCCAATCCTGGGCTCATTACTTCCAAGACTTACGGTTCAATGGTTCGACATCAGGTTTACAAGCGGATTGGATATTCGACAATAACATACCTGAATTAGGACGAGGAGGTTCATACGTTATGTTAAGGCAGGGAATTTGGAGGCCTTAACTTAATTGCACAATAGAATAAAGCCAGTGGATTTTAATTAAATATTGGAGGATTGAGAGAAAAATTATTAGATAAAACGAGTGAAACACTTTAATGTTTTTTCTCTGTCTGTCCGTCCGCCCGTCTGTGTGCTTTGGCTCTAATTCTTGAAAACGGTATATAATATTTTATGTTTTATTCAGTAGCCTATTCAAGCGGGCTCAAGTCACCTTTTAAAGAAACATGTACAATGATGTGTTTTAATCGTTGTCAACGATTAATATGGCCTCGATCTATGGTTGGGGCAATTTGAGATTATCGCATAATGCAATTACACAGTTCTTCTCCTATTTTAATAGTAGATTCGTGTAACAATTATCAGGTTTTTTAACCTCTTGTTTACGGCATTAGCAAGCAATCAAGTCCATTATAACCTGACATTTGCAAGTTTCAAACCCCTTGATAAGCGCATATTTGTGGAACAGCAGCGTATCCCTGGACAACTTTTTGAAATCTAAAAATTCCTCGGAAACCTACATTTCATTTATAGAATTTTGTAGGAGACGGAGTTTTCAGTAAAATTTTATAGAATCAGAAATAATTTTTTTGAAGCTAATTTCAATGCAAGTTTGAAAACAAGGCAAGTGGAGATGAAGAGGACACAAAATTACATTTTGTGTCCAATCATCGTTCCAACAGTTTCAAGCTTCCAAACTTCCAACCAAGAAGATCTGATTTTATGAGCGACCTATGATGAGAGATTATGCCTTGTTTCATTTCTGCAAACAGTAATAAAATTACAAAAAAATCGAATCTGGTGAATGCATAAGGGCCGTTTGAAATTTTGTGGTATTTGTGAACGGCATTTTTTTGTCCTTGTTTGTAATTTTGCTGAAAGGACGTTAGCAACTAAGGCCCTTTTCCGGGCCACAGGAAATCTGACCTCTCCTCATTACAGGATTCTACCGTTACCATGCATGGATTACCATGAAAAATGTTCTCCTTGTGTAACTCATCGATGGAACGAGGACTTTGTATGCGACGAAATAAGTCCCCAGCCCCCACACATTTTGACACACATAGATCATATGAATTGTATGCTTACCACTGAATAAGTCAAAGGGAAATGAATGATTTTTTTTATTATTTTTTTTTTTAATCTTGATATGCTAAGTAATCTCAGCAAGGAAATCTGGGGATATGGGTCAGTGTTACTAGTACGGTATCCCGTAATGAGCGGAAGCTACCTTCCCGTCCGTCCTTGAGGGAAGAACAGTACGCTGACTCGATCTGACAAATAAAGCTAAACTAAATGAAACTAAATCATACCAAACCAAATCGATGAATGATTCCAAGATTAGAAATTCTTCTTTATTACATAATAGTATGCAGAGATTACTTAACAACTCAACCTCTAGTAATAATAAAAACGGTACCGTAGGGCATGGAATGGTACAAATGGTAGAAATATTAACAGTAAAGTATTAACAATTAGATAACAAAGCCAACAAATAGTAAGGAAACCAAAGAATAACCTCGTAGTTTGGAACAAATCAAATCATTCATAGGTATTATATTATATTCATATTCATTCTAACCTAACCTAATCATTTATACATACAATCCAGTTACAAACTTAGTAATTCCTCGCTAATAATCTCGTGGTGCCCTAGAGGTTCATCTTCGGAATCTTCCTCCTCGCTGGCTTCATTCAATTCATCAGCATTAGAATTAATCTGTTCACATTCTTCCTCCTGGTCTGAGTCTACCAATCCGTCTGAAGATCTTTCAGCAGTGGATAGTATAGCAGCAGCATCCAAAACGTTCGCAGCTTTTGTTCTTCTTCGATTGGTGGGTGCCACCAAGTAACGGTCATAACTTAAATAGCGCAGAACCTTAAACAAAATGATTTAAACTCTATTATATTTAAGCTCAGTAATATTATTTCAAAAATAATATAATTAGTTAAAACTTACTGAAGCGATATGGCTACACATTCCGACTGTCCTTGCCCCAACTTTACAATGGCAATACCAGCCAGTAATTGAATCACATCCAGTCTTGCCGCCATCGTACTCAATCCATAGGTAATGTTTCTGACTGTTGCAAAAACGGGATTGAAGTTTTGCCCGTACGAGGTTTGATGCAGTACGATGGACATAAATTGTGTACTGGGGATCTTCATCAAAATGCTGTTTGTTGTACCTCTTGCCGATGTTTAACTGATAAGGTCCGAGTGTCAATCGCTTCAGATCCTCCATACTTAGTTTCGGAAACTCGTCTACTGTTTCAAGGCTTGCCTTCTCCCATTTCTTGGTCATTCGTTCCAGGTTTTCTTTCTGAATTCGGTCCAATAGATTATTCTCCTTCTCGAGAAATTTCGTAACTGCTGCAGGTATGTCGAGATGTTGTTCAGTTTGGGAATGGGAACTTGGTTTTTATTCTTCCATTCACGGACTCGACAATCCATCGTACCAGCGTAACTTGACGTGATGCATTTGCCTTGAGAGTTGTTAACTGTTTTTCTCCCTTTGCCATAAAATTGGGCATCATCATTTGAAGTCCGGCATCTTCGACAGGTCCCATTGAGTCGCGAAAACCTCGGTCCAATAGTAGAACGTCCTTGTGACCAGCTAAATATTTTCGCATTGGGGAATCGTCAATTAGCAACGAATTGAGAATACTTGCGTCATTATTCTTTCCATCTGCAAAATAAGGCCCCATAACTTCCAAAATGTAACCTAAACGTTTCAATATTTAAAAAAAGTTAATACTTGGTAAATTGATAATATTCTTGTTGTTGTGTATCTACCAGTGGGAAGAACCGCCATCATTGGCTTTAAAAGATTCCTTTTCTTATGCCCAGAGAACGTTCTTCGTTGTATTTCAAAATCCCCAGGCTTCTGAATAAATAGGTAGGTTCCATCCATGGTAATGAACAGAACTCCTTCAGGTAGATGAAAGAGTTTATTAAAATAGTCCTGCCCGTGTTGATTCACCGCTTGTTCCCTGCTGATATGATTGAATCCGAGGAAGTTGGGGACAAACTCTTCCTCTAGAATCTTGCTAACCCGCTCGATAATGTTACTCACAGTTTTTTGTTTGATACCAAACAGACGCGCTACAATCCGTTGGCTTAAATTGGTCCTTAGGAACATGAGAAAAATGGCCAAAGCATTTTTCGGGCTTCGGTTCACGCTGTCTCGAATCCGACCTTTACAATATGAAAACAGATCTTCAAACTGGATTTGAGTCACACCAAGTAGCATCTCAAAATCTTCTTCTTGTACAATATCGGGATCTGTGAAGTCTAACAGTCTCTTCTTCTTTGATGCATACTCTGTTATTTGGTTCAGCCATTTTCCTAATTCCTTTTTGTTCATAGCGATTCCATTTACGCTGGACTGAATTTCTGCCAAGGCTTCAGACGTGAATTTTCCTCCGACCAGATGACTAGAACAGCAACGATTATTTACTGGAATAAAGATTGTTCTGTGGAACCACGCTTGCATTCTGGCTTTTTCTGGAATCCTCCGCCTTCCAAGTGGGTCTTCGCATATACAACAATACCTCTGAGTCGCCCCGACAGCCATTACATCTTCGATCGTAAGAATTGAAGACAAATACGACGATTGCGTTGAATTTGTTGACTGAGTATTGCTATTAGAATCCAAGGACATAGCTCCTGATAAACCAATTGATATGGACTCTGCATCCTCTCCCAATTGCTCCGAATCCCGAATTTCAATCGACTCGTCCTGATTACCTTCTGTAGTTGGTTCTGAGTCTGGTACGACATCCATCCAATCATTGTATTCTTCGTTATGAATCATTCTTGATGGTGATTCCGGTGCTAAAATCGATAAACTTGGTGGTTGTTTTGAGGGCCCTGGAGCTTGATCTGGCATCTTCAAACCTGTCGACACTTGTGGATGCAGTGCCAAATTGCGTACCTGGAAGTCGCATTGTATTATTAGTATGAGTGAAGATGATAATGGAAGGTCAACAGTTCATGAATAACTTACCCGTATGCAACAATGTTGACACAGATATTGCTTAGGGTGGAATTTAGTCCACGCTGAACCAACATATAGCTTGAAATTGGGCCATATGTAACTCGTTTCAATCCTAGTTTTCTTCTTCCCAGTTCTTCGTGTACATAAGCAACAATTATAATGTCCTTGTATGCGTGAGGGCTCCTTACTCCAATCCATGTTTCAATCAGTGCGACAAAAATAAAACAAAACGTAGGCCAAAATACACAAGGAAATCTTAGATTTGAAACTCGTCTAGCAATCCTGGTCAATATCATCCTGCAGCTGGTCAAAATCTCCGATTTTTTTCCCATGGAAACGAAAATGAACTCGTTTCTACGAGAGAGTGTCGATTTTTTTGACAAAAATTGCCCGACGGGGTTGACTTTTTGACCAATTTCTAACCATTACGGAATGCTCTAAAGTATCTCCATGATATTCTCCATTAGTTATATTATGCAATGTAGAAAAAAAATACATGAAAAATGCATGCGACGGTATCAAAACCCTATGGCCTATTTCAGGTGTATTGTTGTCTAACGTCCTTTGCTGTAGTGTCAAATTAATGGAAAACAAAAATTGCGACTAACAAGGGAGTACATTCAGATGTAAAATCCCGGTTTGCATTAAACTTGTCTCATTTGCAAAAGGAAAAATGAATCTACTACTTGAACTTGACTTACATTTGACTGACATTACATATTCTAATCTAGAATTATGCTTTATATATTAATCCTTGGGATGTAACCACTACTAAATACACGTACTGTGGGTGTCACATTGTAATAATGAACAAACCGTTGCAAACGCACATTAAAAAACCACGAAACCACACAATGAAGATGCCTAAAACGTCTCGTGACCAACTGACACGTTTTTCACAATTTCCCCAACCATAGAGTAAAGTGGTGTACTGTTAAATATCACATAGCCGTGCCGGTTAAAGTACGGTTTCTGGTCCAAGTGACTATTTTTTCGGCGGCGCAAAAAATGACCACACCCCCATGATTGATGTAAATCTGAACTTTGATGGTTATCTGAAGACTTTCATTTTTTCAGTGTTGGAAAAAACCTATCCAGCGATACGTCACACATTGGTGATACATTTCTGTAGGTTTGAAATTTAAAAAATGTGACCTTTATGAATATGATACGACATAGTTTTCACACGAACTCGACCTCCGCTGGGAGGTCATTTGCCTTAACCATTTTATCTAGAGCTAGCGAACGAACGGGTGGGTGAGTCTAACATGGTGGTGGTGGCTTTTTAACATTGAGGTAGATTGACAAACCCTAGGGGGTGTGACCGATATACCTTGAGCAGAATTTTCAGAATCAGTCCCAATGTTAAAGTTTCATTTTTCCTTGATCTTTCGAGTGAGATAACTGATAAGTCTAAAGCCAATCGGGAACATCTGAAAATCATCCCTTGTATCGTATGAGGTTATTCCGAAAATAACTATTACGTTAATTACATTTACGTTATTGAAAATACGAACAAGCGTATGCTTCATCCGATTGCATACGTTTTCAATAATCGTATAAATTAAAGTCAGTTAATTTGTAATTTAAACCTATTCAAATAATTAACTTTAAAAATCGGTCCGTTTTTGAAGCTGAAAACTATGATAAAGAATCGAATCCAAATCAAAAATGCCCGGAACGACTAAAGTCGTATTTCGGCTACACGGGATGAAAAATTTAAACGACTAAAGTCGTATTTCGGTTGCCTGGGATGCAAATTTGAAAACGACTAAAGTCGTATTTCGGCTTTGAGGGACAAAAATAATGAACGACTAAAGTCGTAAGTCGTCTCCACGGGTACACAATTTTTGGGTATGTCGGCTGCTTGGACTGTTAGGAAAAACGACTTTTGTCGTTTGCCGTCTCCAAGAGGTTAAATGAATAGTCAATTTAATTGCTTGATGACCAATACCTTCGGGTTTCGAATCCACAACTTTGAAAAACATTTTAACTGCTCCTGACATATTTTAAATTTAACTTTAGCAAAAAAATCCAATCAAGTAAATTTAACCCCCACGGCGTTTCTGAACGTCCCCATAAAAGCCAGGCTGGGAATTTCTCACGATTCTTTCTACAAGCTTCTTCGATCCAAAATCCAAGGAATTATTCGGGTCTTTGATGATTGCAATAATATTTTTACTCAAAAGGGAGTCTGGTAACTGGTGCAAGTGAAGTGGAAGAATGGATGTTTTGATAGGCCGAGAAGAAGCTGATATAATGTGTAGTAATATCTCCAATTACGTTTGTCTACAGAGAGGAACTCACAAAGGCTTGGCGGTGTTTTAAATAAATGGAGAAAAATACTTCAAACTAATTTTACACTTTATTTAACACTTTTATTTTACGCGACCGGTTTCTATTTTAACTTCATCAGGCTGTAAAATAAAAAAGCCAAATGCAGAATGATTAATAATAATATAATACAGAAAAAATAGATTATTTTTAGATTATTGGATCAGTAATATTAAGATTATTAATTGAAATTATACAAGAATTTGTTGGCAGCTATCAAGAATAAAGTACATACCTTGTTATTTTCGTGTTTTCTAGGAGTCTTATTCTGTTCGTTTATTATTTTAGACTGAGACATGTAGACAAATTATTTACAAAATTTTTCTAGCGAGTTTAGTTTTTTGAAGGCAATACATATAGATAGATTATTTATAATCTGTTTGTAGAGGTCGTTTTGACCCTTATCAACTTCTCGTTGAATAAATTGTACAACCTTTGAGTTCATTCTAAAAACATTCTTATAAAATGGCATTACAACGAAGGTTTTATTTTGAGGGCTAGGATTTATAGAATCTAGACATACGTTGTATTTGGACAAAATTGAAGAATTATGAATCCTTAAACTAGAGATAAGTAGATTTTGTTTGGGCTTTAAAAGGTCATTTCTTGTCTTACTTTTAAGTGCATTTTCACATTTATCTAAAATAGACTTGGGGTATCCCCGTCTCTCAAAATCGTTTAACATACTACTCAACTCGTAATTTCTAGTATTTACATCAGAACATATCCTAATTATTCGTAGTCCCTGACTGTAAGGTAGGGAATTAAGCAATGGTCTGGGATGATTGGACGCATAATGCATATACAGATGTTTTGACATGGGCTTTTTGTATAAGGATGTTTGAAGACAATTATCTTTTAATAAATGAACATTAACATCTAAAAATTCCAATTTTGAGTTACTGTATTTATATGTGAATTTTAAAGATTCATGCTTAAGGGTGTTGGAGCACCATAAATCAATATCTGAGATATTGGTCGTGTCTAAAATTACAAAACCATCATCTAGAAATCTAGTATGAAATTTAATTTCGGGTTTTTTATCAAATAAATGCTTCATTTCATGATATGCAGTAATATTAGCGACACTTACAGCAGCAGCGTTACCCATTTGTATACCTTTGTATTGTTTGAAGAATTCATTATTATGTGAGATATAGCTATAATTGAAACATAATTTTAAAATGTCTTTTAATTTTTCACTCGATAAATCAAATGGTATATTAATTAAGTGCTTATATTTGATATAATCGGAAACACAATGTGATATGCAATTTTTTACATCAAGATTTGTATACATTGCACAAATATCATAGGTTAATAGCATGTATGTACAGTTGGGTTGTAATACCAGTTCATTAATCAATAACAAAAAATGGGAGGTGTCTATGATTAGATTTGGTACAAATATCATTATTGGTTGTAAAATAAAATCTATTAACGAGCTTATACTCCTGTTAATTGTGCCACAAGTGCTACTGATTGGACGTCCAATAGGGAATGTTTTAAATGCTTTGTGTATCTTTGGCAATATATAGAAAGAGGCTGGATTAAATTCTTTTATAAGTAAAGATTCTAATTTTGTAGAATTATTTAATGACATTTTCAGTGACTTGGTTTTATCAATAAAATCATCCATATCACTATTAAAATGTGATCTAGTTGTAGGATGGTATGTTTCTGTGTCATTCAATTGCCTCATTATTTCTTCATCATAGTCCGATTTATACATTATGCAAATTCCTGCATTTTTATCAGCATTTTTTATGATAAGTTTATTTTTCTGTACAAATGCCTTAATTGCTGTTATACATGAGATGGGAATGTCTGATTGTTGAGAGTGATTCGAATTTATGAGATTAAAGAAATGCTTTTTAATATTCTTATTAGGAAATATTTTTTGTCTTAATTCGCAAGGAAAGGGAGCTTGTTTGTTCCTCTTCTTACAACTAATTAAAAGTCTATCAAAATCTGTGAGTGATTTTTCATTGCCTTTTTCTTTAAAGTATGTGATCCAACTTAACTTACGTAGAGCTTCGTCTAAAGCGGAGTCTAAAATGTGTTTTCTAGGATTTGAGGAGATGCAAAATTTTAAACCCATTGATAAACCTAGTTTTACAGGTTCGGGAATTTTTGGAATCTTTGTTAAATTATGAAGGAAATTATTATTAGATTTCATTGCCATATATATTTTGTATATCTTACTGTATTGTATGTCTGTGGTCTCCTCAGGAAGGTGTAATAGTTTTTTTAAATTGATAAAACGACGGTGTGGCTTCTTGATAGCTGGAGAATGTCATATAATTGCATTAACGAGATCCTGTTTCGAGGTATGTGACGTTGATTGGTTCGGAATTGTTGAATTTGAGGTGTCCATAGCATCTGGATTAGAACTATTCTTCCTTTGAGCTGCTTTGAAATTTCGTGTTTGTGATGGTAGAGATGTGCGTTTTGGAAAGTCATTATTTTGAATTTGTGGATGTGTATGTCTATTCGAGTAGTTGTAATGGCCTCTATAATGGGTGTGACTTCTTCCTCTGTATTGGGCAGGATTTTGGTCATGGTTAGGGATGTAAGCTCGACCTTGACGTGGGGTGTAACCTCTTCCTTTTTGGAATCCATGAAAATTGAGCTGATTGGGTTGACGATTATAACGGGAACGTGTTTGTTGTTGATATTGGTTCCTGGATGGTCTTGACGTGGGGTTTGGAAGGATTTCTCCTGTCATGAACTTCTCTTCTGCTTTTAATGCTGCAATTCCACTGAACTCAATCTTATTCTGTTGGATATCGTGCAGATACGGCTCGCCAAACCAACAAGGTTTTTCTTCTGGTATTTTATCTGGATTGGATTTACGCCAGTTCGGTTCTGATTTTTTAACTTTGGATTCATAATCCTTCCAATTAGCTACTTTCACATCTTTGGTGATTAAGAATGCATTTTTCCCCATGGAATACGCAGTGGCGATAAGGTATTCGTATGTAGTTTGAATTTGGTTTTGGTCTGTATATTTAAGATCCTCTCTAATAAAGTTCATTATGCTACGGATACTGCGAAGAATCATCAGTTCCAAAACAAACATTGTGGCACTTGCAGCTTGCTTTTGAACATCCAAAACATAAGACACTTTTAGGTCTACGAGATTTTCGAGTGCAAGTTCTGGAAGAATCTCAAAATTCGGAATAAAAAAGTTCGTTTTGGGGTTAAAGACACATTTTGAACTTGAGTTAGCTCCATCCATGTTATTTTTAAAATATTTGGACTGAAAATATCTTAGAAAGTTGTTGGTAAGTTTTAATTTTAAGTCCGTCGGAATATCAATCACCACAGATAATTTTTGCCACTTCTTGAGATCATCTTGGCAAGGAAGTATAGGTAATTCGTTAAATTCCAGAAGTATGTCCACATAATCTTTGACTATTGCGTCAGTCATGTATCGATTGATAAATTTCCATATGCTGAGTGTTTCATCAGGATCTTTGAGCGACAGGAACTCGATTTTATCGTCTAATGACATAATTGATCCACGATTTAAACGGAATCTTTTATTTGGTATATAGTGTTCGGTTTCGTTAGTAGTTTTCCTTTTAGAAGGTGCTTTTAGATAATGTGGAGGAACTATAACTTGTGAAAATTGTGAATCTTCGTCAATCGAATAGTTGGATTTATTTAGGTCTGAAGTTCGCTTAGACATGTGAGAAGGTTGAAATAAAAGTGTAGATCAGGATCATTTACGATTCAATGAAGTATTAAAAACGAAATTTTAAATAAATGGAGAAAAATACTTCAAACTAATTTTACACTTTATTTAACACTTTTATTTTACGCGACCGGTTTCTATTTTAACTTCATCAGGCTGTAAAATAAAAAAGCCAAATGCAGAATGATTAATAATAATATAATACAGAAAAAATAGATTATTTTTAGATTATTGGATCAGTAATATTAAGATTATTAATTGAAATTATACAAGAATTTGTTGGCAGCTATCAAGAATAAAGTACATACCTTGTTATTTTCGTGTTTTCTAGGAGTCTTATTCTGTTCGTTTATTATTTTAGACTGAGACATGTAGACAAATTATTTACAAAATTTTTCTAGCGAGTTTAGTTTTTTGAAGGCAATACATATAGATAGATTATTTATAATCTGTTTGTAGAGGTCGTTTTGACCCTTATCAACTTCTCGTTGAATAAATTGTACAACCTTTGAGTTCATTCTAAAAACATTCTTATAAAATGGCATTACAACGAAGGTTTTATTTTGAGGGCTAGGATTTATAGAATCTAGACATACGTTGTATTTGGACAAAATTGAAGAATTATGAATCCTTAAACTAGAGATAAGTAGATTTTGTTTGGGCTTTAAAAGGTCATTTCTTGTCTTACTTTTAAGTGCATTTTCACATTTATCTAAAATAGACTTGGGGTATCCCCGTCTCTCAAAATCGTTTAACATACTACTCAACTCGTAATTTCTAGTATTTACATCAGAACATATCCTAATTATTCGTAGTCCCTGACTGTAAGGTAGGGAATTAAGCAATGGTCTGGGATGATTGGACGCATAATGCATATACAGATGTTTTGACATGGGCTTTTTGTATAAGGATGTTTGAAGACAATTATCTTTTAATAAATGAACATTAACATCTAAAAATTCCAATTTTGAGTTACTGTATTTATATGTGAATTTTAAAGATTCATGCTTAAGGGTGTTGGAGCACCATAAATCAATATCTGAGATATTGGTCGTGTCTAAAATTACAAAACCATCATCTAGAAATCTAGTATGAAATTTAATTTCGGGTTTTTTATCAAATAAATGCTTCATTTCATGATATGCAGTAATATTAGCGACACTTACAGCAGCAGCGTTACCCATTTGTATACCTTTGTATTGTTTGAAGAATTCATTATTATGTGAGATATAGCTATAATTGAAACATAATTTTAAAATGTCTTTTAATTTTTCACTCGATAAATCAAATGGTATATTAATTAAGTGCTTATATTTGATATAATCGGA
This sequence comes from Desoria tigrina, assembly GCA_906901685.1. Taxonomy (NCBI): domain Eukaryota; kingdom Metazoa; phylum Arthropoda; class Collembola; order Entomobryomorpha; family Isotomidae; genus Desoria; species Desoria tigrina. The sequence continues at coordinate 111,677 of CAJQTU010000040.1, forward strand.
AACACAATGTGATATGCAATTTTTTACATCAAGATTTGTATACATTGCACAAATATCATAGGTTAATAGCATGTATGTACAGTTGGGTTGTAATACCAGTTCATTAATCAATAACAAAAAATGGGAGGTGTCTATGATTAGATTTGGTACAAATATCATTATTGGTTGTAAAATAAAATCTATTAACGAGCTTATACTCCTGTTAATTGTGCCACAAGTGCTACTGATTGGACGTCCAATAGGGAATGTTTTAAATGCTTTGTGTATCTTTGGCAATATATAGAAAGAGGCTGGATTAAATTCTTTTATAAGTAAAGATTCTAATTTTGTAGAATTATTTAATGACATTTTCAGTGACTTGGTTTTATCAATAAAATCATCCATATCACTATTAAAATGTGATCTAGTTGTAGGATGGTATGTTTCTGTTTTAAATAAATGGAGAAAAATACTTCAAACTAATTTTACACTTTATTTAACACTTTTATTTTACGCGACCGGTTTCTATTTTAACTTCATCAGGCTGTAAAATAAAAAAGCCAAATGCAGAATGATTAATAATAATATAATACAGAAAAAATAGATTATTTTTAGATTATTGGATCAGTAATATTAAGATTATTAATTGAAATTATACAAGAATTTGTTGGCAGCTATCAAGAATAAAGTACATACCTTGTTATTTTCGTGTTTTCTAGGAGTCTTATTCTGTTCGTTTATTATTTTAGACTGAGACATGTAGACAAATTATTTACAAAATTTTTCTAGCGAGTTTAGTTTTTTGAAGGCAATACATATAGATAGATTATTTATAATCTGTTTGTAGAGGTCGTTTTGACCCTTATCAACTTCTCGTTGAATAAATTGTACAACCTTTGAGTTCATTCTAAAAACATTCTTATAAAATGGCATTACAACGAAGGTTTTATTTTGAGGGCTAGGATTTATAGAATCTAGACATACGTTGTATTTGGACAAAATTGAAGAATTATGAATCCTTAAACTAGAGATAAGTAGATTTTGTTTGGGCTTTAAAAGGTCATTTCTTGTCTTACTTTTAAGTGCATTTTCACATTTATCTAAAATAGACTTGGGGTATCCCCGTCTCTCAAAATCGTTTAACATACTACTCAACTCGTAATTTCTAGTATTTACATCAGAACATATCCTAATTATTCGTAGTCCCTGACTGTAAGGTAGGGAATTAAGCAATGGTCTGGGATGATTGGACGCATAATGCATATACAGATGTTTTGACATGGGCTTTTTGTATAAGGATGTTTGAAGACAATTATCTTTTAATAAATGAACATTAACATCTATTTTAAATAAATGGAGAAAAATACTTCAAACTAATTTTACACTTTATTTAACACTTTTATTTTACGCGACCGGTTTCTATTTTAACTTCATCAGGCTTGTTATTTTCGTGTTTTCTAGGAGTCTTATTCTGTTCGTTTATTATTTTAGACAATAAAGTCTAAAATAATAAACGAACAGAATAAGACTCCTAGAAAACACGAAAATAACAAGCCTGATGAAGTTAAAATAGAAACCGGTCGCGTAAAATAAAAGTGTTAAATAAAGTGTAAAATTAGTTTGAAGTATTTTTCTCCATTTATTTAAAGGATCTTAAATATACAGACCAAAACCAAATTCAAACTACATACGAATACCTTATCGCCACTGCGTATTCCATGGGGAAAAATGCATTCTTAATCACCAAAGATGTGAAAGTAGCTAATTGGAAGGATTATGAATCCAAAGTTAAAAAATCAGAACCGAACTGGCGTAAATCCAATCCAGATAAAATACCAGAAGAAAAACCTTGTTGGTTTGGCGAGCCGTATCTGCACGATATCCAACAGAATAAGATTGAGTTCAGTGGAATTGCAGCATTAAAAGCAGAAGAGAAGTTCATGACAGGAGAAATCCTTCCAAACCCCACGTCAAGACCATCCAGGAACCAATATCAACAACAAACACGTTCCCGTTATAATCGTCAACCCAATCAGCTCAATTTTCATGGATTCCAAAAAGGAAGAGGTTACACCCCACGTCAAGGTCGAGCTTACATCCCTAACCATGACCAAAATCCTGCCCAATACAGAGGAAGAAGTCACACCCATTATAGAGGCCATTACAACTACTCGAATAGACATACACATCCACAAATTCAAAATAATGACTTTCCAAAACGCACATCTCTACCATCACAAACACGAAATTTCAAAGCAGCTCAAAGGAAGAATAGTTCTAATCCAGATGCTATGGACACCTCAAATTCAACAATTCCGAACCAATCAACGTCACATACCTCGAAACAGGATCTCGTTAATGCAATTATATGACATTCTCCAGCTATCAAGAAGCCACACCGTCGTTTTATCAATTTAAAAAAACTATTACACCTTCCTGAGGAGACCACAGACATACAATACAGTAAGATATACAAAATATATATGGCAATGAAATCTAATAATAATTTCCTTCATAATTTAACAAAGATTCCAAAAATTCCCGAACCTGTAAAACTAGGTTTATCAATGGGTTTAAAATTTTGCATCTCCTCAAATCCTAGAAAACACATTTTAGACTCCGCTTTAGACGAAGCTCTACGTAAGTTAAGTTGGATCACATACTTTAAAGAAAAAGGCAATGAAAAATCACTCACAGATTTTGATAGACTTTTAATTAGTTGTAAGAAGAGGAACAAACAAGCTCCCTTTCCTTGCGAATTAAGGGGTAACATCACGGAGAAAAGTAGAGGATCGAGCAACTGCTTCATACTAGGTTGTGGTGAAGGAGAGAAACAGTCCCACTGTTGCTCCTCCTCCCAACTCCGCCTTTATCATAGCTATCGACAACAATGAATAAAAGATGCGTCTTTTATGTAAGGTGATGCAAGCGAATGGGAAACAAACGGTATGATTTTAGCCTGCAGTGCAGGGCTAATAATGACCTATTCAATAAAATAATAAGCAACATAGCAAAGAAAAGAATATTTGATGTAAATAGAATAAAATAATTTTTTAGATCATGACATTTAATTTATTTCCTTGAAATGAATGGGTTTATATTTTTAAATGGGCTTCAAAAAACCCAGTACTTTGAAAGTCCGCACCGCAAAACCAACAGTAATTATAGGCCGTAACAGCATCTGAAAAATAATAAAACGCACTTAGTTTGTAGTAGTTTATGAAATAGATTTAGGTAAGTATTGAATAGGTTTAGACAGGTAATTTGTAAAACTGATTGTTTGGATAATTGATGAGATTGTTTCTAGGATAAGTTACATTTATTTAGGTACTGTAGAACGATTTAGATTTAGTTAGGTAGTTTGTAGAATAGGTTAGATTTAGTTAGGTAGCTTGTAGAATAGGTTAGTTTTAGTTAGCTAGTTTGTAAAATAGGTTATGTTTAGTTAGGTAGCGTTTAGAATAGGTTAGATTTAGTTAGGTTGCTTGTAGAATAGGTTAGATTTAGTAAGATAGTTTGTGGAATAGTTTAGATTTAGTTAGGTAGCTTGTAGAATAGGTTAGATTTAGTAAGATAGTTTGTGGATTGGTTTAGATTTAGTTAGCTAGTTTGTAGAATAGGTTATATTTAGTTAGCTAGTTTGTAAAATAGGTTGTTTAGTTAGGTAGCTTTTTTAATAGGTTATATTTAGTTAGGTAGCTTGTAGAATAGGTTATATTTAGTTAGGTAGCTTGTAGAATAGGTTATGTTTAGTTAGGTAGCTTTTAGAATAGGTTAGATTTAGTTAGGTAGCTTGTATAATAGGTTATGTTTAATTAGTTTGCTTTTAGGATAGGTTAGATTTAGTTAGGTAGCTTGTAGAATAGGTTAGGTTACAGGTTAGGTATTTTAGGTTGTTTAGATAAATATAGAAGGTCACCTTTAGAGGTGGGTATCAAGCAGACAGCGCATCGGATACCCTTCGTCACGTCCTTCAGGCAGTGTCTACAGGACAATCGGGTTCTGTAGTTCCTGGTACTGCAATGACTGCAGTAGATCACGGAGAAGTTGTTTCTCATTTTACTGAGAACAACTTCATCCTTGTCGTTTGACGATCGGGGCTCCTTGTCTCGACTTGTAGACTTGGTCGTCCGGTTTCCTTGGGAACTAGGGGGCCTTGTTTCCTTGTCACGGCTTGGGGACTTGGTCGTCCGGTTTTCCTTGGAACTGGAAGGCCGGGTCTCCTTGTCACGGCTTGGGGACTTGGTCGTCCGGTTTTCCTTGGAACTGGAAGGCCGGGTCTCCTTGTCACGGCTTGGGGACTTGGTCGTCCGGTTTTCCTTGGAACTGGAAGGCCGGGTCTCCTTGTCACGGCTTGGGGACTTGGTCGTCCGGTTTCCTTGGGAACTAGGGGGCCTTGTTTCCTTGTCACGGCTTGGGGACTTGGTCGTCCGGTTTCCTTGGGAACTAGGGGGCCTTGTTTCCTTGTCACGGCTTGGGGACTTGGTCGTCCGGTTTCCTTGGGAACTAGGGGGCCTTGTTTCCTTGTCACGGCTTGGGGACTTGGTCGTCCGGTTTTCCTTGGAACTGGAAGGCCGGGTCTCCTTGTCACGGCTTGGGGACTTGGTCGTCCGGTTTTCCTTGGAACTGGAAGGCCGGGTCTCCTTGTCACGGCTTGGGGACTTGGTCGTCCGGTTTTCCTTGGAACTGGAAGGCCGGGTCTCCTTGTCACGGCTTGGGGACTTGGTCGTCCGGTTTTCCTTGGAACTGGAAGGCCGGGTCTCCTTGTCACGGCTTGGGGACTTGGTCGTCCGGTTTTCCTTGGAACTGGAAGGCCGGGTCTCCTTGTCACGGCTTGGGGACTTGTGTCTTCGACGACGGGAGTGACCGGTCGAAGATGTTGGCGATGGACTTCTGGTCCTTTTCCTCGAGTTTCGACCAGAGTCCGGACGTCTGGGCTTGGTAGCTAACCAATGAGATCGGCTGGGGCTTTCTTGAGACGGCGGCCTGTCGCGCATACTGGGATGGTAGTTACCATCCGGACTGTTAGACCGAGACCGGTGTCTTTGGAAGCCTGGTCTCCGTCTCACACGGGTAACCTCCCGTAGGTCGCGGACGTCGCGGTAGGGGATTCTGCCTGAAATGAAATAAACCGTTACAAACGCACATCGAAAAGGGGCGGAACCCCGCTCAACAGGATGTCAAATAACATTGACTATCATAAATGATTTACCGTAATATATGTTGAATGTGAAATGCAAAATGCAATGTTGAATGTGAAATGCGATTTAAAATGTGAAATGTAATGTGAAATGTAATGTCAAATGTAAAATGCGATGTCAAATGTTGAATGTAAAATGCAATGTCGAATGTGAAATGCAAAATGCAGTGTCAAATGTTGAATGTGAAATGCAATGTCAAATGTTGAATGTGAAATGCAATGTCAAATGTTGAATGTGAAATACAAAATGCAATGTCAAATGTTGAATGTGAAATGCAATGTTGAATGTGAAATGCAATGTCAAATGTTGAATGTGAAATACAAAATGCAATGTCAAATGTTGAATGTAAAATGCAATTTAAAATGTTGAATGTGAAATACAAAATGCAATGTCAAATGTTGAATAATGCAATGTTGAATTTGAAATACAATGTCAAGTGTTGAATGTGAAATGCAATGTCAAATGTTTAATGTGAAATGCAATGTCAAATGTGAAAACGGTTAACTTAATTATAATTGTTATTATTAGTATTTTTTATTACCTTGTTCTTTCATTGCGAAGTGTGGAGATCGAAATTTAATTTTTCAATGATGAAGGATGCAGGAAGAGTAAAGGTGCAGTAGATGTTTCCACTATGGAGGCCGGGAGCTTTGTGCCTTTGTGTTGAGGATTATAAGCCGACAATAAGGGTTGCTCAAGCAACGGCGGCGACTTTTCCGCCTCAATAAATGGAATATCTATTAGATGTAGCACTGTCGCGAACACACATGGTTTTGGTTTAGTTTTTTAATTATAGCTCAAAAACCATCAGAGATAAATAAGTTTTGACCCACTTCGACACCTCCGCCATAAAATTATCTATCCAACAATCCCGGTCTCAAAATATTTAGATGACCCTGTCGGGCCCTGCAGTCTGCAAGAAATTAAAAATGAAGGGGGTTTAGGATAAGTTGCTAAGGATCTCAAATGATCAGTTTTATCGATGGTAACTATGCCAACTAAACGTTTTACTATACGATTCTCATAAATTTTTCGTCTTTTGAAAATTGACGACCTCAAAACTACTCTCAAACAAATATACAAATAACTGTCTCAGTTTAGATTATCAAGAGAAAATCCTTGAAATAAGTCCCCATTCCTAAATAAATGTCTCAGTTTAGATTATCAAGAGAAAATCCTCGAAATAAGTCCCCATTCCTAAATAACTGTCTCAGTTTAGATTATCAAGAGAAAATCCTCGAAATAAGTCCCCATTCCTAAATAACTGTCTCAGTTTAGATTATCAAGAGAAAATCCTCGAAATAAGTCCCCATTCCTAAATAAATGTCTCAGTTTAGATTATCAAGAGAAAATCCTCGAAAAAGTCCCCATTCCTAAATAACTGTCTCAGTTTAGATTATCAAGAGAAAATCCTTGAAATAAGTCCCCATTCCTAAATAACTGTCTCAGTTTAGATTATCAAGAGAAAATCCTCGAAAAAGTCCCCATTCCTAAATAACTGTCTCAGTTTAGATTATCAAGAGAAAATCCTCGAAATAAGTCCCCATTCCTAAATAACTGTCTCAGTTTAGATTATCAAGAGAAAATCCTCGAAATAAGTCCCCATTCCTAAATAACTGTCTCAGTTTAGATTATCAAGAGAAAATCCTCGAAATAAGTCCCCATCCCTAAATAACTGTCTCAGTTTAGATTATCAAGAGAAAATCCTCGAAATAAGTCCCCATCCCTAAATAACTGTCTCAGTTTAGATTATCAAGAGAAAATCCTCGAAATAAGTCACCACCCCTAAATAACTGTCTATGTTTAGACTATCAAGAGAAAATCTTCAAAGTAAATCCTCCTCCCTGAATAGCCGTCTCAGAGTATGTTAGCACGAAAAACTCCTCAAATGATTTCAAGTATAGTAAATGAAATGACAAATATACAGGTACAGGTGATATGAATAGTTGAAAAGCAATGGATAAGGACTATTTATAACCATTTGTGGAGAGTAGGCGGATTAGCAAGATAAGAAGGGGAGCGAAAACACACCCACTCCTTCAGAGCTAACCAACCCGCCCGCCCGCCCTGGTCATCCTTCTATCCTTAGCCTTTAGCTTAAAACTTGTGCTTTGCACTAAGCCTCCGTTTTCGACATCAATCAATATCCATGAGTTCTTCATCCGCTGCTACAGTGTTCAAGGAACCGGATTTCGCTGACTTGATCTCCGCCGATTTCGTTTTTTTTTCAATAGCTTTGTCGATTGCTGACTGACGATAAGCTGGTTGTAGGTATCCCATCGATCTTGAGAACCTGGAATCCACTAGTTCTGGTCCAAGGTCTTCATTGAAGAACTTTGTAGCTTTCAGCAGAATTTCATCCCACTTTTTTCCTGTCTCGACATCCTTCATTACTCGAATGCATAGAAGGTGACCCTCTGGCGTAATTGGGAGACTTCCATGCGTACTTTCGTCCAAACGTAAAGCTCCTTGTGTCCAAATGACGAAATCACAGTAACTTCGATCGGTAATGTGCAATTGCTGAACTACTTGCAAGTAGTAATCCGATGTCTTTTTCATGGTATACGTATCCACTCCATTGACGGTTTTCCTGATGATGTAAGCATTGCTTTTTCGATCGGCAACGCAACCAGGCAGAACATATCGTTCGGTGTAAGGACATTTAATTTCCAAAATTCCATCGTTGTCAACCAGGCCATCTGGGCTCGCTGCTAACCCCGCAAAGGACATGCAGACGAAAAGCCCTGAGTCAGAAACTTTAACGCCTTCTGTCGCTTCGTAGAGAACTCGTGCACGTTGTTCATTCTGATGTCCCCAAACGATTGGTGGTTGACGGGATATATCTTTAGGTCCCAGAAGTTTATCCAATATTCCAACGTTTGGAGTAGACATTCTGAGCTTCATCATATCACCAATGATACTCGCTGTCAACAGTCCTGAACGATGTTTCACGTATTCTGGATTGGAGTGTTGACCTATTGTTTTTAAATGAAGTTGCCACTGGTCTTCTCTGTTATCAACAGATTTTTCCGCTAAAAATTGTTGGATGCGAAACTCTCTTTCATCCTCATCCATGTCATCCCTTTCACAATTAGTCCCATAATCTTTATCTCCTTCAGGCTTTCTGGTACGGCTAAAATATCGTGGTGTCTTAGACGACCCGATAGCAGCATGTCTCCTTCTTGGAGTTCTTGGCTTTTGTCTCCGGTTTTCTGTTATCTTCTGTTCCTGGCTTTGCACTCTTTTCCAAAGACTCACAGGTTGTTCATCAAATTTTACGAGTTCGTAAAGGTTGACGTACCAGGTCGGCCCAAACATGAACGAAAAAAAAGCTTCTTGAACTATCCGGTTGTAACCACCTCGCATTACGATGTTTGACCTTCTCCCGTTTGCAAATTTGTTGATGTGAGACTGGAAAGACTCGCCTATATTGGTATCAAGGTTATACAGTAGGGATGTTGATAATTCAGACAAACGATTACAAATGTCCGTAATTTCCTTCCACATTGGATTCCTGAAAAAGTCATTCGGTGGGATCTTGAACTTGGCCTGGGTGTAAGGTTTCGTCCTTTTGTAGCACTCTGGTACTCTTATGTTTCCGTTGTTGCAAACGAAGGCTGAACATTTTTCGTGAATACCGAAGATGTGATATGGAAGAGCCTTGAGATCCGCTCTGAGGGTGTCCGAGTTGGTGTTGGGCTTGTCTTCAATATGACGGTGCACCATGAAAGACGAATACTTTCCAAATAGATGAATTCTTTCTCCAAGAAGGTCTCTGTAAACCTTGGGATAACCGCTATTCCTATTGCTGTTTTTGAAAGCCGCCAGCAGGTTCTTGTTCATTACACGCTTTGCGTGTAGTCTGCAAAAGATTTTTTGCACCGATGTAAAGTACGGTCGATCAGGATCACAATTTGTTGTGTAGACGTCTTTAATTGCTGCATAAACGCTGCTGTCTCCGTCACCGACATATCTTTTGTATCTCATGCTATGCCTAGAAATACTTGTGGCAAATCCTTCATAGATTATGTCCCGTTCCATTGCAGATGAAGAACCTTCGTAGTTCTTGAAACAATCATGCGCCGTTTCAGGTTGGGTTTTACAAATGTAGCACATTTTGTTTCTTACACCAACAAATAATGGCTTTCTTGTCAGACATCCAATTCCTACTGCTGAGCCGGATAGGGCTGAGCCTTGTTGATTGAATGACCGTTTGCTCCATTGACCATCACCAATGATGTCCGTCCAAGCATAGCCATCAGCCACCTGACCCAGAGAAATAGCCATATCTCTTTCAGCTTTTCCATTGAGGGTAATTTGAGCTTCAAAAGCCGTGTTAAGATGAGCGCTGAAGTTGTCTTCTAATTTCTTGTACGAGTTTCGGGACAAAAATGGAATATCCAGTACAACCATCGAATGTTTCAAGGCGGTGTAGCCGGATCCAGAAGTGTTTCCTGCCCATACTGCTGCGTCGTTTACAGATAAACTCTTATGTCCGTCGTCGTTATTGAATTCGAAGGATGTAAAACATCGCTCGCATTGTGCTACAAGTGTAGTCGATAGTCCATTACGTCGTTCCTTGATGATTTTCAATATTGAATTGCTGCACTGTTGTTGATGTTTGGCAGCAGTTAACATGATATTGTTCATGGACTTGATAGTCATCAACCGCCTTCCTTCAGGAACAATCGGCTTTTGTTCTTGCATCTCTTGAGGGTCGTTGATGTTTTCTTGATTTTGATTGTCCGGTTGTCTGCCGTAAGTTCTCAGTTTACCAGGTTGACTGCGGAGGAGGTGAATTTTCTTTGGAGATCTGGTGCAAAACAAAGTTTTGCGCATCAACGCACGGTCCCGCTTTGGAGTGCTCGAATTCTTAGGGGATGACCGAGGTGTTGTCATGAGAGTCACAGGTTGGTCCACGTCGTATCTACCGTGTTCCTCGCTGCAAGGGCTTTGTTCCTTGAGGTTCCCGCCTGGCCGCATGTCGGTACCATCATGTCTCGAGTTGTTTCCAATTAATTCCACGTTGGTCGAAGATTGCCTTTCTTTGCTCAGACTTTGTCCCGCGTCGCTCTCACCCATTTCATCATCGCTCAGACGTGGTTGTCCTGGACTCAAACCTTGTCTCACTCCAGTACCACAATGTCTCGAGTTGTTTCCAATTAAATCCACGCTGGCCGAAGATCGTCCCGCTTCGCTCTGACTTTGTCCAGCGTCGCTCGCACCCATTTCATCATCGCTCGGACGTTGTTGTCCTAGGCTCCATCCTTGTCGCACTTCGGTCCCACCATGTCTCGGGTAGATAGCAAGTATTCCCACGTTGCCAGATGATCGTCCCGCTTCGCTCTGACTTTGGCCAGCCTCGCTCGCACCCATTTCATCATCGCTCGGATGTTCTTCTAGGCTCCCACCTTGTCTCAATTCAGTCCCACCAGCTTTCGGGTTTTTTAAAATTAGTCCCAAGGTGCTCGAAGATGATCCCGCTTCGCTCAGACTTTGTCCGACGACGCGTCCAGATGGTCCCAAAGAGTTGCTAGAAACTTCTACAGGGTTGTTCTCCTGCGCTCGATGGCGAAGCTTTTGCATTCGCTTGAGTTGAGCCTTACGATTGCCGATCCCAACCATCGTGAAACCTAAAATCATAAGCCAAATAAAGCTTAAAGCTAAATAAAGCACCAAAAACTTACTCCACAGCAAAGTCAAACTACGACTTTATTATTATTTAATAATTGATACCCCACTCTACATGTTTTGTGTTGATTGTTATTTCGCAGTATTTTGACCTTTCGAGGCTTGGGGTGAAAGAGTCATATAACTGCAAAACCCTATTGGTAGGTTATTCTAGGGAGAACAAAATATGCAGCTAAAAATGGTCAAAAAATGAAGCAAAATAAGCAGCTAAAAACGTTAAAAATATACCCTTAGAAACCAAAAATAGCATAAAAGTCATTAATTTCTAAATTTCTTGTACTAGATTGTACTTAAAACTTAAGTACGAAAAGCTCTCGTCCAGACAATTTATTCTAAACAAATGCTCTTATTATAAACAAACCGAACATGTAGTAATTCACAAAAAAAAACTTTCATTTTTTTAATATTTCACCCCAAAAGAAACAAAAATAGACTTATCAAATGATTAATCGCAATTTGCCCCAACCATAGAGCAAAAGTACATACGTCATTCGAAAGCCCTTGATCATAACTTTCGAATGGCGTATCAAACGATTAAAACATACAAAATATCGAAAATCTCACATTGCCCCAGTCATAGAATCACACATATTGGTTTGTAATTTGACCTCTTTTACCCCTCCCCACCTGTCAGGGGGTGACCCCACCCCCAAATCATATACACCATTGAATAGCTCTTGACAATAGCTTTCCATGGATGTATCACACATGGGGGGTTGCTACTTGAAAAAATTTAGACCTTTGACCTTTCCACCCTTGACCTTTGACCTGCAGGGAATGGGGGTTCAAAAGCTGAACCTGTATTTCCAATTGTGGTTTTGAAACTTCGTACCTTTAACTTTAATTAAAGATTTAGAACTAATTGTATTAAACCATAAACTATAACATATTCTTATTTATTCTGAGCTTCGCCCCTGTCTTCTACGTCATATTCATATTCGTAGTGCAATAATAGTGATTCTGAAAGTCGAGGGTCAGATTTTTCATATTTTGAACTTTGAAGTAGAAGAGATGGGTTTGTTTCTCTTCTCTACCCAACTGCTAACTGGCACGTTAGCTTACGATAGGCCCTTTAGTTCAGTATTCTTCAGCTAAAAAAAGTTACTTTCTTTAAAATGCTGCTGTAGCCGCGTCGCGATTGCTGGCGAGCCACCGCGATATTTTCTTATGTACAATTTAACGATCTTTCCAATGGAACTACTTATTTTATCCGGCATTCAAAGCTGAAGTCCGGCGTAGCCAAAAACTACAAAAAACTTCAAAAAATCACATTTACCGTCCTGCTCAAGCTCAAAGGTAAATCAGTCGTTTTACCTTTCTGTACAACCGTAAACACAAAATACCGTTCGGTAGAAAGGTAAAATTTTACCGTCCTCCAGCACGGTAAAGTCTAAACTACTGGACTGCTATGGAATTTGAAATCGTAAAATTAATTGTTGCGTTGTGATTTGGAGTTGATGAGACCTTTCCTCTTTGCTCTTCTTGATTGACACTCGTCAATATGAATGTTGAAAATGTTGAATGTCAAATGCACAAAAATAAAAAAAGTGGAGTGATTGAGATTTTGTGATGCAGGATATGAATTTCCCTGTCTCTTTACTCTATGATACAACGTCAAAGTGTTGATGAGAAAAAGAAAAAAAACTTCAAAGGCACATGCCGTGCCGACGATCAATTAAATCGGGAAAATCTCTCCCTGCCGTTATTTATCGATAATTTATAAATAACGTAAGGGAGAGTTTTTTTGGATTTAATTGATCGTTGGAACGGCATGTGCCTTTGAATTTAATTATTTAATTATTTGTTTTTCCCATATCTCCTTAAATGCAAGAACTTGGCTCCGATGGTAACACCTGTAACCGACAGATCGAATCACCTCCGGCGATATTGAACCTTAAGACAAAAAATATTTCCTAATAAGAATATTAAAAAGCATTTCTTTAATCTCATAAATTCGAATCACTCTCAACAATCAGACATTCCCATCTCATGTATAACAGCAATTAAGGCATTTGTACAGAAAAATAAACTTATCATAAAAAATGCTGATAAAAATGCAGGAATTTGCATAATGTATAAATCGGACTATGATGAAGAAATAATGAGGCAATTGAATGACACAGAAACATACCATCCTACAACTAGATCACATTTTAATAGTGATATGGATGATTTTATTGATAAAACCAAGTCACTGAAAATGTCATTAAATAATTCTACAAAATTAGAATCTTTACTTATAAAAGAATTTAATCCAGCCTCTTTCTATATATTGCCAAAGATACACAAAGCATTTAAAACATTCCCTATTGGACGTCCAATCAGTAGCACTTGTGGCACAATTAACAGGAGTATAAGCTCGTTAATAGATTTTATTTTACAACCAATAATGATATTTGTACCAAATCTAATCATAGACACCTCCCATTTTTTGTTATTGATTAATGAACTGGTATTACAACCCAACTGTACATACATGCTATTAACCTATGATATTTGTGCAATGTATACAAATCTTGATGTAAAAAATTGCATATCACATTGTGTTTCCGATTATATCAAATATAAGCACTTAATTAATATACCATTTGATTTATCGAGTGAAAAATTAAAAGACATTTTAAAATTATGTTTCAATTATAGCTATATCTCACATAATAATGAATTCTTCAAACAATACAAAGGTATACAAATGGGTAACGCTGCTGCTGTAAGTGTCGCTAATATTACTGCATATCATGAAATGAAGCATTTATTTGATAAAAAACCCGAAATTAAATTTCATACTAGATTTCTAGATGATGGTTTTGTAATTTTAGACACGACCAATATCTCAGATATTGATTTATGGTGCTCCAACACCCTTAAGCATGAATCTTTAAAATTCACATATAAATACAGTAACTCAAAATTGGAATTTTTAGATGTTAATGTTCATTTATTAAAAGATAATTGTCTTCAAACATCCTTATACAAAAAGCCCATGTCAAAACATCTGTATATGCATTATGCGTCCAATCATCCCAGACCATTGCTTAATTCCCTACCTTACAGTCAGGGACTACGAATAATTAGGATATGTTCTGATGTAAATACTAGAAATTACGAGTTGAGTAGTATGTTAAACGATTTTGAGAGACGGGGATACCCCAAGTCTATTTTAGATAAATGTGAAAATGCACTTAAAAGTAAGACAAGAAATGACCTTTTAAAGCCCAAACAAAATCTACTTATCTCTAGTTTAAGGATTCATAATTCTTCAATTTTGTCCAAATACAACGTATGTCTAGATTCTATAAATCCTAGCCCTCAAAATAAAACCTTCGTTGTAATGCCATTTTATAAGAATGTTTTTAGAATGAACTCAAAGGTTGTACAATTTATTCAACGAGAAGTTGATAAGGGTCAAAACGACCTCTACAAACAGATTATAAATAATCTATCTATATGTATTGCCTTCAAAAAACTAAACTCGCTAGAAAAATTTTGTAAATAATTTGTCTACATGTCTCAGTCTAAAATAATAAACGAACAGAATAAGACTCCTAGAAAACACGAAAATAACAAGGTATGTACTTTATTCTTGATAGCTGCCAACAAATTCTTGTATAATTTCAATTAATAATCTTAATATTACTGATCCAATAATCTAAAAATAATCTATTTTTTCTGTATTATATTATTATTAATCATTCTGCATTTGGCTTTTTTATTTTACAGCCTGATGAAGTTAAAATAGAAACCGGTCGCGTAAAATAAAAGTGTTAAATAAAGTGTAAAATTAGTTTGAAGTATTTTTCTCCATTTATTTAAAAAATGTTGCAACATGAACATGAAACTCATACGATCTGGTTATAGGGTTGACAGTGGTTCTTATTTATAAGGAGGATTTTAAGAGCTCAGGAACTAACATTCTACGATTCCCGACCGATATTCTTACTTGGACTTTTGGTCCCAAGAGAAAGGAAATATTGTTTTCTATAAACCTTGTGATATAAATACGTACTCTATATCTTTAAATAGTTGCCCATGGGCCTTTATTGTTTTGAACCGTTCAAAAAGGAATAGGAATCTAAGAAACATTTTAAATTACATGAAATACTTGGAAAATTATATTGACATCAAACGAATCGTAAGTTGTTGTTTGAATATGCTAGCAACTGAGCAATATTCATGTAATTGTTGTATTTGTTCCATTTATAAACTACTTTGACAGGTTCGCGGGTCGATTTTGTCAATCCTGATCTATTAAACAGCATTTTTTACGTCAACTTTGGAGATAAGAACCGAAATCTAGTAAAAATCGGATTTTTTGGAGTTTTACGCGTTAAGATGTGTAAACTATGAAACAAATCAAAAGTTCAAATCCGAAGCTGGTTTATATGTGACTAATGTAATAACTTATTCTTACTTCGTGTTGCTTTCTGTATTGGGTGTATTATTTCGAGGGGCACTTATTTAAGGGTATATTAGGCACAACCAGAGTTGGACATAAACACTCTGTTCATTCCATATAATGTACTTTCTTAGCTCGTGTTGCAAAAACGAATCCTTAACCCTATCGGGACTTTTCCATTTCCTCTTTGGAACAAATTACACTGAGATCAGGAAGAAATCGATCCGAATCTGTCTCTGTTCCTTGATAATAAAAACCCGGCTTGCAGTCCACATTCCCATTCCGTATATTTATCTATGCTGCTCATAATATTACTTACATACTTATATGTGTGTGGGGACTACATAGCGTCAGTCTTAAGTTATCCTATGGAATAGGGGGCACGATAAGACTAAAAAATGGGGGTTAAGAGAGGTCCTAATATCTAATAGGTTTGGTGGAACTGTGTGATATTTCAATTTCAGTGCCTTCCGTGCCTTTAAGAGATATTTTTTTCCAACTCTCCGAAACCGCATTCTGAGAGTCTCAAAAGGAGAGTGTGATATCGGATGTGCTAATAGGTAGGAAGGACTTCTAGACACTTTCGAGTCAAACCTCCATATAAGTAACCTGAATAAAATTGCACCAAATTTTCTATTGAAGATGTTAAATAAATCGTTATCTTATTATCTTATCTCTAACTAATTACAGATGTCACATGCGATATATACTTCAAATACATCGTAATCCAACCCTAAATTCGTCCAAATGGCAAATTCTTGTAATCTTTTGTAAGCGAACTAACATAATTTCTGATTTCTTCATCAGTTAAACTCTACACGATATTTTTGAAGACATTTAAATTCCTTGCAAAAGCATTAAGTTTTCAAATCAACCAGTTTTATCCGATTCTCCAAAATGCGGCCTTTAATTTGGTCTGTTGAATAGCTTATAGGACCTGAAGTGTAACTCTTGAAATTCATTGTCAGGTTTGTTTTCTGACAAACAAACTGTCGGTGGTACGTTTCTGTTTGATCTTAGCCGGTCTTCACTGTATTATCCATGTATAGGTATAAGGTCTGCCGAGACTGGTACTGGAAGTAATGTAGCTGGCATTGGTATTCTTTTCATAAAATATTTGCCCTTAAAGACCGTACACAAAGCAATTCAAAAGTTACAATTTCATTCTCCAACTTTTAGCTTTCAAATATTTGACCCATAGATGGTGATCCCGATCTATAATTAATTTTAGGTCAGGACCGGTCAAAACTCCAAGTTTAAGGTAAACAGTTTATAGACAACCCTTTACGGTTATTCCCATCCTGGATAGGGACAGATTCCTGGAGATATCAAAGTCATAAAGATCCCGTTTATCGTTTCCCCGTCACCCGAGGAAGGGAGAGGAAGCCTGTCTTTTCCAGAGACACAATCTGTGCCCAACAGCTAAGGAAAAAAGTAAAACACGTTCATTTTTCTGTTTAAAAAAATCGTCCAGAAAGTCAACGGGAGAAAACATGGAATATTTATGGCTCACTGACGATACAGAAAAGGAGATGAAGAAGTCTTATCTTTTTACTAAAATGGAGTCACTTTCTCCAACAAAAAAAAATCCGAAATTTTTCCCTAAGTTGAAAACGTATCTGCAGAAGAAAAACGTGCTTTCTTCGAGTTACATGATATTAAATACAGAAGGGTTTGAATTTCTAATGGAATAGTTGTACAAACAGACATTATTCCCCTTTCAATAGCTTTTACAATGTATGGGGGCGTGTGTTATTGAATCTGATAAAAACTGAGCAACGGATCATCTTCATGTTTGTGATACTGGCTGGATTCACTTTCACTTTCACTTGGATAGAGTTTGGAGTTTGTTTATCAACGAGATATTGTTAGAGTCGTTTAACAGGCCGTTGGTGACAAGTTCAAAGTGTGCTAGTTTTGGACCAAATTGCTCAAAGTATCAGAGTTTTGACAGATACTGCTTAATTAAGTCCCCAGAGGCAGTTATTTCGGCAAAATAAGCGAGCAGGTTATTACGAGGGGTGTTTATTTGGATGAAAACTGGATACTAAATGTTCAACCCTAAAAATTCTCCGACAAGAAATGAAATAGAAAACGTTTGCAGTTCACATTATTATATAAACAACTTAAGTACATCGTTTCATACATAACATATAATATCCGAGATAATAATATGAAGGAGAAAGCATATCCAGCCTATATATTATGGACTTGTATGTTCTTTGTAGATTGTAAGTACAGGAAAGTTAACATGGTATTTTGTGCCAAAATGCATTTTTAATGAGGCGTTTCCAACTTTCTATAGACCCAACTCATTTCCGAGCAAGGAGAGCTAAAATGCTCTTTCGGGACTTTCCAATCCTGATGAGAAAATCCGAAAATTGAAAGTTAATGAGGTTGGTTTTTTTTTTTAGAAAATTTGAGGCTATAAATTCACAGGAATAAAACCCGAATAGAGAATATTTACGTATAACCTATTTGAATAGAAGTACGTTAACCGAATTCTGGAAATTTTTTATCCGAATTTCCAGTTTCGTAATATTTCATCTAAGCTGTATTCCACAATGCCAAGTCTTATCTCAAGTCTTACTCAAGATGAGCACCGTTCCAAACTGAGTCGTAAACTTGAAAAGATTGCAAGTCATCACATATTGTCGCTAATATTTCTGACTCAGCTCTTTCCTACAATATAAAACCCCGATCCTAGTTTTTACCGTCCCAGATAAGAATTGACAAAGACGGAAGTGTGGCGCTGGATATTAAACATAAAAGATCCCGTGTTTCCAAACTATATGTCTGGAAAGTATATAAGATTTGTCAAAGGAGAATCATAAATAAAAAATATGAAGCCCTGAAGGAGACTTCTCCACGCCTTATTTCCCAGAGTTTTTTCAACATTTTGACGGATGGATTTCGGTGAGAAACTATCGTCGTAGGCCATGTCAAGTCGGGTGGATATTATTGTTCTCATCACTCTTATTTACTGGAATGGCGGAGCTGTCCATTGGTCACTTCAATGACAACACCATTTATCAACTTGATCGGCCCTGCAGTAAAAATACTCGGCTGCGAATTATAGTTAATACCCGGTTTTGTCAGAGATTTATTCCGGAGCAAATTCAAACAGAGGTGAAATCGGAATTCGAGTAGGAATACAATGCAATTCTATTGACTCAGAGGTTACAGAGGTAATCCATTCGGGAAAATGGATGACAGGTTCCATCCGAATTCGGACATCGTTTCGTTCATTCATTATGCAAATGACTCGGTGTCCGTCCGTCCGTCAGCCTATTGACGAAGGTCATAACTGTTGAACGAATCAGAGTTTCGAAATCTACCATACATCAGTACATACGTTGTACATTGCTTCGTTTCAGACAGAGTAATTCGGTGTTTTAAAACACATTATCAGAAATTTTATCGAAATCATCGCCCATGGAAAACTGGATATTGATTGCTTGGAATAAATATAGTTCGGCTGTGGATTTTTCTCTAAGGTTCTTGACCCTAAAAATACAGAATGCGTGAATGAGCTCCCTAGACAATTCGATGCGATTAATGATTGGTATTTGTGGTGGTCAGAGCTGAAAAATATGATCCCGACAATTTCTCGGGACAGAACCTGGGAATTGGAATGATCCGAATTTTATATAAAGATAAAGGGACAAAGCTCCGCCGATTTCCCACGGGATAAATTGATGAATGGCCAACCGTTGTCTTCACTAACTCTTCCCTTTTCCAATACACACTGGGGCCGTTCATACACAAAAGTTAGTTAGGCGAAGGTCAAAGGTCAGGTCAAATATTGTCCCAAGGTCATTTACATTAGGTAAAGTACTTTACTTTAAAAGTACAAAATGTTCGTCATAAAATGTTGTTACTGGACAAACCAACAAGTCCCGGCAGTCCGTAATAGGGACTAGAGTGTATGGCCACCGTTATTTACCGATCTCTCCGAAATCTATCTAACTGTCTCTTTTATTATCCTCAGGAATTGCTGGTGGATAGACTTCTACGTGAAGATGAAGGTGCGATCGTGGATTCGACAGGGGAATACCGGATCGTGTTCGACATAGCTGGTCCCAGACCCGAAAACAGTGGTGGTGTTGGTGGTGTAAGTGGCATTCCTGTCGGTTTCGTCGGTGGTGGTGGTGGTCCCAGTGGATCAATAAGTAACTCCAACAAGCCTTCGAATAATAACGACGACTTCTCGATAGACGATGAGATATTCGAGGCAGAGTCGTCAATAGACGTGACCCTCGTGACCCATAGTGACCTTGAGAACGGGCGGCAGTTCCTACTACCTCTTGTGACCCGATGGGAAGGGCCCGTTTCCATCGCCATCTACGCTTCGAATTCAACAGCTGTTGAAGCTTCCCTCGAGTTCATTCTTCAAGCCAGGCTTTGCTCTGAACTTGTCCGGCAGTTCGTGACCTTTCACCTCGTATTACCGCTCGTGGAGACCCACTCTACGTCCAGCAAGAAGTTTATTAACAAAACCCGAGGTGGTGGTGGTAGTGATAGTAGTAGTGCTAGTAATAGTCATAGCGGTCATAAAAAGACCGGGAAGAAGAAGAAAGTGGCTCGGAATGAGCGGATTTCAGAGTGCCAACATTTCCTAAAAGACTCATACAAGATGGCGAAACCGTCTTCTTCCGAACGGGTCCTAAGTACCTCGTATTACGGTGGAGGTCCCGCCTACCCGACGAATTTACTGAGAAATATTGCCCGCAAACGGATCGGGACGGACTTTTCACTTGTGACTGACATTGACACGGTCCCGTCGCAGGGCCTGAGGTCAAAATTTTCAAAGTTCGCGCGGGAGAAGGAGCTTTTGAAACCGAATGGAGATGAGCGGAAGTCCGTGTTCGTTGTACCTGCTTTTGAGAGTAAGAATGGTGAAGCGCCGGAGTCGAAGAGGGAGCTCCTGAGTCTAATCGACAAGTATCAAGTCCGGCCCTATGACTTTGATCTTTGCTGGAAGTGCCAGGTAATTTCAATGATTTTTGGCTTTGAAATTGAAACAGGGTTTATATAGTTTGGGGGATTTTGGGCTTAAATTGGGTAATTTGGTCTGGTCGGGTATAAGCTTTGGCTTAAGCGTTGTATTAATTGTTGCGTTTTATAATTTAATCGGTGACAGGGTTCTTATAGGGTTGGGGTTTTTTAGTTTTTGTGTAATTTTAGTCCTGCTTAGCTACACTGTAGTTGTAATTTTTGCGTTAGAATTAATTAAAAAATCCTTCAATGAGAACGCGGTTTTGAAGGTGGGTTTGATTTGGTTTGAAACGTTACTGTTGATTAGGAAAAGATTTCGTGATTGGATAAATAAATATGTATTCAATAATCGTAATAAATATTTGCTTCATACATCAATCTCAGAATATACTGTTGTCGTTTCATATTCTACTATTTCTGCAATTTAAATAAGTTGGCAGTAAATTTTTAAAACTTCTTTCACTTTGTACTTTTGCAGCGTTTGCAATCAATTTATTTTAACGAGTTATAAACTGTTTCTATTACAACCCAGCAGAACATGATGCTTTATGCCACAGTGACAGTATATTGATATATTTGATATCCATCAGAAAGCCTATTTTAAAGTAAAAATTTCAATTTCAACACCAAATTAATCGAATATTTTTACCCAACACGGATAGTTTTGAAACATTACTACCGTTTCCAGTCTTTAATGTCGCAAGTTAATAGATATATTTAGCTTTGCCGAAGAAAGAAAAAGACAGAAGAAGCAAAGGAAAGGCTTAGAATACAATTTAATTCAATTTGAGCTGCAGTTCTAATTTTTATTTAGCACTTACTTCGAATCCCTTGACTCCCATTTCTTTGATTCAAAGCCCGGCTGGAAAGAAGTATTTACTTTTTTATCAGTCGGAATTAATTATCGGAGTACAAAAGGCGAAACGGCTTTTGTCTTTGTAACATTTGGACTGGAATTCTTTGTCCCTTCTTCAGTTTTTGTTCAAATTAATTAATTTGTTCCGCTCCTCTCCTTCTCTCTGATGAATTTAAATCATTTTTCAGTCCAATTAGGGATCGTTCATAAACTACGTGACCACGTCACATTCATCAATTGGTCTTTTTGATCTTGAGATTTGAGATTCAATCGTGAGGATTCTGGAAATAAGCCGGGTTTAGAAATCCAAAAATCTTTAAAAACGATTGACTTTAGTCTTAGTGTCGAAACAATATAAAATCATTTCGATTTTCAGGGGACAATTTTTATCAATAATCGGAAGCAAGCTTTTTATGGGTACTGAGTAATAGACATTTTCGCTGTAAATCACCCCCCCCCCCCAAATAACTTACAAATTCTTGCGACTTCAGCAGATAGCAACGGCACAAATGTTTGTATTTCAAAATACATTGAGTTTTAGAATTTAAACTCAATCAAATTGCCTTTAACTAACATATACACTTGTTTTATTATAAACATAAAATTCACTCAATTAAGGTACCCCACATCACTTTTTCCTGAATAACCTCAGAATAGTTTACGATTTTGGCAGACTTGAAGGGCATTTTAGGATTAAGGACCCATTCAATTGACATTTTAACGAACATGTCACCTCCATTCCAACTAGTTAAACGATCTTTATGAAAAGCCCTTTAGTAATTAATTACCCGCATTCCAACTCCCCAACCGTCCATATTCTATTTTATTACATCGCAGATAACGAACCTGAAATAAATGTTCCTTACAAAAAGAATACTTCAAAACCTCCTGTGCCTGTCACTCCCACCCAACAAAGTTTTAAGAACCGAGTTCCTATCCTTAAAAGAACTCCAGGCCAAGGAGAGGCTACATTATTATTAAAAACAGTTTTGCAACGTTTGAAATTTCTAATCTTCCGATCCTTGCAGAAACTACAAGTTAGAAGAGTCTATAATCTAAACTGCAAACTTTAAAGCAACAAAAGCTGGTCTTGGATCAAAGGCTTTTTAAGAAAGTGATTGATTTGAAAATAGTCTGTTGATCGTTTAAGACATTTTGTCTAACCCTTTCATCTCGTCCTCGTCTAAATTCCTTGTTCCAACTCATTTACTATTCCCTCTCTTCCCCAATATCCCTCATATATTATGCAAAAGGGGAAACACGTCAAACGGGAACTTGGAAAGGAGGTTGTTAAGGGCCGTCCTCAAACGACAGCTCAATTTACTGATAGCTTTTAGGAATTTAACGAAGAAGTTTTCGAGAGTGAACTCTCAGAAATGCTTTTGGATGTGAAATAGAAGTAAAAATTGTGAAAAGCCGAAAAGTTACTTAAATGGCCATTTGGATAACTCGTAAAACTGTGGGTTGATGTCAGATTTTCAAAATGTTTAATGTTTTTTATGGAAAAAAGTCGTTCTTCAAGGTAATGTAAAATGCAAAGATCCCGTGCTTTTTTAATGTTCGATTTTTGCAATGTTTTTACATTTTTAAACTTGTGTAAAATAATTTAAATGATTTAAATTATAGTTTTTACGATGCATTTGGCTTGAATCTTCTTTTTATAGTAAGAAAAACCAAAGTTTTGAAAATTGTGCACCAAACCGACAAAAACAACGATTTTCTATTATTCTTAATTTTTGTACGTGTGACGTGTCACGTGTGTTAATGTAAAATTGAGCAACTATTTTTTAGGTTTTAATAGTTAAGATTCTTTCCAGTTTATACCCTCTAAAATCATCAATTTCTAAGAGTTCACTGTTCACTATCCTAACTTACTCATGAGAAAATAAATTGAAATTAAACTCTATATGAACAGCCCTTTCCGAACAAAACCTCATCTTCAGTTCCCCCTCTTCGTACATAATCAAGGATGTTGATAAGTGAATTCTTGAATGATGATCTCTATAGATATATGCCTAGAGCTTCCAAAGTTCAGGCCCGATGATTTCATTTATATGTGCATTTTTGAGACAAATACTAGAATTTTTGAATAGTTAAACAAGCCTTGTTTGTTGTTTTCTCTGGAAAAGTATTCTGGAAGTGAGGAACTGGGGGAATATCGTTAAGCCTTGTTTGTTGTTACCTCTTTGGGAAAGTTGAGATATTTTAAATTTTTAACCAAGGATCTTTGAGATCGTTAGAATTATCTAGAATGCGGCATCCTTAATTCGTTAAGCACTAAAGGACTGTTCGCAAACCGAGTGTAAGAATTATATCTTGAAGCCAATCCGGTCATAAGCTGGTGAATGCTTATCCCGATTCTCATAGACACATACACTAAAATAAAAAATGTCACCAATTTCAATTAAAAATTGTATTTTAAGAATGAGAGTATTTTTTAACTATTCAACAGTTACTGAAAAAAGTTACTCCAGAAAAGCTCCACCAGGGTTCTACTCATTTCAGTAGGTTTTAACTGAGATTTTCAAAGCATGCAATTAATTTTAATTATTCGGCCTTCTAAATAAACGGGTAAAGTTATACAAACCACAGTTTATAAGTGGCCCAATAGAGAAGAGACAAAGAATTCAGAATTGGAGCTTGAGTGTAATTGATGCGTTTTCCTTTGTATTCAACTTGTTTGTGGATCATCTCGTTTTATGCCCGTGTTTTAAATACTTCATCCGACATCCTTATTTATTTATTGTTTACCAAATACACGGAGGCATCCAAGTCCCAAGCGTCGAGCTTATATAATTTGTAAGACGGTGAAGTATTCCACGTTTCCAAGATTGGAAAAGGCGGATCTGGAACATTTCTCCTTGAAATATAAATTGGGGGGCTAGGAAACAGACATGAAACACTAAAGAGGCCGAACCTATCTTATTTGTTTGCAAAGCCCTCCACATCCACCTTTTTATAGATTTTCAATTATTGAACTTCATACTTTTATATTTTCTTCAAAGGCGGAATAAAATTTAGATTATTGTAAAATTGTGTAGAAAATAAAATAAATGCCACTATCCGGAACAAAAGAAACGATTAATTAAATTAACACTGGTTCTAGTCAAGTTTAAATAATTTAAAATCGATTCCTGGTTGAGCAATCATAAGCCAAAGTAATGCTCTTGTATATTTGTATTATTTGATTTAATTCTGCTTTTAAAAGAAAGAAAAATACCACAATTTTGTTGAATGAATTAAAAACTAAATTTTTACACTCATTTTAAGGCTTAAAATCTCCAAACCCTCTATTTTCCTGTTCACATCCCATTCGAATTCGTCTTGCCATTTCGGGTATATTTTTTTTCGAGATGTCAATCTCGTTAATGTTTTGCGTTAAACTCTTAAATGTGACAAGCAAGGACAAACCCACAACCAAACCTTAAGCCACAAATACAGCTTTTAACCCATAACACGCCTGGAATTGAAATAAAATCCCTTGCCAAGTGAACCATACGGGTTCTACCAAACATTTGACACCGTTGAGTTAACAATTAAGGAGAAAAAATCCTCTAAAAAAGAGAGAAGGTGCAGATTGCAAATCAATTAGTACAAGTCGGGAGTAGAAGAAGAGTGGGAAACCCGAGTCGGTTCCAAACTTAGAACTTACAAGCCTTTTAAGCTTTCCAGAACTAGAACAGAGAGAAGGACGTTCTAGAATTATCTCCGAAAAATAGGAAAAGACCCGGTTGGGTATCCTTCTACTGCCTTTTCTAATGTGCTTTTCTGTAATATCCATGTATGTTATACATCCGAAATCGTAAGTAAAGTTTAGCAGGTTATCATCCTCTATATCTACACAAGAAGCAGTTACAGCCTGTTATCCTCTCTCCTGTAAGTAACAAAACCGAAACCAAACCTGATGATCTCCGTCTCCGCCTTCCGTTACAAATGTGTTTCTTCGGGGGAAGACATGAGGAAACTGAGAATTGTGTACTTAACTCCTTAACTCATCTAGACACTCTTTTCCGGGACCATTCATAAAATAACGGTCTAAAAATATTATCCCGATTTACGTAAAACAGAGATGGTTAAGTGTTCGGTGAAAAAGTAGGCTCAAATCCGAATAAATAGGACCAAAGCGTTTGCCTAAAATTCATTTGAGCGGTAAAATATGTGCCTTAGCGTTCGAAATCGATGCAGTTAAAATTAAACCACAGCAAACAGTAATGTAAATTACGTTCTTCTTGGTATTAACTCTTAAGATAATTCAGATTCAAATCAAATTGTAAATGAGTTTCAAATTAGACAAGTTTAGAACAGAGTAATCAAAGATTCGTATCTGGTCTCCAAAATGGGAAATAAGATAACTATTAATACACTTCTTAAAACTAATGATTTCCTTGTAAAATTTCTTTAAATATTTCGTTGCCTAAAGAATTGGACAGACCGACGGACAAAAAACTGAAGGACATAAAGCTTTTCAGCAATTAATAAGAGTTTAGACACCTGTTTTAAATTATATTGGAGAAAAAATGTGTAAAAACCATTTATTTCACGTCCTTTTTGCTCGACCCGAAAGGAATTATTCTTCGTCTACCTTCTCCTAAGCTGCTAATGTTCTTCTAAAGATGAGTTTAAGGAGAAAGCATCATGTGTTTCTCTCCCGCGTCTGTAAGACTGAATACATTCTAATTCTACAGAAGCTCTGATATAATATTCTTAACTTGTAAAGTTAAATGAGTCACAAATTGCGAGGAGGGATGTTGAATGGGGAAATAAATACCATCCAATTTTAGTAACTAGAGACATGGCCCATTCATCTTAAGTTACTTCATCGAGGAAGTTGGAATTCTTTTTCCGGGACGCTTATGGCTGGAGAAACTTGAAGAAAAGGGACGATTTATTTCTCTTTTATCGAGGAGTTAATTTAATTTAATTTTTGAGTTGTAATTCCGGTTAGTAGATTTACAGTTTGTATCTTACGTCCATTTTATGTAACGTATGTCAAAAAAATTCGACGGACTGATTTTAGAAACAATTGTTAATTTTGGGGAAAGTAGATAAGATATAAGTTCTCTCCTCGCAATATTTCAGACAGTGTCATGTTTCCTGCAATATAGTTTAAAAAATTTATGTAAAAAACGTCGAAGGTAATGAAAATTTAATTATCATAAACATCAACAACTTATCAGACACACGGGATGATTTGTAAAGAAAATTTCCCGTTTTTACCTGGAAATTGGTGTATGTCCAGCTGTTTTGAGCACAAATTAAGGAAAAATCACGCCTAATAAATATTTAAGTATTAAAGTTTTTGGGAAGAAAGTATTTTCCATATCTCTAATTTTCGCTGCAAGTAGATAACGAGTTAGAATCAATCATAGTATCGTAAAATGACAAAAAATTCTATAAATCATGAAATTTTTGATTCAATTAATGAATTTTCAATTCTCATAATTTTTCATCTCATCAGTTTTTTTGAATTTTTACCGGTCGAGAGAGACATCCTGTACATTAGTATAATTATCAAAAATATTAATACGCACAAGTATCTTATTAACCATCCTGACACGATTCTGCTCCAGTTTCTCTTGTCAATTCCTGTCTTAAACAAGAACCTGAAATTGAAGGGCTCCAATTCCTCCGTTCAGAACAAATCTGTTTGTATTTAGTAAGTCTCCGAACTTGTAAGTAAATATGGAAAGGAGGCTTAATTGATTAGAGATTTGACAGGAGGGAGTTTGGATATATTTGTAAGGGAGTATTGAAAAATGGGCCTGACTTGTCGGTGTCTAGTTACTGAGCGGATAATTAAAACATGGAGGAATGAACGTCAGGTTTGGTGTGGGAACGTGATGTCTTTGTCTACGAGGATAATAAATCTCTCCTTCTAATTTAATTTGAAGAGGCTGATCCAACTCAAATGCCGTTTCTCATGTAATCCATCATTCATCCTTACAACGTTACAACTCATGCTTTCCCCATTATACCTTCATTGCTATACAATAACATAACTCAATACCCTCGACACACCAGAATGAAAGAATGTATTTATAAACTTGAAGGATTGGCCATAAATTATGAGAAATTAAGTCAAATTTGAAGAGAATAAAAGTTTAATTAATAAAATAAGCAAATCCGTAGACAAAGTTAACAAATAATGAAAACTCTGCCTAAATGGGGCTAATGTAAAAATTAAATAATATCTCATTTTCAGTAAAATCACACATGACAATTGATCTTATTACATTTGGCAAACTATTGCGACTTTTAGTAAATTCTATCTATTATTGTGTTTAATTTATGCGTTGAAAAGCAAAAGGCAAAATTTGAATTTTTGCAATCATATGAAACTAGCATGTAGTCAGCTTCTCATGATACCCCAAAAATCTCCAGGTATTAGCTCTATGGTCTAGAATTACTAAAACACAACGCCTCGACTACATTGAAAAAATGCCTTTATAATTCCACCTTTTAATACTACTACACGATTTACCTGTTTCTAACATTCACACCCATTTTTACACTTTATGCGAATGACCTTATTGTTAGTTGTCCATACGACCGGAATTTAAAAAACATCGAAAACATTGTCAATCAAAACAGAATATGAACAGCCCACCCACTCTCACATTCGAGATCCCTTATAAAAGCCTTACAGGGCAATTCAGAAGAGCTTTCACTTAAACCATAAAAGTGAAAGCAGGAATCCCTATATAAGAGATCCGATCTCTACACCCATTCCTGCTCCTACCCGAATTCACTAATAGGACGAGGGTCTATTTATAGGCCCCCACCACATTCGAATTCTGAGAAGGACTTTGAGTGGCATTATATTTTATGAATTAGAAATACAATAGCTATAAGGACTCGAGGCCGTGTGAAAGTAATTACAGGATCTCTATAGCCTCTGAATGCAGTAGACCAAACTGCCAAACCCCAATATATTGCAAATAGAGCCTTATATTCCACATATTTGTAAGTTTGCTTT
Organism: Desoria tigrina; assembly: GCA_906901685.1. Taxonomy (NCBI): domain Eukaryota; kingdom Metazoa; phylum Arthropoda; class Collembola; order Entomobryomorpha; family Isotomidae; genus Desoria; species Desoria tigrina. Next base: position 139,774 of record CAJQTU010000040.1, read on the forward strand.
CACTTGGTTTGCTGGGTCCCTGTTTGTTGGATCGTTGGGAATTGTCGGGTGTTAAGCAGGATCCGGCTTCTATACCTATAGTTTATGAAGTGGAAATTTGGCTACACCTATAAGCTATATACAGAGTGCTATATATACTTATAAAATGTACTTAGTACTTAAATAGTGTCCAATCCGCCGTGTCTGGTTGGCAATGATTGATGCTCTCGTACCTTTCACGTTCTCTCCGAGTCAATATTGAGAGTTTCCGTACGTGTTTACTTGTGTAAATATATTGATACAGGATGGGGTTCTGTAGTAGATGCATGACAGCGTCTAAGCGTGATATATATTATTATTAGATCATGTACAGCTAATCCAATCAAATCGGGATAGAATGGGAATTAACGCGGAAATTATTGAGTTACGGAGACTTCGGAATTGCATTTCAGTTTTAATTTTGAGAGAGAGAGCGAGAAAGCAGAGTTTAGATGCTTATATCATTTTCATTTGTTTCTGCGAACTCACTAGAATGGGCTCATGTCATTGGAAAATGAGGCAGATTGGGTGTTCTGATCCTTCTGGTTCAAAAGTTTCGTTAATTTTGGAAAAGGAAAATAATGAACATTAATGGCTGGGATATTTATTCCGGGGGTAGCTTATTTCGGGTCAAATGCTTAAGTTTTCAGTAATTTCACAATTTTCTGCTCAGTAATAACAGAAAATTTGTAATTTGGAAAACCACGTTTTTCCATTTTTGAGCGAAAAAATGGGAAATTTTACCATTTCTAAAAAAATGGTCATAAAAATGGACCCAGTTTTCTGATTTCTTGAAGTACCGAAAAATTTCAAAGCAACTTACTTCCCACATTTTCGATTTTTTCTACAAGCCTTAGTTGTAATTCTTTGGCTCCAGGAAACTTAGTCATTAGGCTTAGTCAGCTATAATAAGTTCCTAACTAGATTTCCTGATCACAATTTCCTCTCTCCCGTAGACAATACAAAATAGCCCTAACCGGAAACCTCAAACTTTCACCCCAGACACCAAAAACGTCCCCTGCACTTTAGCTGTTCGTCTGAAGGGCTTGTATATTTCAAATTGGTAATCTGGATGCCGTATAGTTTTAATGGCCCTTAGGGTATTAAGTTTCCCAGTCATTTCTCTCACACCCATCAGATCAGTCCGTATAATAGACGTGAGCTTGGGCATCCATCCATCGGAGAGATATGGTGTGGCAGAGACCACTATCCCAACCTCTTTCTCTTATAATTAATTAATTCAATTAGGCCTCCTCCACCTCCGAAAGTAAAAGAGCTTCGTCTGCACTTTCTCTCCCTCTTAACAATCCAAAGTCTCAAACTGTATCTGGCTCGCAAACTTTGCCCAACCGATAATTGCTGACAAGCCCCTTGTTTCCACGTTTCTCCATCCTGCCAATTCTTCGAAGGGTTCGATAGTAGCCCGGGTGAGGTTCACAAGTCATACCGTTAGGGATAATGAATAAAAAATAAAACGAATTTTGGAGCTATTGGAGTAAAATGACTATTTACGTCTATCGGTTGTTAAACTATACAATTAAACTAAGCAATGTACTATACTATACTTATATACCAAACGAGTTTTACCCGGCGAGTCAACTAACAATAGAAAGGGCAGTAGCTGACAGTATGGATAGAAGCTTAAATTAAGTTCGAATTTGCTAAAAAGCAACTTTCACTAAGCAATTGAGGCTGCTGATGTAATTGACGGCACCTGTTTTACTTCTATTTGGAATTGTTTAAAAGCGATTGTAATTTTTTTTAAACTTTATTTATAGACAGTATCAGTTTTTGCGGTCAGAGTTTCAGAAATATAATTTTGAACGAATTTTTATCAATAAAAACCCCGACATAGAAGATTTAAAGGATTGCAAGTAAAAAATATGAGATGACGAATTCTTAAGGCTTTAAATCTCAAACCCTGGTTCCGAACCCTACTTCCAGCAAGCACCTTTACACCAAATTAAGGCTTTACTTTTTCCCCTGCTTCATTACTTCATTTTGCTTCGCTTTGAATTCCCTTGCTTCCTAAGAAATAGCTTCTTATACCATCCAAATCCAACATCCTCTTAAAATAACATTATTGACACCGTCTAAACTCCATATAATTACTGAAAGCTTGAGTACCAGAAGAGGTAGAAAGGTAGTCATTAACTGATTAAGTTTCCTTGATTGATTGTCAGGTGCACACGGACTACGAGACGTGGCAGAGGGAGCAACGGGGGTCGCGGAAGTCAGACCTCTCCGTCCTCTTCGAAGTGCTGTGGAAAGACCCCTGGGAACCCTTCTTCATTTCCGACAACTCCGTCCCTCTCTTCGACGAGCGGTTTCGGCGGCGGGGATTTACCCGCATCAGCCAACTCTGTGAACTACACGTGGCAGGTTACAAGTTCGCGGTGCTTAATGACGCCTTCCTCCTCCACCGGGGATACATCACGCCCCCGCCCTTTCACCCCAAGAGGAACCGGGACCTCGATACTAATCGCGCTCATTTTCGACAGTTTAAAACCGAACTCAAGGCCAAATACCCACTTTCTACCCGCAGATGTTATTGAATAAACAATTAGGCTGGATCCAATGAAATTCATGGGATTTTACATCGCGGATTGAGACAACATTCTGTTTCATGTTCTTAACATTTTTCAGTTGAAATTAAATTACGGCCGAATTGTCTACCGATAAAACTCATTAAATTGTCCGTTAATTGATTATATTTCAAATATCCATCGATGTATATGGGTAAAATCGTTTGATTTTTATCGACGGTTTTCTGATTTTGATTACCGTTAGATTATGCATAGCTTTAGTATTGTTGGAAACCTTGGATTTTATTTTTTAAACTCTGGGATTTGCGATTTGAAACCGTTGAAAATGTCAATTTAAATGAATTGTTTTTATTCCGTTTCTGTTTAAAGATTTTAAACTTAGGAGATATTCATTTCTTGGATATCGAACGATGGTGGATTTTATCAATTTGTAACTCAGTTTTCTCTCCATCAATCTTAAACTCATTTTCTAAATTCTCCAAATCAAAATTCATAAATACGCATTTAAAATTACAAACTTTATACCCAAATCAAAAAATATAAATTTTATCTTGTCTCTAAAATTCAAAACCTGAACAGAAAGTAGCTTAAAACAATATTGTCAATATTAAATAGTAGCTGAGAACTGTATTAACTATTACAATCCTAAAATAAGACCACGCCTAAAGTATATTCGTAATTTCCTAATACCTATAGGGTTCTAACAATAAGGAAACATGAGGAAAGTCTGTGATTTGTCGTATTTAGTCATTCAAGTCAATAATATTAGCTTACCAAGTTCCGGCATTAAACCGGAATCTTCTAGTCAAGCTGTAATTTACAATGTTAATGATGACACCCCCGGGTCCGTGGATAAAATACAAATGTCTGTGAAGAAATAAAGACCTAATCAATCGGAGAGTCTAGTCGGCAAACGATTAATTCTAATATCCCTTTACTGAAGGACTGAAATAATATTGGTATTACAAATTACAACCCTAAAGTATTAAAACCCAAGTAAAACTAATAAATTCTGTTTTATAGATAGAATTTAAGGAATTCTGTAAGCCCTATTGTAGAATAGCATAGTGAAAGTAATGCCAATGTTTAACGGACCTATTAAGTATTAAGCAAATAATAACGGAGGAAATCTTATTGTCCTTTATTGCTATTACGGTATATATTATTGTTCCCTTTATTGTTTGGAATGTTTCCAGGTTGTTTTTATATCCAAAGATGTACAATAATTTACAAGAAAGGAGATGAATAAAGTATTAATGGTTTCTAAGTACAGAACTAGGGGGTTTATGAGGCAAACAAACTAATAAATGGAAACACTAATGGAAATTACATGTGTTTAATCATTTGCATTGAATTTCAAGTTTTTTAAATGGAAATACGACGATGACGAGACGAATATCCCTTTTTCTGATTAATATTTGTCGGGAAATACATTATGCCAATAATTTGGTGACAGTGTGTCTGTCTGTGTTCATGAAAATAAATATATTATTATATCCATGGATTAACTTAATACAAACAGTTGGTTTCTTAATCTGCATACAACGAAAAATTATAATCCAATTTAAAGTTCCAAGACAGATATAGCACATGTAGGTACGTCGTACAGCCGTTAGAATAGATTAAATTAAAGTTGGCCACATTGCCTTAAATAAAACCCATTATGGAACAATATTTTTACGATTGATTCAAGACCAACTCTTACAACAAAGGTCAAGTGGATGAGGTGACAGGTTAACATTTTTTTCAAAAAGTAACCTCCCATATACTATCAACGATTTATATATTAATTTTTAGAAACTACAGGCATTCAAATAAATAATTCAGATCAAGACGAAATACTTATTAGTGTCGCGCATATAAATAGTATTTCTTATCGATTATTCCATTCACAATATAATGCTCTCTGTTTTCAATAACCCTGAAACCAATTCCTTTATATATCTAAATATTTAAAAGAAATTGATTCTTAGCCAAAGAATTCATAAAATAATTTTTGTAAAAAAAATTCTTGATTTTCTATTTCTATAGCCGTCTAGCCAAACGAGGATACCTAGACTTCTTGCCCAATTCTCAAGGAACTGACAGCGCATGAATTTTTGTATTTAGTTTATTGCGAACTTGTACACACACATATTGCAGTCAGTTAAGGTTAAACAGATGCACACTTGCTGAAACTAAAAATGACATAAATATCCCTAATTAAAAATTTATTTCGTATCTGAATTTCAAGTCCCCTAATATTTTGTTGAATTCTGTAAGTAAATTTAAAGAAAGCATGTACTCAGTAGCTATCCAAAGAGTGATAACGGACTTCCAGGTAATAACCAAGCGGATGTCTCCATTTCCGATTTATTGGGATGACGAATCAAAGCAGATGAAGCAGTTGGATATCCGCTATCGTCTTGTTTGGTTATATTTGTCAATTATACTTTACCTACTTCTATTCCTAACTACTGCCTTCATATTGATCAGTTCCATTCACGGCAACACTGATAGGAAATCCATTAGTGTGCCTTTGGTGATTGTAGCTGTTACTGCATTTATTGTGTCTATAATCTGCTTAGTTATTTCCGCTGGAATTCATACGATGGGATCCAACTTTATAGCTGTTACGAATAGTTTGCAGAATCAACTTCAACAATCAGGACGTGAGTTTTATAATGTAAACTTTAGACGTCAGTTTGCGCATGTGCTGAGACTCTAAACCCATAGTTACCTGATTATAACAAGGTTGGATCGTTTGCCTTTAAAATTTTCTCGTCAAAAAGTTGGGGACTTGTTATTACATTAATAACTCCGAATTGCCCTCATCGAAAAATGCGAAAGTAGATTTAAAATTTAGGCAAAGGTCTTGGGCCCAGCTCAACAGCTTGGTTTGCCAAAAATCGGTATGGGTGACCCGTAGATACCTTACGATTGAGGGCAAGTCGCGCAGGCAGTTTTACTTGTAATCAGTCGTCGTATTCCGAACTCGTGCGATTGTTTTGAAATTGCGCTTTAAATCCATATCAATTGACGTAATAATCAGAATGACTGTTAATTTCAGGAAATCGGATCATCTCAGATGAACTCCGTCCTTGCAGAAGTCAACTTATTGGCCTGCTTATAAAACTCGTCGTACTTTCTTGTAGCTTCGTTGGAGGTTTGCTTCCAATTGTGTTGAATTTGACTGATTTGGACCCCTTTGTAATACTCTTTCCGGATTCTTGGAAATGGAATGATGGGCTTGTACTCCATTATGACAATTGTCTTTTGATACTCTCGAAATTGTTTCGACTTATGCTGACATGCGCCATCACGTGGGAGGGGACCCGGCTCTTTGTGTTTTATTTTCTTGACGAATTTTTGCGATTCTACACGTATTTAGACCTCCTGTTTATGTTGGAAAAGCGTGGGAAACTGAACCAAATTCAGTTTTGCAGGTTTCCGCCGCGTTTTATATCCGATCTAAACAAAATGAGCATTCACATGGCATGCGGCCAGAAAATGGAATCCAATGGCGTAACACTATATATGATTGTTGTTTTTAGTTTCACAATGATTGGAAATGTAATTGTGATCAGTTTTGGTTCGATCGTTCCAACTTCCGTTGCTCTGATTGGTTTTTTTATATCCCTGATTGCCCCATTCGTGGCTGAATTATTGTTTCCCTTGCTTATTAATTATCACGAGCGATCGACACGTTTACTTGAAGATATGGAAGAAACTTCAAGAGCTTTGTTTGCGCGAAACCTCATTCGAAGGAGCGTAAATTCCATGCAACCTTTCAGGGTTTTTGCTGGTTTGGGAGACATGAACTTTTTTTATTTCAAGAAATCTACAAAGGCAAGCTTCTATGAAATTGTTCTCGATGCAACCATTAATGTTACTCTGTCGATTAAAAGTTAATTTATCATCAATGGTAAATAAGGTAATATTATAGGCCATATTTTATTGTTGACACCATGTTCAAAAAGAAGATAAATCTTTGAAAAACAATAATTTAACCAACAAACTACATGAATGTATCGATTTAAGCGTTTGTAAAACCTCAATAAATATAATTCTTAATTTAAACGGATCGATTTACCATTTTCTCTACTTTCCTCATCAGTATCCTACCTAAAGTACCTTAGCCCCTTGAAGCTGATTAAATATTTAACCGATTATTGATTGTTAGGCAATTATTTCATTAAAACAATATTTCTGAATCGTATTTTTTGATTTTTTTTGTCAACAGTCTTGCAAATCGAGTCAATAACTTGCACAATTCCGCAGTAGCTGGGAGCATATGGATTTTTGTATTTAATTTATTCCTAACTTACATACCTGCACAGGCATATCGAAGTGTCTCAAAATGTAAATTCCTCTTTCATTACTTGATTTCCTTATCATTATGAATATGTGTTTGAAAAGCTACTCACTTGTTGAAAGCAAAACAATTTAAAAGTCTTTGAGATGTACTTCGTTTCTGAATTTCGAATCCCCTAATATTTTGTTCAATTCTGTAAGTTAATTCGAAGAGAGCATGTACTCAGTAGCCATCCAAAGAGTGATAACGGACTTCCAGCTAATAACGCAGCGAATGTTTCCATTTCCAATTTATTGGGACAAAGAATCAAAGCAGATGAAGCAGTCAGATATCCGCTATCGTCTTGTCTGGTTTTGTTTCTCAATTATACTTTACGTATTTTTATTCCTAACTACTGCATTCATATTGTTCAGTTCAATTTACGGCAACAGTAATAAACGAGCCATTAGTAGTGGCTCTTTGGTGATTGTAGCCGTTGCTGCATTTATAATATCTATAAACTGCTTCATTGTCTCCATCGGAGTTCAAACCATGGCATCCAACTTTGTAGCAGTTACGAATAGTTTGCAGACCCATCTTAACCAATTACAACGTGAGTTTTTTAAATTTAATTTTGAGGATAATCTTTTACACCTGGAAGCCGGGGACCTAACCTAACGTTGTTGTGGGCAAATTTATGCGGACAGTTTCCGTTTAAATAGTTGCCATAATCCGTGCATGCGAGTTGTTAAATATCTCCAAGAAGGTGTTTGTTTTCATTAGTAAAAAAAACCTACAGTGTGCAGTATTAAAAAGCCCCGAGTCAGGATGCTTAAAAATTTGTCTGTATTTTAACCTATTCCCTTTGCAACGCTAGTTTACATGACCCCCCCCCCCCCGGGTCAGCCGATCGACCGATTTTTTCCACCTTCGAACTTCAAACTTAGCCTTCGCATTTACAAAATACACAAGTGTCCCAAATTTAAAGTACATCGGTCCAGCCGTTTGGCCTCTTATCGTGTCACGGACAGACGGACGGACAGCATGATTACATAAGCCCTGACTCTGATTGAAAAATTGGAGTTTGTCTTTACTGTTAATGGATTGAATGTTTACAATAGTAAAAGGCGACGTGTAATCCGTAAATATTCACCCCTGCGGCTCAATCGTTAACAATATGGAGGTATTCTAGGCTAGTCATTCTGATAATACTACTTAATTGATCATTGTTCAGTTGTATTGCCTTCAGAGATACCCCCTTCTTGCTTATAAACTAGAAATGGGATGTTTTCTGTACGAAAAAATAATCAAGAAACAAATTATAAAAACAAAAATCAGGTCTTCTGCATAGAAAGTGGCTTTATAAATGTTGATAGATAGTGGACGGAAAAAGCGGTGTAGCAGTATCTGTCGCGGAGCTCGGGGATTTGAATATTGTACTTTGAGTTTATACGAAAAAACAGGTCCATTGTAAGTAATTATCATAATGACTGTTATTTTCAGAAAATCGGATCATATCGGATTCACTCCGTCCGTGGAGGAGTCAACTTATTGGTGTGCTTATAAAATTCAGCACACTATCCTGTCTATTCATAGCAAGTTGGCTTCCAATTGTGTTGATTTTGATCGATTCGGACCCATTTGTAATACTCTTTCCGGAATCTTGGAAATGGAATTGCGGGCTTGGACTCAATCATGACAATTGCCTTTGGATACTGTCAAAATTATTTAGACTTTTAATGACATGTACTTGCACATTCGAGGGGACTCGTCTCCTTTTGTTTTGTTTTCTTAACGGACTTTTGCGATTCTTCACATATTTGGACAGCCTGTTAATGTTAGAAAAGTGTGGGAAACTGGATAAAATTAATTTTTGCAGATTTCCGAGGCGTTTTATATTGCATTTTAACAAAATCACCATTCACATGACATACGGTCAGAGAATGGAATCCAATGCCGTAACCATGTACATGCTTGCTGTTTTTAGTTTTACAATTCTTGGAAATGTAGCGGGGATAAGTTTACGTTCGATAGTTCCAACTTCTGTTGCTTTGCTTGGGTTTTTCCTGGCCATGCTTTTTCCATTCGCGGCTGAACTATTGTTTCCTTTGCTTATTAATTATCACGAGCGATCAGCACGGTTACTTGAAGATATGAAGGAGACTTCAAGCGCTTTGTTTTCACGAAATCTTATTCGAAGGATTCTAAAGTCTAGTCAACCCCTCAGGTTTTTTGTTGGACTCGGACAATTTAATTTATTTTATTTCAAGAAATCTACAAAAGCAAGCTTTTATAAATTCGTTCTCGATGCAGCCATTAATGTTACTCTGTCGATTAAAAATTAGATTCAATATTTTGGATATGGACTTTTGGGTGGTCTAAAAGTTTTTGAGGAAAATGTGCTATTAACAAAATGCAAAAACTTAAATTAATTAATTATAATTTTAACATAATATAATTAATTATTATAATTTAATCAATAATTGCAATAATTTATCAATTTTGAAATGCAGTTTTATATTATTCATTTTAACAATTTCGCGACTTATTGTCTTTATCTACATTTACCAGAAATAAATACAGTATCAAACTATCCGTCTACAATTTATTCAGTCAAAAGCACATCAATTCATTGTTCATATTTTCATACAACCATCAACGATTTTTTCACCGTCATCCAGGCATCCTCAAACCTTAACTTTTGCTACTCATTGTCATTTGTCATGTATAATACGTCTGAAACTCTGAAATACTCTAAGTGAATACATCAAATGTGAAATATTTTGACATGAATTAGTACACATACAAAACAATTCCAAATTCTACAACAATCAAGACACAGTACACCGTAACATTCCAAGGAATAGACTTACACTTACATATACCTAATTATTTCAAAGCCTCATTTAATAATATGAATCTAATTGTAACGCAAGGACAGTTGACTGTTAAGCATACTGTCATAGCATCTTTGGAGACCTAGCCGTCGATTGACATTGCAGGATTGGTGTATTTTGAATGTTTAATTTTGAACAGAAACCCATCAGATCAGAAGCCCTTTGTCAAAAGCAATGAAGAAAATGCAGTTTCAACCGTGGAATTTGAATTCAAGTTTAAAGGTCAAAGGTCAAAGTTTCACCATCCCGTCGCCAGAATATTCAACTTGCATCTTGGGTACTAGATTTACAATTAACGTTTTGAGATGCAGAATGCAGTACTGGTTCATCTCCATTTCAAATCCACCATAACGTCCCTTACAGTTCCTAAACTTTGACCTTTAAACTTAAAATTTCGTACCACGTTTAGAGGTGGACGCTTAAAAACAAAGTTTCGGAATCCAACCAAGCCTCACTTCAGTTTTGGTATTCGAATGCGAAACATTCCCGATTTTATGAGCCGGACAATCGATTTCACTGTAAGTTAAGTTGGTTTTTATTTTCAACGACAGAGAGAACGAAGACTGCAAACATTTATCGTCAATAAGAAGCTATAGTTTACGAAGGTGAGAAATTTATAAAATTCAAACTGTTGATTTTTATAAAGATTTTATGATTTTACTTGCATGAACTCAAAAATCGTCGAGAAGATCAGTTCAAATAGTCGTTTTATGTTTTACTTTTTATTCTGTATTTGAATTCGAAGATGTAAAACGTTCAGTCATATTAAGGCTCCGAGAGTGCCAAGATTTATTTTATTTTATTTTTCACATGTACCATAATTTGTCATCAAAAATCGAATGCTTAGATTGGATCACAGATTTTGTTTTCAAAAATCTAGTTTTTTTTAAATCCTGACAGATTATATTCAATATTTAAACTGCACAGTTTTTAAAACCGCTAATCTTTTGTAAATTTTCAAGTTAGATTTTTGTATCGAAAATTTACCGATTCACGATTGGAGGTTGTAGTTATGAAATTGGGTTCCTAAAAGTTACATTTCTTTCGGTTCATGGTAAAATTATTTGCTGGTGACGGATTTTTTATTGTTTTTTTTTTCAAATTAAAATTGTTATAAAATTTTTATCCACAGCTCAAGCTCAAGTACAGAACTCTGGCAGCACAAAATCGTTGAAATGGATTTGGGACTTGAAGAAGAGGACGAGGGTATTTTCTTGACGGAGCCGGAAACTGAAGAAAATGCTATTGTTTGGACCAGATTATCACCCCCGACCCGGTTTCTTCCAAATGCATCGCTAAAACGACCCCGGCCCCTCAGCCCCGACATTTGCCAGGAGGCTAGAAATTCAAAGAAAATCCGCGTTGACAATGACCGGACACAGTATCCACAATTCACGATGGAAGGCCTTGGGTACGATTACTATAACCTTAAAAAAATCGCTCAAATTCCTTGTCGTAATTAGTGTCACCTAAATAAATCCTTGATTTCTTCGGAACGGAAATTCCGTAAACTATTGTCAATCCCAATGTGAATGTGATATTGCGAACATTTCTCAATCCAACCACAGAAACATTGGAGAAAAAATTACCCAATTCCCGGTTAAGAAGAAAAGTTTCGGTCAAGTTTTAAAATTATCATAATAGACTTTAATTTTTCGTGAGAATATTAAAATACGTTGCCCTAAAATGTTTATTTCAAATTATTTCCTATCCAAATGACCTCCCCTTGTCAGTTTTAAGGATTTGTTTTAATTTCGGCAGTTTTTCTCTGTTCTTAAAATTATTATTGTCCATATCACATATCGGGGTTTATTTCTGAGCACTCTAAATCTGAACTAAATGAACTTCTTTTTTTAATATTTCAGGACCTTTCACCAACAGGACCAAAGCCTGCAAGAAATATATGCCGCCAATGCAAAACGGAACGGTAACTCGAGTGCTTTCGCCAACGTTAATAACACTGATGGATTTATAAGTGTCCAAGATACTTCGTTTTACTGCAAAAACTGGAGTTCAGTTTGGACGAAAATGGACAGTTCTAGAATTGAAGCAGTTGCAAAAGACCCAGCCGAAAACATGGAGGATCAGAGCTTTGGAAACGACACTGCTTCACATTATGGAATCAAAAGCTTTAGTGAAGCCGTAATTTATAATTAATTTGTCCCTATCTTTACTGCCATCGAATATTAAAATTAACTATAAAAAACCACGACAAAAATTAATTTGTACTGTTTTTCCATTCGTTTTCAGATTGAACTAGAAAGTGTTGGGAGTCCGAATTACGAATCGGCCCAGATCCCCGGATTTGTTAGACATGAACGGACTGATTTACGGAGACGGTTCTTTCGGGTCAAATGGTCAGAGATGGGAAAATACGAATGGATTGCAGAAGACGACGCCAAGCTTCACTTCCCGCATCTCCTCCACAACTACTACGACAAAATGCGACAAAATTTTAATTGAATAGTGTTAGTTACAGATGAGGAAGATGTTGATTATGCTGACTTAATTGTCGTTAGCTAATTGACTTCATCGTGATTTAGTCAATGTGATATTGTTTAAAATAAACTCGCAGATTTTTTTATGTATTATAATAGTTGAAATTGTATTGGGTCCTCGTAAACTTCTAAGACAAAATCCGGCACAATTTGATTAGAGTGGTTTAGGTTGGAGGCGAGGGAAATGTGTTTGTACTGACTTAATAGCCGTTGGGTAATTGACTTCATTTAGTATCAGGGATATTGTTTGTAAACCTGCGGATTTTTAAATGTACCGTATTTGTAGAGGTTAGAGTTTATGAGTATAGATTGTACCAATCCAATGAACTGTTATAGATTAAGTTTTTCGTTATGATTTTAGGGAAAGTAGAGTATATTTATAGAAGTATTTTAAATTAAGGAAAAATGACTTCCAGATTTTATGTTCAAACTAGATTTTACCAAAACCGGATGTGCCAACTGTATATTTGTGACAAATACGACAGTTTCGAAAAATGAATAAAATGGGCAAAGAAGTGTTGCGATGAGCTGGATTATGATTGAAATGAGATTGGGGTTCCACTTACTTTTTTTTCTGTCTGTCTGGTGATTTGATTTCGAGTGATGGCATATTAAATCTGTAATTCCATATGAAATTATTCCCACTAATCTAATATAGATTAAAACTAAATTTCAATGGTGGCGATACTGCATACTTGTCTAAAGTATTTTGGCCGTATTTTTTCATACTTCTTGAGCATAAATTGTCATACTGGAACTGCTTTAAATACAAGAAATATCGTGATGGTTAAAATCCGATTTTGTTTAAAATCCCCAACCAAACCATGAAACAGTCTTTGTTCCCCAAACCCGCTGTTCGTGACATCAGGAGGCTGGGAATAAAACCCGAGTCGGATAAATACCCGGATATCTTAACTTGTCGGATTTCCAACCTAGAGATGGTTCGTAATTCGAAGGTAGATATTTTATCCCAGTCACCAGTTCAAGCCTGCATTCTCTATATGCCATTTGACGTTGTTTTTAAACACGTTCGTGTTCCTATTTCATGTTCCATTTCCATATAATATATTTGGATAAAACATGGATTATCCTTTGAGTAGAAAGCAGTAATTTGCATTTATTCAATTGATGGATTTGGTTTTGGTTGAGGATAATAACTGTAATTGATATACACTAGTCATCTAGTGATTTTATTTTATTTGCGCACCTAAAATCGGATCTGCAACTCGTTAAGTGTTTTCCATGTGATTCATACTCAAATTAGGCAATAGAAAGAGTAAAACAAACTAAAAGTCGAAGCTAATCGGAAATCAGCGAAACGATAATCTCAATTGAACATTATTTTAAAGCTAATGAGTATTGGATAATATGTCGAATTCGGCAAAATGGACATTAGAAATCGTTCGTAAGCTGTGTAAACCCCCAGAGTTTTACACTTAATTCATCTCTGAACATGGAACCCGTTCTTAAATCTTTTGATTCGTTTTGTCATAAGACGAATACATTTTTAAGGTTTAAATCCTTGGCCATTTGATTGACGTGGTTTAATAACGGCCCTTAGAGTGCCAGGGTAGTTATCATGATTCATGATCCTGATTAGCAGGACGAGCTGGCGTTTCTAACCTGTAACAAGAGCTGGAAAGGGCGTTGGAGCTGAGGGTGAGAGCAATTAGCAAAAATTTCCGTGTAATGAGACTCGGTTTGGATAATGTTGCTGGACAAACCCATGGGTCGTTCATAAGTAAGTCAATTAAATTATATGCTTTTGACTTTGGAGTTTACTTTTTTCATAAAACCAATTGGGAGTCAGTCTATATGTTTTAAAGTATATTTTCAAGCTAAAAAGAATAGTAAATTTTATGATTAAATGGGAACCGTTTTCTTGTTCATAAATTGTTCCGTTAGTTATTTTGGTACGATATTAGTGCCAAGTCGAACTTTGACATAAATATGAGAAATCTATTTTGAAATGTTCATGTCCGTTGTTTCTATAATTTCAGTTGCGTTGTTTTCAATTTTTGTGTACTGTTTCCTGACCTTAGTTCATGAACTTTGACTTCAATTTGTTTCGAAACCTACGGCTTTGCGATCGAGTGGTCAATAAATCTCTGTCTAGAAATGGTGTACTACTGCAATTAGTTGTCATTTTGTACTTTTGATCTTTCATTGTTTTGAAAATCTGCATAAACGGAGACATAAAAACTTACATAAACCCTGATCAAAATTCGCAAATCATAAGCAGTGGTAGCCGTAAACCCAAGTTTTTATTTATCTTTAGTTTGTATTAAAAAAATAACTATAAAATATAATGAGTTTTGTGAACTTTACGTGATTTATGGTCGATCCCCACAGAGTTTCCACATATGTTTTAAAGACAGGGCGTAGAATGTACGTGAGTAGGTAGTTAGGTGAAGGATAATCTATTCGCAAACAAAAGTATATAAGCCCTAAATTTGCACAAATTAACCCAAAAAAGCATTTCTGCGTTCCTGTCCATTTTCCGTTTCTCTGTTTATTTCGACGGAAGTGAAATGATACTCTACTCTTTTGCAGAGTCAGGAGTCAAAGTTTTTCTAGCCCGGCAGTTCTAGTTCTAACCGACTTGTCGAAATGGCCTGATCTTGAATCAACAATTTAGGACGTTGTTGGAGGGTTAATGAGGTTTGGGTTATGGATATGTAAGGTAATGATGATGGATGAACCTCAAGTGTCATGTTGGATGCATTTAGGAACCTTTTGCAAATATAATTTGCATCTGTTGAGAATGTATACTAGAAATCTGTTGTTTTTTATCAGGACAATAATATATAATGTCAAATACTGCAGTAAGAGAAGCTAGAATTATAAGATTACATTTAGAATTGTCCCTACAAGTCCTAGCTACTCAAAATACGTGGTGGTAGCGTTGTAGGGTTAAGTGTTAAATTTCGAAATTAAGTCTTGTTCATCTATACTCAAGGACTAATTGATAACCAGATTTATCATTTATATGTGAAGGATTGGTATACTATGATACATTATATTGTGACCTAAAGTTTCTATGAATTTACTGAGAAATTGTCTATTTATATAAATATAATGTATTTATCTGTTCGAACCAATCCATCTATACAACTTTAGATAAAATTTTCATTTTGCTCAAATTGTAGCCAATTCGTATCAATATCGTCATAATCAGATCCATTTATATTGGTTTTTCATGGATGGCCGAAAACAATGCATAAGGTAATCATTTTTATTATTATATGCCACATTGGCAAACAATCAATCCAAACCGAATTACTGTAACAGCATAGTTTTACTTCACCCTTTAACAATGCTCAAAGATTGGATCTGACCATCAGTTGCTTATGATCTACCCAAACCCAAGACAAAAGATTTTAACCATAGTAGCATATTTATATTTTTATAAATGTCACAATTAAAACACAATCGTTTACTATAAATCATGAATCGCGAAACAACTTCCAAGATTGCAAATCACTCATACACACGTTCAAATAATTTTTCAAACATTTTTCAAATCCATAACAAAATTGGCATTTAAATTTTATATCTCTAGATTTAATTGATTCTTTCAATATCCATATTTATACAATAATCAGCCTCAAACTACATGCTATCAAACTCCAACCGTTGTTTCAATTTTTAACTGCAAAAGATTGGAATATACTAGTTTCATCATCGTCTTACCAAGTAACTCTTAATATTCAATGGGACATGAACAAAGAGAACTAGTATGGATTCTGAGATTGGGAGAGGGAAGGTTAGGTTGGATGGAAGCTCGAATCAAGTTCCAAACCCCGGATGACTTTTCGACGGTAGACAACAGTAAAACGGCACAAAATCCGCAATCCCCACCTCCAATGCTGAAAACCCAAAAACAACACTAACTCCAGAGTCCACATTCACTATGTGCGTGTATGAATTATATTTCACAAAAAACGACACACAAGCCATACTTAAGCTGTTGATGTTTATTATCTCACTTTAAATCTTCTGAACTGAAAGAAGGATAGTT
Organism: Desoria tigrina; assembly: GCA_906901685.1. Taxonomy (NCBI): domain Eukaryota; kingdom Metazoa; phylum Arthropoda; class Collembola; order Entomobryomorpha; family Isotomidae; genus Desoria; species Desoria tigrina. The sequence goes on from CAJQTU010000040.1 coordinate 156,027, forward strand.
ATGAGGGTGGGGGGGGGGGGGGGCTTAAATGATTGTAAACAAAAATAATTGCTGAATGTTCGTAACTTTGAAGAATCATGTATTTAAAGCACGAGAATAATTATTTAAGATTCATATTGACAGTTTAGGAACTAGACTAGTCAAAGTTCAATGTATGAATTAAAACTGGAATTAAACTAATTTAGTTCCTAATTACGCTCCTGAATAACATAGGTCAAAGTTTTGTTTTGAATGGTGTGGCAGCGTGTTAGGAGTATTACATTATCAATATTTGTGGAGTATTGATTGATTATTACACACCATAAACTAACCAACCCAACCATTCCACATTAAATTTGAATGGCAATTATACTACTGTGTTCGTTTATAATTTGGAAATGAGTTATGGGAAGGGTATATGCAAGTTGCCAGTGGACAACAACTTAATTATTCATAACTTACTAGTTTAAGCATCTATAATTTTCTGGATCGAAGTATGATATGATAATAAACGGGATTTGAAAACTTACATTTAATTTCAGGTTATTTTAACAAATGCGATTATTTATTGGGGATTTCATTGGGGATTAGCGGCGAATACATGAGTAGAAAGGTTTTAATTTTAAACTTTTCGATATTTATAGCTTTATTGGGTGTTCTCTGTTAAACTCTCTGTTTACCTTGTACGTCCAAACGTATATGATTTTTTAATTGAAAAAAAAATGCAATAAAACCCCTCCTTGAGGTGTACATACTAAGGAGTTGAATGAAGTCTTTAGATAACTGATGCGTTAGAAATCAAGTAATTAGTTTAGTCCAAGTTGTAAACTTATAAACTCGATTCATCTCTGCTTGATTGAGAGTTAACCTTAGCATTATCGCAGTCAGTTCGCAGTTGGAAATTGCAACCTTTAACCCATAATTTTCCTAATTAACCATAACCCATTGAAAATCTCATCCAAACTCTCCTTGCTGTATTTTATTATGGGTACTTATTTCATGCGAGGCAACAAAAGATAAAGGCAAAGCTGTTTAAACCTGTCATAATAATTAAAGTCAAACTTCCTGCAATTTGCAATAATTAAGCATATTTCGAACAACAATTAAAAGAACCGAAAATCAGACAAAACCATCCGTAAAAATGTTCCTAAAAAATCCTAACCGGGAACAGTAAGACTGAAAGATGATTCGAATTCCTCGAGATGCCGATGCAAAAGAACTCATCTCCCCATCTCCCGTAAGTGTTTAGGGGAAAACGTACAGTGTTACAGTTCCGTTTCACTCCCGACCTCACCGGGTTTTGTAATCTGTACAAACCCAGGGCTGCCTCTCCAACCAAACCCGAACTTCATCCAATGTTACGTAACTTAGACCATCTCCTAGTTCCTAATAGTAGTAGCATACAGAATTCATGATGATGATGATAATGTACCTACTATACTGGTTGTGGTTCTAGTGGTGGTGGTGGTTCAGGAACCCGAGCTGCCGAATTCAGGCAACAAAACTCACACGAAATCCAGGATATGGAACAGTCCTTTCCAAACGCTCCTACCGGACGGTCAAAACTCCAAAGAACTAACTCTCCATGAAAACTAACTGCATTCTTCTGCAATTAAAGATCAATTAAAAAATTCCTCTCGAGTACCTAAGGGTTAATCCTAATTAACCCTATAAAAATACTTGTTGGTCAAACCTGGAGAAGTTTCCTATAAATAAAACGACATCTGGGCCCACCTGCCTATCCGCTCATTAATTCCAGACTCATCATCATCCGCAAAAGAATAGGTCAAAATATTCTGTCATCTGGATAGCGGAAGCTTCCAGGTAGAATTCCAGCCTATAAATAAAAATAGGGCATCTTGAGACATTTAAAACGTCAATTAAAATTAAAATTTAACAGGGACTTGTGCCTAACCTGTTTCTATCACCCATTCTGCTGATTAAAGAACTGCACTGCGTGTGCTTATTTACAAAAGCGGAAAGGATGAGGGGATAATAACACCCTCCGTCCTATTTAGAGCATCATTTTATCAGACGAGAATGCACATGCGAATGGTAAATGTTAAACAGTATCTTGAAGTAAGTTAAGGAGGAGAGGAGGTTTAAATAAAAACAGAAGCTAAAAAAACGGTTGGTGGTGGTGGTGGTCGAAGGAGAAGTGAGTCAGTTGTCTTTAAAATCGGTGGTGGTGGCTTGTTTGTCGGATTTTTTGTTCGTCTTCACGGGATAGAACATCCTTGCCTTTGTCTCATCTCCGAAGAAGTAAGGTTGAACGAGTGGCTTGTTGCCCTAATGGGTTTAGCATATCCGATATTTTTCTAAACCGGTCTCAAGTTTTACTTTTACAGTTTAGAGTCAGTCGAGTAAACACTTTCGTTGGTTCAACAACGTGTGAAACGAGGTTGTCTCTCGGAGAGGACAAAAATCAAACCCTGGAAATTCAGTCCAAATTACGGTCAAAAGTGGGTCAAAATTGTAAGAAATCAGATTCTTGACAAAAAAAACATTGTGAATTTCTGGATCGATTACTCAGGAAAAATAGTAATCTCGAAGTCTTACTTTTAGTTAGTCAAAGTGAACGGTTTGAAAGTGAAAGGTCACCGGATGTAAAGTTCAGAGTGTTTCTTCATTTAATTTGATTTAAATTTAAATTTCCGGAAACTTAAAAAAATTCACAGAGGAATACCGTTTATAAACGGCTTAAAAATGCGGATGGAGTGGAAACCGGAGATAAGTTTAATAACTTTATTCCTCCTCACCTTTCTCTCCGGTAAGTTTTAAAGTCAATCCCTTTTTCTTGTCGTTTTAAAGCTCTATTTGCACACGTTTAGCCCGACAAAAAGTATTCATATGAAATATAAATTATATGAAAATGAAGAGGAAACGATAAACGATTACGGGATTTGTCCTGAGAATATCAAACTCAAAAGAGCTTTCCGTCCATTATTTCACATTATAATCCCAAATTCTGGGTGATCTTCGGTAGCTGCATTATTGTATTTCTTCGGTGACAATTTGACAATGCTCACAAAGTCCAGGGCCCGCAGCAGTTCATGTAAATCGGACTTTTGTCTTGAGATAAGATGACAAAAGTGCAGATAATGCCACTGGCACTCCCGGCAGACAAAGGACTAAACTACTGAACTCGTAACCTAAATATCTGGAACTGAATTCCAAACAAAATCATCTCCATCCGAATTCGCAAATCTATTCAATTTCAAGTGATCGGATAATCGGGAACTTGAAGGCCTAGAATTCAAGTATTGACTTTCACTTGCAATTGAAATATTATAAAATCCACAATCTAGTTGGAAATGTTATGTTAAATGCATTGAAAATAGCCAAAACAGACATTTAGTGGTTGCAGTTGAAAAGAAATCATAAAATTCCCGTGTAAAGCAATGGTTTTGGAGATAATTTTAAACTCCGAAAAATATCAAAATATCAAAGTCTTAACCAGCATCGCAATCTTAATCGCAAATAGCATTAAAAATTCATACTGTTTTTAAAGATAACATCTTATGAATTTTAAAGTAAATTTCCATCCTTTGGGTGATTCTTGTTAATTTCGTGTTTATTTTTCTGCAAGATATATTTATTTAAAACATGTGAAGTCTTTTGGCATTTAAACAGTCTCTTTGATTCGTTTTAATTCGTTTACATTTTGAAACACATACAGAATATAAGATTAGCTGATATTTTAACTGCATATAATATAACCTTTAAACTTTGAACGGAAGTCATATAATGTCGAAATAATCGTTTATTTGTTGAGCCATTTCTTGCTTTGCACATCGTTTTTTATTTTTAGATCTGCAAATATGTGCCAAAATACGAGGGAGGCCCTGGCACCGAATTCGGTCCCCTCTTGCATTTTGCACATGCAAACATATGTTGCACATAATAATAACGTATCTAAACGACCCAATTCATATCTGACAACGAGAATTCTAGCGTATTTATGTCTCCCCCCTTGTTCTTATCGTATTGCAATTCACAGCAGGAAGGATGGACCATAAAAAATTGTACTTATCAAGTCAGAAATTCTGAATTTTTTTAACGGGTGTTTTTAGACATTTTTACGATTGTTTTTTAATTACAACATTTTTACCTAAAAGCGAGCTATTTGCGTCAGAATCGTTGGAGTTGATAAGAGAAGGTCCGTCAATCACAACCAAACCATTTCTATAAATAGTCTCGTTCCAAAAGACGTCTAAAACCGTCAGACAATTTACCAGTATCGATAAGAAGCTACCCTCCAATAAATAATCCAAAGAACTGAGTCTAGACGAGTAGTTTGTACTTTTGGGAAAGTAATCACGTAAATGATAATAGTATCATTATTTTTTAAGAAGATTGGTGAAAGCAATACAAACTACTAACTAGGAAGCCCGATATTTTTTTTATCTCCGATTCTGTCAATCAGTGTCATCAAATCTGTATTAAAGATTTTGTAATCAAGGAAATGCTTATTGAAACCATATAACTGATATCGGCTGGGGGTGACTGTAACGAGACTTTGAGCTTTTTAATTCGCCAAAGTTGCTTAAAACCGACGTTTATTTATAATTGTCCTTATATTCCATTTAAATCCTTCGGCTTTTATCTGGCAGTTAGGACTTGTCTTGTCAAAAAATTGTCATGAATAAGATATGTATCTGCTTTCATAACGAATGAACTGCTTCCAATATTTGGCTGTGTTCTCAGTGAATGACCCACAATCTCGTAGAGAAACCAATGTCGTTTATTTTTACGATGTTCCACATTTCCGCTCTACAGGATACGGACCATCTCCTCTGAATTCTGACTATAAATGCGGGCTTTTGATTGTGGATAAGATAATATTCACTTCCCTCGTCGTTTTCTGAAAGCATGCTATGAAGAAATAGATTATCGATACATGGCTCCATAAATATTTTAGTCAGTCAGTAAGCTACATCTTGGGCTTGGACTCATTCTTGACTGGGTTTCTGAAATGTATCGTTAGTATATAGACTAATTTATAACGACGTACCTAAATTAATCAGCCAAGGTTATTAATGCTCTCGTACTATATGCCATTCTGTCGTTGATTTTATAAAGATTCGGAATGTCGAATACAAATGAGAATCGATGGAAATTATGGATTTTGAGGCCTTAAAATGGTAAGAATCCCACCAAGTTCTGCTTAATTAGATGATAGTATCATGCCATTATTGCTTTTGACTTTTAATTTCTTTTAATTTCTTTTAATAACGTGCATAGTTAAAGATGCAGTCGAAACTAATCAATAAGAACCGAACAGTCCTTAAACGCTCATAAACTTTCGTTCTGCTGGAACCCTACATCGATAAATGATTATCGCTCACCTTTTAAGGAAATCGGCAACAATTAAACTGAAAGCTATATATTATAATACAGTGTGAATGCGATAATTCGCCTGATTTATGCAACAAAAATTAAAGTGGGACATACATGCTTTGGTTTCCGTCCGCAATACATTTTGAAAGCGACATATTTCACATTCAGAATGAATTTCGCATATGTTGTGAATTTGAGATTATCTATGCAGATTACAAAACACCGGATATTTAAATCTATTCAGTTACTCAACTTATAACCTATGTACTCAACAAACATCCGATTCCATCTTTATGATATTTTTATCAATACTCTATACGTTTGATGGGATATTTATCTGTCAGCAAACCTTGAAAAGCGATTACGTAAATGTTGTAATATTTATCGAGAATTATTACTGCATGTCGTTGAAAAGTTCGCAAAATGAAAGAGAATTTACATATCTCAAATAAAACCCGGAATTCTAGGTAATTGGCAACCTATTGCAAATAATTTAAAAGCAAAATTAAAAAAGTTCTTCATCTATTTTATAAATTATATAAAAACTTTTGAATATATTTAACAATCAAGCATTAAAATGACAAATGACCCTCAGTGGTCACCCAGTGAACAAAGAACTTTTCGATAACGACCCAATTTGTCGAATTTTAGGTTAATACGTCCATTTGTCGATAACAACAGTGTCAAGGGCAGACAGACAGACCGACAAACAGACATACGGACAGACAGATTATAACGATTACTATGAAGCACTTTCTTGTGCTAAAAAGTAGAACAGAGAAGAAATGAGGAATTTCCTTCCGTAAAATATTTCTTGGCTCATTTCCCTTCCCAATTCCTCTAACCACCACCGCCTAGCGCCTCCCTACATATATTATCCTCAGCTTGTCATCTCCTACAAGACGACAGGCCAAAAACTAAGGGAGGCACATGGAAAATACAGGGTGTTCCAGTGAATAACAAACCTGCAGGATATTTTAAGCAATAACCCTCGCACAATAATCGAAAATGGCTGAAAATTAAGCTGAAATCGAGAAGTATTTAGTATAAAACCAACGAAAACGTTAGGATAATACCACCGGTGCGCGGTTCTGAAGAAATTACCGCTTTTTTAAATTAGCTGTGATGTGAATCTGGTAAATCTTAAACGTTCTACTTACTCCCAAATCATTTTTAAGCATTCGTGAGTGCAATTCGAGAAGAAAGAAGACCTATTGAGATTGCAAATCTAAAACTAAATAAAACCCCCAAAACTTATGAAACCCTCTGCAAAAACTTAAACTAGATATAGTACCCTACAAAGGCATCTAAAAATTCAGGTTTAACCAGCAAAACAGTCGGAGTCGTGGAAGGTAAAAATAAGTTTTATGAATAATAACCTTTCTCCTTGAGGCTTGAAGAGATGTTTGTGGTGGTGGTGGACAGAGGCATTTATGGCATTATATTTATGTATAGGAAGAACTTTTCATTTCCCTAAAAAAAATAAGAATCCGAAATTGCAAAGTGCGAAATAAGGTTATGAAGAAGAGCTCCGGTGAGTTTTCATCAAGAATCCTAAAACTGAGTAAAAAGTCATAAGGGTTTCCATTTATCATCATAAACTGAGATCGTAATATATATATTTACACCGGGGGAGATAAACATAAAACACACACGGACAACAAGCCGTTTTTACCTTATTTTTTCATATTTCTGCTCGATCTATATAGGTATTTGGGGAAAGTAACATAGGCTTTTCGGGGAGTTTGTTATAATATGTGTCAACATCTCGAAATCTTGCGGTTTAAATTATGCTCTTAGGGCTGTTCATAAAACCTGATTTGAAAATTATGATTTGATTAGGATTAGATTTAGTTTGCAAGAAATTGGAGTCTGGAGATAGTTCAAAGTTCAAAATCAGTTTGAAATTTTCAAGATTTGAATGCGTTTTGGTCAAAAAATCGTTTTTCGAGTCATTTTCAGAGAATATTTGACCGTATTACTGGCAACTATCCTGTTTCATTAAAACAAATTAAGTCACCCACGAAAATTGTTTTTATAGTTAATAAAATCTAAAGTAGACGATCAAGATCAAACGAGGACAATTAGAAAACTTACAAATCGTTCCAAAAATTGTCCAACAAAATCGTCAGGATTTCAACTCGTCAAATTACTACCACCTCCACTTTCGATATTGGATATGACTTATGCTACCCCCTCCTTGGTTTATTTTTACATGTTATTTACGTAAGTTCGTCATCCTAAAAATGTCGACATAAGTCGAATATGTCAGAAATCTTGTCCCCTTCCATAACAAGCCAAAGCCAAATGTGAAAACAGGACTAGAGATACATAGGAATTTAGCAGAGCAGAGAAAGAGGGCAAATTAACCTCGAGAAGACGAAATAAATCCTTGACTTTCCAGAATCCAGATGAGCCAAAGTGCCAAACCCATCTTGTCTTTCAACAAGTTTTTTTTTGTACTTTGAAAAGTGTGAACCTCCTTCTGTCTTACTGTGTTTTGTGTCTAAAACATAATTACACATTCTACTCCAATACATTGACTTGACGAATTAGATAAGCCAATTTTTCCTGCTTAGTCTCTACCCATGTTCTGCAAAAAAAAATCGGAGTCCTGTTGCTAATCTCAAAATTTTAACGCAATTCATTGTGACAGGACCCATTAGCCAAAGAAAACCACTAGCCTTGTTATCTAGCACCTGGAAAATTTAAATATTTACCGATAAGTTGGAAAGTATTGGCTCGTGAAACTGGAAAACCAGATTCAGTCAATGTCAACACTATGGACGTTCTTGAGCAAAAAATATCTGAGAAATTAACATTGTTACACTGGTTATCTTACAACAGTAGCAAAGCAGAAAAACTTGTAAAAATCCTAAACGCTAAAGCCAAACCTTGTTTCAGATAAGACTATAACTCGCGAGGTTCGAAACCCTTAACCAGTTGATGACAGGATTTTTAGCTAATTTTTTTTCCACAAGTCAAAGTGTTAAATATTTTACTCCTTGACACTGAATTACAGTCTGGAGTCAAATGAATTTTTTTATAACTTGAAGTTGATCAACTATCAGGAGGGATCTGTATAATTTACGATCAGCCTGAAATCAGATCAGATTCTTTCCGATGATTTGATTGGAATATTTTAACCTCTTCAGAACGGGTTAGAATGAGGTGTAGGGATTTTTTTACAAGTTGAACACTTTGTACTCTTTAATTCGATTTTCTGGTTCTTGTTCTAATATCATGTTGTAGTGGTTGTAATTGTGCTGAACAATGAACCAGATCTGCTCCAGGGGAGGCTCTGGCAGATATATTCATGGCTTTAGACCTTTAATTAATTTTATGCCACGAGACACTTCTTTTTAGCGAAAAAAATATATTTATGACTATGACGCTTCGGTTCTATTGTCTGGTTCTATTGTACCGCTGTAAGAATCCTAATGTCTCCAAGATCGGAACGATAATTCAACAACTAAGAGACAAAAAGAGCGGAATCCTGATTACAAATTACATTTCTTGAAATGTTCGAGATCACTGGATTACAACGGGCAGTTCATTCATTCTTTGGATTTGAAAGAACTGTTTCATAAATCAAATTAAAAGTACTGGGTGTTCCATTTAAAACTCCACTATAGCATTAAAACATCGTAGCTTTACTAAGAACGATTTTTATTGGAACACCCTGTACTTTTGCAGTACTGCAGAAATAAATTCCTGACGTTCTGATTTCTAAACTTGAAAAATTCTTGATTTTTTTTTGTAAATTCTTGCCATTGTCCTGTTCAAATGAGGTCTTGTTAGTATTTTGGACTTTTGGATTGTGAAGGATATTCATATTATTATGCTTTCAAAGTTTTGTATCATTGTTGGGATGGGATTTGAAATGCGGAGACAGATTTGAGTTGAAATCGGTTCGGTCTGCTGATTTCTTAAGGAAAAAGCTGGCTCGCTCCGAGGGAGCAGGTGCTTACTCACCTAGAGGAACTCGTCCCTTTGTTTTTTACAACGAACCATTAAATCCTGATTCTCAGAGCCTTCTTAGCCAACTACCATTACCCTCCGTTTTGGTACAGAAGAGGTGGATTTTAAAGATAGTTAAGATTGCAGATTAACTAGGGTTTCCTGTGGTCAAAATTGGGTGATTTTTATGTTAAGAGAAGGGTTTTTATGGCATTTTACGGTTTCTTCCAACATGGATTGTGATTTTTGAACAGTAGTCGTTGAAAGTATTAAAATTAGCTGGGTACTAAGGTTTTTTTAGGTGGCCTGTCAAAATTTAGTCAAATCTGCTCCATTTGATAAATACTGATTGACTGTGAACATAAGCTTTGATATCATAGATGTTGTAAACACATTTTTGGGATCAAAACTATGAAATAAATGAATGGAAAAGTTAGAATCTCTTGAGACGGTATGGTTAGAATGAACTTAAATAGGAACTTTAGTGTTCTTTGGTGATAAAATCTATTCCATGTCTTATAGCAATGTGAACCTGTCAGAAATCCGATGATTCGATCAGGTTTGAAACTCGGTCCTAACCGAAGTTATTGTTGTTTATTGACAGTTTGACACTATGAATAATTTAATATTTGCAAAATGAAAGGGGGCGGATGTTCTCAAATGCAGAAACCTGTCTTGTAGTAGAATTTCGGAACTCTCAAAACAATTAAAACATGTATCAATAATTAAATCGACGTTGCATCCACCTCGTAATAATTTTGTTTCGAAAAACTCCATATGAAGAAAAATCAACAGATAATTAGAGCCAATTTACTAAGGCCCTTGGGCTTGGTTGGATATTCGTCTTAACACAACATCGTATTTACTTTACAGACAAGGGAGGCATAAAAATCAATCTCCTACTGGATAATTGTTTTTAATTACTCTCACTTGATTTCTATAGAATAATTGCCAGATTGGTGTCGACCACGACCATAAAAGAACTACTTGGATATACGATAATAATTGTGTCTTAAAAGCTTGAGTGGTCTGTAAAGTTTAAAATTGTGGAATTTCTAGGACCACACATTTTCTTCAATAAAATTGGGAAAATTGTAGCTTTTCAGGATTTCCAATCTAAAATATAATAATTTAATGCAGCAAAGCAAGAATCCGGTTTTGCATATCGAAATCCAATATTCAGAATGACATCAATCTCTGTGAACTCGAGAATTTAATTGAACTTGTTGCTTCGGCATCGACAGGTTTGTTACTTTCTAGAAAGCCAGGTTTCATGCAATTCTGAGCAAAACGATATTCGATTTCAAAGTAATAATGCTCCTGTCGTTTAACTACTTATCCAGAAGCAGAATTCCGCACTTATTCAATTTAACAAGTTTGCTTCTGTAAAAATGCATTTTTTAAGGGAAAAGCGTAAATGTTTGAAGATCGTGCACAAAGGATGCATAAATTAGGAAGCACGGTGAAAATTTATTGTTTCTGTAAGTTGGATTAATCGTCTGACTGGAATACCTGTTTTGTACGTGACACTGATTGATTTTGGGACAGAATAATAATAAGTTCTGTTAATTTTGAATTTGATAATTTGACAAATAGGACGTCGAAATAGCATAATCACGCAAAAATTTCGAGACCAAAATTTACTAGTAATTTTGATTAAAAAAGCACTAGTTTCAAAATTCAAATTGGAATTTATTTGCTTTTAGTTTTCTCAATTTCTATTTCCCGAAGGAGCTAAAACTTCATAGCAAATCTAGTTGAAATACTTGATTTTAATTTACTCTAACTTCGATTAGCACGTCAAATGTTGACATTTTTAATTCGCTAGCATAAACAGTATTCATTTATATTACGCTTAAATTGCAAAACAGTTGTGGCTGCCATTTCAGATTAAATCAAATACATTATTGTCATAAAACCTCCAGTCGCAACTTTCAATATCTAAACCAAATTTGTATCAAGGACTCCAGCTATAAAATGATAGTGCAAAAGCTGAAAAAACTGTCGTTAAATGCCAAATAAAATATTATCAACACATAAAATCATCGGATCTGAAATCCCTATTATTCAAGCGTCAAATAATTTACAACCTCTCTACTAACAATTCATAGTAATCGAAAAAACGAGTTTACCAACATCCCCCGACCATCCATTAAAATTGAACGAGTCAGACAAAACCCTCGGTCCAACCCCCCGACAATAAATCTGGAAATCTTTATCAACGCTCCTGCACTCCAAACTAATTTATCTCTTTGTCTCTCCAAAACAATTTACCATAAGTATTTATCTTCCAGTTGCAAAGACAAAGAATGAGAAACGTAGTTTCAATTACTCAACCTAACTAACCAGACTGACAAGTTCAAAACTTCAAGAATCCTTACTTCAAGTGGTTAAAATATTTGCTAAATACTTGAGATAATTGTTGTTTTAGGTAATGGCTAACCGTCCGAATAGTTGATATTCTTCGCCTTTTAATGGGCCTGAAATACCGAATACGGAATTTCTTTTGACAGTTCAAAGCCGCAAAGTTTGCCGATATTGTTTTTGTTTTTGTTTTTAAGCCCGAAGAAGTCAATATTGTAGGGTTGTCTTTTACAAGGGTTAGTAATTTAAGGTTGGGGATTTGATCTCCTATTTTAAGGACTCAAAAACCGACACTGACAAATGTAAACTTATTCAAGTGTAAATCCACTCTGCCAAATTGTCTTTCACTTATTTCCCATGTTCTTTTAGTTGGACAGGAAAACAACAAGTTGAAGGATGATTGTCTTTGGTATTATCAAACTCTGTTTGTTGACGAAAAACAAGGCTCGTTAGCTTTATGATTATTTAATTAGCAATTAAATGTTTTTATACAGAGGAGCCTACCATAAGTGACGTGTTGAGTTCATATTTTGACAAAATTCATGAGTTTCTTTTACATTTTGAACAGTCCAAGTTCAAAACACCCGACAGACGGCATTTTTATACAATTAAAAATCAAGAGGCATCCTCCTCGTCCGAGAAGTCTATGAACGATAAATTATTTTGGGAGTGTACTTTTTAAATGTTCAATTAATCAAGGGCTAATTTATTTTAATTAACCGACTGCCAACACTTCCCCTGTGTATAATGGCCGTTATTTATTTAACTTGTCCAGTCAACTGTATTAAATTCCCGTGTGGTATTGAATATGTTTTACATTACTTTGAATTTACACCCATACTTCACAGTTTAGATTTTAAAACAATGGATTGTTACTTTCAGACTTTCAACGGGTTTTTGAGGGTGCTGGAGAGGTTAATGTATAATGTAAACATGTAAATGATTCTTGTTCGGCTTTTGTGGTTTCTGTATTCGTTACCTTCATGTATGAGTTCGAATTTGGAATGCATTTATCTTGTATACTTTACGTAAGTTAAGATAGCATATTTATTTTGGTATTAGGTTATAGTTTCATTTAATAAGTGACCGGTTATCACGGTTGAAAAGGCCGTTGAATTTCCGGTGCCATGATTTACGAGCGGATGACCCCGCTAATGAGTAACGACTTGCCAGTTCCTTAGCTCCGGAGTTGTGCTCACTCTTTTAAGTATCCGTTGTTCCTGGGGCTATTTAATACAGTCTTGGATTCCTCGTCCAACCGAGCTCGACCGTTCTGGAGTGTATTTTGATAAGGAGCTGGTTTTGATAATCAAAAATAAAAACACTTCGGAGAAGTAAATGCATTTAAAAATAGTTTCGAGCAATTTAAAACAACACTCAGTTTCAGGACACCCTGTATATATATAATTTTCTAACCCTGCAATTAACTGTGTAACACTTAGGACTTGCGAAATCTTACATCGGATAAACTAGCTTGATTGGGACGAGTGTTGTTAAATTGAAAGTGAATTAAATACCTTCCATTCAATACCGGTTATTGTCAACTAGAATATTGTCAAGTCGGAAGATCCCATGCATGTTTAATATTAACCACATTTGTTAGAAATGGCAACTGTATTTAATTACCTATTTGTTTATTTCCATCAAGCCCAATTGAATGGTTTATTTGTTTAAGCCAGCTCAAAACGACCATTAAAATCCCTTAAAAATTAGAACGGGTTTCAGTTTCAGAAGTTACAAAATAATTCCACAAAAAAGCTACAATAAAATTCAAAGCACTGATTTATCGAGAAGCTCCTCTTCTATAATCTAGATATAAGAAACGGATGATGTTCAAAGCATCGTTATCCTTATCAAAACTTAGAGGTTGGTGTTTTAGACAAAATGTATAAGGCACTTCTTCGGTCGGTGGTAAGAAAAAGGCTCGAGTCATAGGAGATGCGAGGGAGCAGGAATACTCCGTTTCCCGGAAAACCATTCCTGTTCCCATCGCATCTACGTCACACGTACAATACGAAATCAGAGTCGGCAAACTTTATCAGAACGGCACCCCAGTCTTCCCTATTCTTTTAAAATCCAAATACCCCTGAATAATTGCCACCTACAATAACCGCCCCATGTTAAATGATAACACCCCGGATTAATTACCCACCCTAAATAACTGCCCCATGTTGAAAAGAGTTTTAAAAAACACCCCCTATTCCCTATTACAATAACGATCCCAGGTAACCTGATTAAAAAACACCCCGAATTAATTGCCCCCCTAAATAACGGCCCCATGTTGCAAGGTGTAAATACCAACTCGTATTATCTACTCCCATACAATAACCACCCGTGTTTAAGGGCTCAAAAACAAATCGCCGGATTAATTGCCCCTAAAGAAAATTACCCCGTCATTGAAAGTACCAAAGCCCACCTACCCATGTGACCTTAAGGTTGACCTTCACGGTTGCAATGAAATAATTTGACCTTGTTGAAGTCTAATGCTTCTATACAAAAGTTATTGGAGGTTAGTATTAAAATTTTCAAATTTAAGATTACAAACCTCTAATATCCATGTAATCTTAAGGTTGACCTTTAGGGTTACAATAAAATTACCCAACCTTATTAAAATTAAATACCATTTTATGGAATTTATTGGTTGTCAGAGTTCAAGTTTTCAAATTTAGAGTCATAAAACCCAAATATTCATCTGACCATAAGGTTGACCTTTGGGGGTTACAATAAAATAACCCGATATTTTTTAAATCAAGGGTCTCTATATGGAATTTATTGGTTGTCAGTTCAAGTTTTCAAATTTAAAGTCATAAAACCCAAATATCCATCTGACCATAAGGTTGACCTTTGGGGGTTACAATAAAATTACCCAACCTTTTGAAGTCAAGGGTCTCTATATGGAATTTATTGCTGGTCAGAATTCAAGTTTTCAAATTTAAGGTCATAAAACCCAAATATCCATCTGACCATAAGGTTGACCTTTGGGGGTTACAATAAAATTACCCAACCTTTTGAAGTCAAGGGTCTCTATATGGAATTTATTGCTGGTCAGAATTCAAGTTTTCAAATTTAAGGTCATAAAACCCAAATATCCATCTGACCATAAGGTTGACCTTTGGGGGTTACAATAAAATTACCCAACCTTTTGAAGTCAAGGGTCTCTATATGGAATTTATTGCTGGTCAGAATTCAAGTTTTCAAATTTAAGGTCATAAAACCCAAATATCCATGTGACCTTAAGGTTGACCTGTGGGGGTAACAATAAAATTACCCGACCTTACAGCTGTCCAAGGCTTCTATTTAAAATTTACTTGAGGTCAGAATTCAAATTTTTAAATTCAAATTTGAAATTGGTTTCCAAATAATCAGGGGCCAAGCCCCTGTCTGTTTTATTATGTAAATATACTATATACGGCTCTGATTGACGGCCACACCCCCTAATTTTCAAATCGGTGTAGCTCCTCACACACCTAAAAGTCCAGGGTGGGACCAACGGCATTTTTTTTCGTATGAAAATCTGAACGAAATGGCCGCTGTCGATTTGTGGACTTTTAGGTGTAGATAATCTCTTTTAACGATTGAAGTTAACATGGGACACACCCTAAAAATTTGAAATTTTTACTTTTTTCAATTACTAGTTGGTAGTTTAAATTATATGAAGTCTACTTTGAGTTACTCTAAATAACAATGCGTTAAGGGATTTCTCGGAATCAGCAAAATAAGCTGATGTTGAAATTTAAAAACGATTTTTTAGAAGGGTGGGGCTGGGGGGTAATAAAAAACGAAATACGGGTGTTGACTCGTGTTACGGGTATGCATTAGTATAAAAAGTTTGAAAAAAATTTATTGTTTGAGTGCGGCGACGATTCTTGATTTTGGTATGGAATGAGTCGGCAGTGGTGTAATATGTTGTTCAGTCCAGGGGAACGTGCCTTGACTTCAAATCCGCCTCTATCTCTCAAGAACTGATCATTATCTCACACTTTTTTACTCCAGTCTGAAGCACTTATACAGTGTGTCTTATAAATACAACAGGGTTTGCTTTTTGCCATTTAAAGCCATTCAAGTTCCACTATTTTTTAATTCAAAAGAAGACCGGACTTGGCTGGACATCCTGCCTTCTGTTCATGAAACCGCGTATTTACATGCTCTGCTTTTAATAATAATTACTCTATATAATTCGTTCAAACTTTCTCAGTAAAATAAGCCAGGTTTCCATTCAACGAATGAAGCTAGTGGCACGTGGCAGTTTGAATCTTGCATACAAACGAATTTTATTCAATGCACCTCATCATCATGACTAATTACCACCTACTCACTTTTACTTTAAATGTTTAAATTCGACAATGCAGTTGGAGTTTATTTGGTTCACAATCCCAGGAAGTTTCGACACTTCCGGTCTCAAGTCCCCCATTTTGTGACGATGCATTTGTTTTTAACAATAGTAAATGAAATCCCTTTGAAGGAGCTTTTTTGGTTATTAAAATGTAATCCCTTTTGTTCGTTATTAGGCGAATCATTGGATGATTATCAGGCTATCTGAATAAACGTAACAAGCTACGAGAATAAAAGTAATGGATAGGGAGGGAATGAATTATTAATTTCCTAAAGAGTCGAGCCGCAATGTGAGACCACACTCGAGTGAATTAATTCCGTTTTTGTGACGGGGGCCCTGTCGGATCAATTACGCAAAATTGGTTAATTTTTTAGCCAAAGTAGCTGGAGCCAGTAAATGAATGGGATGTGACCTTTGTTTGGTGACCCTGTTTTGTTCCAGCTAATGAATAAATAAATTCTGGTGTCATTCTCAGAGACACATTCCAACGGAGCGACGCACTCGTTCCTTTTATTCCTCATGCGAATTTGTATCTGCTTTTGAATATTCAATTTTAATGGGAGTTATGCATAAAGAATTCGTCAATCTCTTGAAACCGGGTATTTTGGTCTGTTAAATTTTGTGTAATATGCAATAAGAGGTTTATTGCCCGCACATTTTATCCCGACTTATACCCATTGCTCACTTTTTTATGTTTTTTTGTTAAAATTAGGTATGCATAATATAGGAAATTAACTGTACAAGTAACACATTTATTTTTACAAAGCTCGGTGTATACATAAATTCAGGAGGAAACAAAGGGATGGAAGCAATATTTAACTTGTCAGATAGAAGTTTATAAACATATTTGAAATAGCAAAAATAGCAAAATCTAAATGCATATTAATATAAAATTGTATTACAATTATATCGAGTTTTTCTGCATTTTCGCGTTTTTGCATTTCTGCCGATTTTATGGTCTAATTTTTAACGAACTGCATCAACTCATTCAACGGTGATTTGTCGGTTTGTCTTAAAAACCGACTAATCCAAATTAATTTTTCAGACTCCTGAAACATGGTTTAATACCTATTTCAAGACTCAAACTTCTGGCTAACGTTCCACACGTCATGAAAATCAAAAGGTGTTAAGAGTGCATACATTATTCGGCAGTCGTTGTCGACGGCGTCCATATTTCGGCGACGAAGCGTGTCGAAATAGATAGGATTGTGAAGCTCATCCTCCTCAACCAAGTTATGCATTCGAATTACGGAGCAGTTTTTCTTCTGAACCGTGCAACCAAACATCCCAACAAAGATACACAACAATTCCTAAAAATATCAGAGCAGATTTCAAGCAGAAACTTCGACTCCCAAAACTTCATCCTGATAATCATATGATGTCAGGTTATTATGAAACCCATACATCTATATGCATTTATTTAACAAGGTAAACATATATTTATGTTTATATACGAGGACTAGCAAGAATGTTGTCTCCCTGAGTTATGCCTTGCATTGCTCAATTGTAACTTGTAACGAAAGTTTTTAGTTTTTCGAACAGATTCTCGTGGTTTTCTGTTTTACTCCTTCCGAATCCAAATACACGGTTCATGATGCGGATCCTAAAACATGGCCATGTTTCTCTACGCCTTGAATTCAAAATTAAAATCTTGACGAAGCGTACATATTCCACCACCAAAGACCAAAGATATGGAAGAGCTGCAGTATGAAAGATTTAAAAAAGTACACGGAGTTTCGGCTTCTAGACTTTGAGATGTTTGATCCAAAACGCTGGATTTTGGATGGAAAGCTGGTGGATCCATTTGAGCTGTTCATAAACGGGATCCCATCCATCAATAAGTCCCCATGGGGAGTTATTTTTTTTCGTAGATTTTGCTCAATGTTGTAGGATATGACAGTTTAACATTAAGAGGTTGTTACATCTCGAATCACCAGAATAAAAAATGCAGCTCTATCTTGCAATGCAATAGGGGATTTAAATCACACCACAAACTCCTTGCTTTAAAGCCATATAAACGATTCTAAACTCAAAACAGAAATAATTTATGAAAAGTCCCTAATTTTGGGGGAAGCTCTCAAGATGATGTGAATCGGTTTTGGATTTGTAGTCAGCAGAAGGGCTTCGATGCTATTAGAACTTCCGGTGAGCCGGAGGCCAACCGGAACACCTCTCACCTGCCTTTTTAACCTCTTCTATCATGGCCTTTTGTTCAACAACTTCGGATTCTATTAACAGTATGTTGTTAGCACTGCACTGTTTACTATATACGACGAATTGATATTTTGATCGTGAAACCACCACCACCCAATATAAGTCATTCCAAGTTGTGAAATTCATACCTTCTAAACTGCTAACAAACACAGAATTGAATGTGCTATACTTACTTGAATCACAATGTATTTTCAAATTATATTAATATTAATAACTTCCATTGTTTAGTACCTCACTTTGATGTTGTCAAAAAGGGCTGGAACTCATTTATTAGCCTTTTCCGACTTTATCATTTATTAGTTATGCAAATGTAATTGTGTAATCCATCTAGAGAATCTTGTTAATCCAAAGAGGGGGACTGGATAACTAGAAATATTACAGAATGCGTAGATTAGTTTAGTTTTACAACGCCCCATTCTATCGAATGAAGTCCATACGGATGGGAAAAATCCGAGGGGCTAATTCGCATAAATTGAGACAGCTTTAATTTTAATTAGAGTTCCCACGGCCTAGAACTATAGATTTTTGACTGTAGTTTACAACTGACCGAATTGAGGAGTGTCTATTGATGGGATAGTTTTAAAGGCTTCAAGGTTGTACAGTTACTGTTGTGTAATCCAGTTACAACTTAAAATTGGACGCTGCTAAACTCTGTTTACGATTGACAGTTTAAATTCTAAACCGATCCACTTCACAAATTTGAGTCATTCTGCGAATTTTACGGTATCATCCTTAACGATTTACCCCTAGATCTAGATTATGGCAGGTATGACGGGTTGTGGCATGGCCGATGTGTCACAAAACGACAAAACTGTACAATTAAGGGAACCAAGGAGGAACTACAGATGCAAGCACATAAAAAAATAATAAATAAGATAGGTTTTTAATCTTTTTTCTATTTAAGTTAACGCAGGTTGAGCTTAGGTTCATTCATAAATTGCTGAAATGATGTGCTCTTACACTACATCGACATGCGACATGTACGAATACTTCCTTAAAATTCCGGAACTGACAAAACTAAAAGAAAAGAGGCGGATAATGATCCAAGCAGATAACTTTGAGAAACGAACAAGTGACATTGACATTCAACATTTGTAAACTGTAACGAAGAAAAAACGTCTAAAATGTGACATTTGGGTGGAGAATGAAACGTCTATCTCCTGTTCCTGTCATACTAAAACAACAAGAGACGAACTTGACACGACGAGGCACTTCTTCCTCGAAAAATTAATGAAATCCAAAATGCCGATATCCGCACTTGGACCGTTCAGACATATTTAAAAAAAAATAATTTTGTTTATTAAAATGAATGCATCTGATTACATTTAGAAAAGTACATCTAAAAGTTAAGGTTTCAACTGCATTCTACAGCATTTTACGAACGGTCCAAAACTCAATTTGACAGTTTTCAAGTCTCGCACTCGCTATCTGTTTTGTCTTGATGATGCTAACGGCTGTCACTGTCATATTCCATATCCTCCTCTATCAGCCAATCCCAACCCACTCCATTTTTTAATAAAACAATAAAAATTACTTGCAAAAGTATTGATTCGCATAAAACAAACTTATCTAAATTCTGGAAAGAAAATCCGCACCTTTATTTCCACCCCGGTTTTTTCAGTGTTGGAACCCATTCGTTTTAAAACGGGTGTTTAATTGAGACATTCAAAGCTATCTTCCCCCCGGAGTCAGAGGCAGTAGATTGTGACAAAATTATAGTTCGGGATTGTCTAAGTACCTGGCTGGTTGGCCCTAAGGTTAATGCAGAATGAGTCAGTTGGTGTGAGTTGAATTCTTAAATCGGTCTCTGTAGATTGGATAAGGTTTAAATGGGGAGAGAAAGGGCCAATTCGGAATTCCATGCCAATTCGACAGACAATTAGATCTGGGAACTGTCCTCTCTCCACATCCCTTTTCTAGCAGAGTTTTGCCAATTCATGAATATTTACAACTCTCCTGTCACTACTTACCTCTTACAGCTACCTAGTCCTATAACGAAATAATAAAGGGGTACCTCGAGACTACAACTGAAATTACGGTACAGCGCCTCCTTTTTATAACGAACCCGAAAATCCAGGTTTGCTTTAACACAAAAAGCAGAGCATTCCGGTACATTTCGTAGAGGGTATATATTAGTAGTAATTATGGTGTACTTTGATCTAAGAAGTCATAGTTAAAGGGGTAAGATGAGACAAACGGTTTTAAACTCTGCGAGATATCTGGTAGTCGAATCAAATGTTGTAGATTAAACCTTATTAAACCTTTATTATCATAATCGTTAAAAGTCTGGACGAATTTCCGCTAGATGACACGGCTGCGAGTATCATTTTGCCCCGTATCTTGTCAAGTTGGAGCTAGCGCCCTAAACGTATTTTCTAAAAACGACAACTATAGTTGTTTGAGTCAGTTTATCTCAGATTATTCTTATTAAACTAAAGTTAGTCGTCTATAACTGTTAAAATACGATCAAAATATTTCACTACGAAAGAACGTAGCTCAATTTCCCCAGATCCGACTCTAAATTATTCAACCTAATGGATAGTCGGTGGAATGAGTCCCTACAAACTTATTTTCAGAACAGAAGAACAACGAGGACAATAGCTCCAAACGCACCAACTAACCTTAGGATAATGGACTAAAAACTCCCAACCTGTAAAGCAGTAGTAAAGGCATCAGAATCACCATTACAATTTACAATTTACCGTCAGAATATACATAGATATATCCCATTAACCATTTACTGTGAAATATCGTGGCAAAGCTTATAAGTTCCGTAATCCAAAGGAATTACGAGGAAGGAGGTTAGGAGAGCCAAATACCCGTGGCAAGTCAATGATGATGATGATGACTAAATTGAAATGAACCGTATTCTGATATTGCTTATAACAGGCCTACGTAGGACAAGCTTTTTAGCGGTCTTTCTCTCAAACCAGCCTCTCAGCACACTCAATGAGGCAAATCATTAAAAAAGCAGACCAGGGCCGTAGTCGTTTGAATCCTTTCAAAATCTGAATATGAATATCATTGTTTAGCATATTATGTTGCATGCATTTTTGTATATTATTTCGTACTTTTAATGCAATGTTATTTGGACTATATTATTATTTATGCTAAATTATTAGCTCGCCTATTGAAAATAGGGTTTAGAGCTAATGAAGTCAACCAGTCCGTCTGTCTGTCCGTCTGTCCGTCCGTCTGTCCGTCCGGCCTTTTTCTCAATGTAAATCAAGACAAATTGCAAAGTGCCAGAAGCAGATGGAAGCAGGCTTTTGAGGTTTGATATGAATTGCGAAACATGAAAATGGTTTTCGAGGAAATCGTATTGGTTTATATACCAAATCTATATATATGACATGGATGCCCCTTTTCTAAAGTTAATACAATTTAGAGACATTTTGAGGTTTGATATGAATTGTGCAACATTAATATGATTTTCGAGGAAATCGTATTGGTTTATATACCAAATCTATATGTATATGACATGGATGCCCCTTTTCTAAATTTAAAACAATTTAAGAAATTTTGAGGTTTGATATGAATTGCGAAACATGAAAATGGTTTTCGAGGAAATCGTATTGGTTTATATACCAAATCTATATGTATATGACATGGATGCCCCTTTTCTAAATTTAAAACAATTTAAGAAATTTTAAGGTTTGATATGAATTGCGAAACATGAAAATGGTTTTCGAGGAAATCGTATTGGTTTATATACCAACTGTTTTTTTTAAATGCTATTGCTTTAAATAGGTAATCAAAACAACATGAATGATATATCTATATAAAGCAATACGTTTTGAAACAATATTCAGTTTCTTCACGTATTTGTTATGGAAACTTTCTTTATCGAGTTAAATCATATTCTTTTGGATGTAAATCAATTCATCATAGAACAATTACTAAAGCTTCGGGATTAAAACGCAGTCGTCTAGGGGAACGTAAATTATGATATTTTGATTTTATACAATCGAGCAACACGATAAGTAATATTGAACGATAATCTATATGAATTGTGCGAGCTGTCGTTAACGTTTACAACGTTTTATTGAAATCTGATGATGAGGAACTTGCAATTCCCAACATAAAATCGTCTCACATTTTGCATAAGATTGCAAAAAATACTGATTTCAGATTGCAACTGTGTTTTAAAATCTTGCTTTTGTACTGCTTATTATTCTGTGCTATTAAAATTAACATTGACCTATTTTAATGGTCCATTTAATAGATTTTTCATAACACTGCAAATTTTAAGTTTTGAAAAATAACTCCCCGGGGGACTTTTTTAATTATATACGGTATTTGTTTTGATTGATCAAATAACTGACTTCACCGTTTGAATGAAATAATAAATTAAATAGTAATCTGACACTAATAAGTATAATACAAATATACGGCCCTTCTTTCATTTTTTTCATTCTCACCCTTTCACTCCTCCTTTAACCCTTTTGGTGGCAAAAATTGAATTCAATTTCATCCTACGTAGGCCTGTTATAAGCAATATCCACACCATTTCCTATCCAAGACCACATCAATCCACTCCTTACACCTCTATAGCCCTTTTCTCTCCAAATCTGCCAAGATCACAAACTTTATCAACCAATTTTTCCGGCTCGAATCCCGTGAACATTGACCTCCTCTTCTTTGAAAGCCTGAAACCGCGTTGCTGAAGAATCCGGTTTGAAATCGGAATAAACTCAAAACTAACACCTCCAGAGTCCAGGTCTCAAAGCCCTGACACAATTTCCTGGATAATGTGCCGGAATTTCGGAGCCCGTCGAAACGGGTTTTAGTCGATCGAAAATTGAAAATAAACGTCGGCTTTCTAACTTCCTTCCGATCGATTGAGGAAAGGAATTTACGATGACTCGGTGTTATTATTATTATGTCGGTGGTGGTGGTGGCTTGGATGGGTTTGCATAGTCTCTTTCAATGTCTAGTTGAACCACAAGTCAAGAGGCTTTGCTATTTAGGCATTCCATTCAAGAGTTTCCGAACCATTTAGCATTCTATAGATATTGGGAAATGGATTGATGTACATCGTAATCATAATAGTAAAAAATTGGACCGCGTGCTTTTAACGGTATCGTTGGAGCATCGGGCAGCTGGAAAGTGAATCAAGGTCGAATGGTGCAAAGAATCCGTTTCCGGACTTTTATATTTTTTGTGTATCATTTTACTCTATGATTGGGGAAATTTGATATTACTGTATAAAATGATTCGTGTGTTGCTTAAGACGATGTTAAATGGTGAATGGTATTTAATTTATTTCTGTATTTCAATTATAATTAAAGAATTGTTATTGGAGGAATTACATTTTTTTTATTAAATTCAATACAAAATACAATCCCCGCTGCATAAAGCTTCATGTCTGAGGCTCTAATTGGTTAGAAACTTAATCAATTCAAGGCCAAGTTACTTTAGTAAGCTCCGCAGAAACTTCCCAAAACTTCTTGGCAACCTCCAGATCCTTCGCCGCCTTCGGAATATCGGCAAGGCCAACAGGGCCCTTCAATTCCATACAACCATGTGGTCCATAATACGCCCCTGGCGTCGCATCCGGAGACGTGGCGGCAAAAAGCGCTGGTAGCGCACCTTCCGCAGCACTTTGGCTCATAAATGGTTTGATCAAGCTGGTAACGCGGCCGAATAAACTCGATTCTCCGACGTTATTGGTAATAAGGTCGGTCCTAGAATACCCCGGATGGGCGGCGAAGGAATTGACGCCCCAAGCCCCGCCCTCACTCCGTCGCTGCATTTCAAATGTGAAGAGCAGGTTAGCCAACTTTGACTGTGCATACGTGTCAGTTCCGTTGTACTTCTTCGTTTCATACTGGAGGTCGTCGAAGTGTATCTTGCCTTGATTGGCCAATGATGACGAAAGATTAACGACCCGGGGCGCGGTGCTTTTTCGTAGAGCCGGTAGGAGTTGAGCGGTGAGGGCAAAATGAGCGAAATGGTTAGTACCGAGTTGCAGTTCGAATCCGTCAGAGGTCACCTCCCGTTTTGGAGGCATCATGACCCCGGCGTTGTTTATTAGGATGTCTAGTGCGTCCCCTTTTGATGTAAACTCTGAGCTGAATTCGGACACGGATGCGAGGCTGCAGAGGTCAATTTTGCCGAATGTTACATCAGCTGTGGGGCAAATGGATTTGATTTTTTCGAGGGCGGTTGCCCCTTTTGCTTCGCTTCGCCCTGCCACGATGACCTTTGCCCCGGCAATGGCGAGGGCGAGGGCCATTTCGTAGCCCAGACCTCCGGTTGCTCCAGTTACTATTGCAACCTTCCCGACTTGGGGAGGCATGTCCTTTGTCGTCCAGGGTTCCGTTTTTGGCATGATGAGTTCGCTTTTCTAAAATACACGTTATGATTAAGTTAGTTCGTTTCTGTTCAGATACAACTTAGAATAATTTTAAATTCAATCCTTGAACTAATATATCATAGTAAATTACACCTCACCAAAAAAATTATGACTTCTGTGAAAATTTAGAAAAGCAGAATAAATATTAGAAAACTACAAGAAAGCTATACTGGACTTGAATTCAAAATAATATCCGTTTAGATAATTACTAAATATTATAAATTCTACCGGTTTCACGGTTGACTTTTAGCAATCCAATTTAATTAAGCATTTTAAATTTGAAATCCAAAAATAAGAAAAATAGAAAGCACAACCTTCGTTAAAATATCAAGGGAGAATCCGGTCGATTGCTCTTCACAAGCACAAACTCAATGGAGTTTTCAAGATATTTAGCACAATTGCAAATGGGCAAGGATAAGGATTCCAAAATCCAAACGGCACTCGTTGTTTGACTGAATAATACTGAAATGCCAAATAATTCTTTTCCTTCTGCTGAATAGCAACCTTGAAATATTTGATAAAAAAAACTTGTTCGGGGAGGAACGAAATTATTGTAAGCCAAAA
The DNA here is from genome assembly GCA_906901685.1 of Desoria tigrina. NCBI lineage: Eukaryota > Metazoa > Arthropoda > Collembola > Entomobryomorpha > Isotomidae > Desoria > Desoria tigrina. The sequence goes on from CAJQTU010000040.1 coordinate 181,139, forward strand.
ACCACATAAAAAAATGCCCGGTCATTATATTATAGTACGTATTAATATGATTGTTTCTAGTCATTTTGCAGACTCCATAAATCTTGTTCGCCAAATATTTGCCAGGTGATTTAACCCATTGCTCAATTTATCATTCTGGACGAACCTTTAATAAAACACCAGAATGATCAATGATCAAGGTTACCTGGACTTGAGCTGAAGGCTGAAGGGTAATCAGTAATCGAGTTGTATATGAAATGACGGTAATATCTACTTGATGACTAGTTAGTTATTATATGAGTTATGAGTTTTATTATATGAAAATTTAAGACAGTGTCAGTAATGTCATCAAAAACTGTAGCCAATTTGTAACCTTATTGTTCACTTTTCCAGGCGTAGGTAAACAAAACAAGTAAAGGTGTACATGGTTTCCAACAACTCAATTTATGTCGCCTGATACTCCTATTCCTGTGTCATCTGCCCTGCCACTAACCGAGACAGATTGCCTCCGTCAAGTCTGTTATTGTATAAATTGGGAGAAAGTATTGAAATCGAATGTAAAAGGGAAAGCTTGTATCTTAAAGTATTATATTATAAAAAAGACTGTAGTATAAACTAACAATAAAAGCAGTACCAACTACCAACTGACTTTATTTGACTACAAAATCCCCGATTCAGATTCCATTTGTTTTTCGAATTTACGGTTTCGGAAACACAATGGCGGAGGTGGTGGATTTTTGGTAAAACCCTTCAAGGGGAATTCGCAATCGTATTTCGAAATCAGATTTACTTTCGTCTCCGATCTTATGATTCCTCATCCTATTTATTCCATTCTTGAGGTCTCCTATCCCATCCACGTTAAAATTTACAATACTGCCAATGTTAACCCATTTCCTCAAAGCGTGAATGATTCTTTGTTGGTGTAAGTCCTGGTCTGACTGACTCTTGGAAATAGCCAAAGAAACGGAGATTAAAACAAGAAGACAAAGGGTTTATTTAGCAAGTTAGGAAACTCATTCCAACCCGTTCGGGTGGACTTGGTCTATTTATAGCGCTTATTTGAATCAAAACAATATTTATGTTAAAGGCCTAGAGGCGTAAAGTGTGTCAAAGGGTTATACAAACCGGAGGAAGCGATCAATATGATTTCCCGAAGAATCTTTCACAATTCCCCGGAGGAGGTGTATATCCAATCAGTATGTATTCAACGACTTAAATGTTGATGATGAAGTAGTGTCGCTGGTGCTCGTTCATAAAGGACTTGAAATTTAAAAAAAAATGTCCCAATAACCCAAATTTTTTTAACCCGTTGGATGCTGATTTCTCGCTGTATTTGACTTTTCACGAAGTTTATGTATATTCATTTGAATTTCGAAAGAAGAATGGTTGTGGCAGTGGTGGTCTTCGCCTCTAAAGTTCTAAGGTTCCTTGGTGTCGGTGGTGTGACATTCAAACAAATTTGCAAAGACGGAGGAATTCCCCTTTGGTTGGTGGAACGACGTGATAAGAGAGAACAAATACAGAGCTGTTTTGCATAAAGTCTCTATAGAATTCCACACTGTCTCTTTGTCGGAAAGGAGAAGATCTCAATACGTAGGGATTTTAAATAGAACCGGAATCAAAAACCGCATTCGGTGATTCTAACGGTTCAAACTGTTAATGAACGAACCACTGGAAATAAAATGCCTGCTCTTGATTTAGATCGCGTTTAATTTTAATTGTTTTAGAGACTTTGTGGTTGCCAAAATCATAGTAAAAATTTTAGATTTGAGAATGAGGTCGAGTTGAGTTGCCGGAGAAATTCCCTAGGTGGCCGCAAATTTCATTAGACGTGCCCTTAAATCATCTTGAAAGACGTTTTAATCTGCATCGAATTTCGGGTGTCCCTTGTAGCTGTTCAGAATACCAAAAATGTATGTCGGCGAGAAATGATTTTCAGGCTTCTAGTGAAAATTAAAAAAAAATCAGAGGAATTTCCGAATTTTCCGTAGTAACTTTCCCATGCTCCAAGTAAATGTCCTCTTCAACTCTTTCACACCTTATTTACTCCTAGTGCAAATACAGAGTAGAATAGATGCAGTAAAGGGCTGCAGAAATAGGGCTATAAAATTATAAGGATATCCTCGTCATATATAAAGTATTTTGACTATAATAATAATATTGGCCTGCCACCATTACTCAACCTATGTGGCTTTTGCTGTAATTTATGGAGCTTACTAAAACGCTAACCCAACATACGGTACAGAGCTAGCAGTACGTAGTATAGTAGTGCAGGAAACGTTCGGGATGGAAATCCCTAAGCCAAAACCAAGATCGGCTCCTAAATCCTGAAATCCTTATCCCTTTTCGGATGGGATGCATATATTCCCATTACGGGCTTTTCACAAAATGTAAACACTGGGATATTCCCGATATATTTGGCACTAGATCCCCTCCTATTTATGTGCGTTCCATACCCCAGGTTTTAAGCTGCCTTTAAAAAATATCCTAATTTTGAATTCACTTGTATTCAAATTTCCCGCCAAACTTTTGGCGTGGCTAAAAAGCATCAGTAAGCAAATTTGTTGTGGAGACAAAGTATCGGGAATTATTTAAATTGTTATGAGATTTTTTTTTAGTAACATAATTGTTATGAGATGCTTCAAGAGAATCATGGATTCCGCTGCGCGGCAATTAGCGGTTACAATGACAGTTATTCACGTGTTCAAATGGTGAACTTTCAATGATGCCCAAATTTACTGTTAGTAAATAATAAATAACAACTTTCGGGGCGAGAATATATAGTCAAGGCAAAAATGCAGGGGGCAAGTATTCCGGTAACGAAACGGCATAGTATCGGTTACTGACACGCAGGGGTCTAAAACAAACGCATATGTCCCCTGACGCGAGATTTAGTAAAACGCCGATTCTACGTGCAAATACACTTTAATTTCTGAATTATGTGTCAAATTTTTAAAATTAATGCACAAAATGCATAAAACTATGAACAGCCCTTGTATTGCTCACGTACGGTGGTAATATACGAAGGCCCGAAACTGTTATTTCAAAAGCTTCCTTCCAACCCATTTCCAGCAGATTAGCAAAAGTAGGCAAATATTCTTCTCCGAGATCGGATTTTATGTACAGCATCTGCTAACTTACATCTCCAGCCTCCATATCCTCAGCATATTATTATTGTTATTGTAAGAATATCTTATAGAGAGGAAACGATAGTCTCAGAACCAAATAAGTATAGTATGGGACATGAATTTTCGACATTACCAAGACTCCAACCCGAAACTCTCTCTTCTAATAATAATACTCTGAGTAATAATATTCTAAAATTCAGACTCTAAACCCTTGACACTCTTGACACCACTTTTCTCCAGCTCCAGAAAGTCGGGGAAATTGCCGGAGAGGAGAAAGAACGGCAGCAGGCTGCTGCTGCTCCTCGTAATGCAAAATCTAAATCCGCGGGACTTAGTCCGTGCCAAAAATTATTCGCACATACACATTATCATATATTCGGAGAGTGGATGTAAATAGGGCAACTACATTCCTATACTGATGCTAAGTGTGGAGAAATAATCCAGCCTGTCCGGATGATGATACTTAACTTAAGGATAATATTTTTATTTTCGGCCCAGCACAACTTTCCACATTTCCCGAGATCCAGTAATGGGGCCAAAGTTTCGGGACTTTGACTTAGGATCTTTGGCTCTAAGAAAATAAAATTATTTCCGCTTCTTAAGTATCCTAACTTCTGGAATATTTTATGAAATGCAGGAATGGAATCTGTGTCTTAAATTAGGTATGAAATGACATTTTAAGGAGCCTTGCAATGAGACGGGGTATTCGATATTTCAGTGTCAGGGGGCTTGTTGCAGAAGTCCTCGGTGGGTTGTCCTCAGATCACGGAAAAATAATAATTTTAGCCTTGGAATTTTGATACAATGGTTCTGAACAATAGTATTAATGGATATTGAGCGGAAATTCGCTATATTTATGAACGGCCCTGCGAACTTGGCATTTCAGTGAAGCTTCCGCGAATTTACGTTATTATTAAAAATTCCAGATGTGCAGTTCCTTCTGTCAACTTTTTCGAACTTTGCAAACAACTTTGCCATCATTCCTTGACTATAAACAAGCAGGCCGGTTCTGTAATAAACCAGTTGCAAACGCAAATCAGAAAGGGGCAAAATTGTGATACAATTGAAATCACAACAAGCGAGATGTCAAGTAGCATCTAACCTTCTTGTATGACACCTGAGAATATTATTGCAATGGTATCAATTTTCCCCAATCATAGAGTAAAATCGGATGCATCGTTGAATAGGACCTGACCGTATCTTTCCAACGATATAAAATGGTGACTGTTAAGTGTATTTAACCGTTGGAGAGTTTGAAGATAAACCGACAGACAGACAGACGAACGGACAAAGTTTTCCCAGTAATGGCTTTCACCTCTTAATGATCTCCCAACTCTTTTCTTGTTTTTTTTTGTTTTTAACGCCCTGTTAAAAATTCCCCATTCTACATGCCCGCTTTCGATATAATGAAATGAATGATAAATGATTTCATCTCCAAAACACAGAGAGACAAAGCCGTGAAAGCATCAGTCCATATATAGACAGCGGAGTACTTGTCAGTAAAAAATATGATTATTATTATTATGTTAGTGTCACTTGTCACCTGTCAATTACCATTGGGTTTCAACCCTAATGTAATAATCCCTTCATCATGCAATCGTCGAATTATTGTCGAGAGACGTGTTTAAATAGCACCTTGACTCACAAGCTAAATTACTTGGATTCGGAACCATGATCTATAATGTGATCGGGCGTAAGTAGTCTTGAGTTAATTAAAGGCGAAAGATTATTGATTTTATTTTAAGCTATCTTTATCGTTCGGTAAAACCACAGCAAGTCTCTGGGTATGTGATATACCGTACGTTTCTTAATATTTTCCTATATTTTAGGGTGGGGCTCTATTTCAAGGTATTTTTATCTCTCAACCCCTCTAAATAAGTGGGGCTCAATTGCAGGGGGCATCTATTTCGACTAATACGGTAAATCCTATTGAGTGTTTGATCCGCCCTTCATTAATTATGAAGGAGAGACATCGTTTGAAGTCCTCTCCTGACTTTGAGCCTAAGATTACTCTTGGTGGAATGACGTCAGTCAGTCTTTGATGATTGGGTTGGAAATGTTGAAATAGATGTGTTTAATGTGATGTCTAATGTGTTATCAGATCACCTTGTTCCTAATTCCGTCCAAACTGAGGATTCTTAGACCAATTAAAGCATTATGAGCTAAATATAGCCGAGTTCGTGTCCGGATTGACACTCGCAGGTCCAATTTTGCACTCACTTTCTGATAAGTTATTTTGGTGCATTTGAAAAGTTAATGTGATGGGCTTAATGTACTGTCCGTCCACGATTCCAGTAATTCTATCGAATTACTTCCATCATGGCACTAAAAATAGGTTCGCTAATCATATGTATTTAGAATACGTGCCATTTTATGTTCCAGCAGAAATTAAAGTAAAAAACGTTGTTTTATTAGAAGTTCTTTAAATGAGAATTTATTTCGAGGAGAGAGTTATTTACATGAGAGGGTTATCTCGAGTATGTAATTAAATTATTAAAAAGAGAAAAGTCTCCAACAGCCTTGACTCGCCGGGTAAAACTTGTTTCGTCCTCTATAGCCAATACTAAATTGAAAAATTGACATTATGCATATGCTGCTATAAACATAGACCGCATAGACGGAATGAGTTTTACCCGGTGAGTCAACCAGCACAGCGACTTTGACTCATTTGATGAATGATCTACTTTAACTACGAGTACCAAAATTGTAGTCATTTTTAAAGATTACCCCACTACAATTGAAGGATACAAAACGGTCAATGAAAATCATACCGGATCTCACTTTCTCTGGAGCTTATAATACTCCTTCCATTGAGTTATAATCTTCTCTGATTTTCGGATTACACTCTCCTCTTTCTATTATATTCCCGTAAACGTCTACAGAATTGATGCTTTCACCGAGGGTAAAAAAATCTGGATCGGCCGAGGAATGTGTTGAGAAAAGGGCTTCTGTTGGGACGGATCTATCCGATTTATAAGGGGGATAATAGGGTCGGAGATTGTGAAGAATCCGGGGAACGTAAGACGAAGTGATCCGTCATCCCTTCCAACGTTCCAACGTTCCATTTAGGGCCGAGATAGGGCGAGTAAAAAAAGTCAAGGAAAGTCCATTTATAAAAGGAAGACGTTGAGCCGTCTCTCCGTTTCTAAGAGGATTCCTCATATCAAACCAATCCTCCTCTGACTTACGACGTATCAATCTCCTCGGGTTTGTCCGTAAACATCGGCAAATCTAAAATTGACCCCACCCACACCCCACACGATACTTTAACCACCATTTGACTTTTGACCAAGTTGTGAAGAAGAAAGCTCCGCTTTTTTGACAGGTTTTATACATTTAAAAAGAGCGAATAGGCCGGCAAATCCGGGTTTTTGCGGGTGTTGATGGTTTTGTAAATTCTGAGGAAAGTTATCATTCTTTTCGTTTGGAACTGCAACCCACAACATACAAGACACTGACAAATGCAGAATCTTCGGATACCAAAAATCCAGAGAGTCCCTCGATCCCTGGTCAGGATTCTTGAGCTTCACCGTCCAAAGTAGTTTTCAAACTTCTGTAGCGACCGGAACTTCTGAATAAACAAACCGGATACGTTTTCGAGCATTCTATTTTTGAATTAATGTATAACAAAATATTTAGTTGGGGGATTCTAAAAAAATAAATGTAAAATGTTTCCAATTCAGAATTCAATTTAAAAAACAATTAATCCTCGGATTATTGAGCTTTCCCCAATATGATGATTTTTCGAGGTTTTGTCTGCTAGGGACAAGCTGTTGAGGTTACAAAGTTCGTCTATAAATAAATAAATCATGAGTCATTTTCAATAGTTGTTATTATCTCAAAAATCAAATCTGACGTATCCAAAAACTTAAGATTCGAAGTTGAGAATTATTGTTAAATGTTGAGTTTAGGGTTTTGGCCAAAATATAATGAACAACAGCGTTATGTTTCTCATCGAAATATGACCCCAATCCGTTCAAAACCAAAATTCCCAAACATCCAGAAACTCGCAAAACCCAAACTCTCGTCAATCACATTCCTTTTCGAAAATAAATCAATCCATACTTTTCATCTATATCGACCAAGAATGCATATCCAGTGTAATGGTTCACAGAAATAGGCTGATCTGATAGTTTGTCCACATTTTGCAACACAAATTGGTGCTTTTGCCCAGGGAAAAAGCGGAATCAATCAAGGTAGAGAAACAGGTTGCGTCTACTGATCTCATCCCGTGATTTATGTCCTCAATACAATCCATTCCTCCTCTTCTTTACTATTTTTTTTACTGCAACGAAACGAAACTAACAAAAAATTTTCTTCAAAAGTTAAACTAAACACATCCAGGATTTGCTGGAATCTAGAGAAGATTATATCGTCTTAAAGCAGAGCTAGAATTGCCAGATTTTAAGCCCAGCACTTCAAACTGTCGTCCGTCGAAATCGGCTTCCAGTCCAACCTCCCAGCTCAATCTCAATCCTAAGTGATAGGACATCGCAGCCCCGTCACCCACTGTCCCTCGAGATCAGATGGTCATTTCAACCCTTGACCTACAAAATCGTGAGAAAAAACTGATCGGAGTTGAAAACGTTACAAAATTTGGCGTTTTTGGGTCATTTATCAAGGGCAGAGGAGTCTATGACACTTTTGGTACATGGGGAAATTTAATCGGGATCATTACTGTTAATACTGTTTGTATGAACTGCCCAGATGACTGAGATTTCTGAGTTTTGGGGCTATTCATCAAAAACAGAGGGAAAGGGTGGTCCTATTCCGGTTGGGGACTTATTCCAGTATGTATCATTTTCGCTCCTGATATGAACTATCATGGCCATGGCATGATGAATGGCCCTTGTCAACTTCGACAGAGAAGCTTTGTGCCTCCTGCTTAAGTATGGAGGAGTGTCCAGACTGACGGGAATAGTAGAGCTTCTGAATCCAGAGCCGATTATGTAGCCGGGGAAAGCGTATGAGATAGATTTATCACATAAATATTACTCGACCTGACAAGAACACTTTGCAAAACGAGACGGAAGAGTTATGTCTTTTGTAATATCTTATCATCTCTCCCGTTCCAGTCCCTCTTCACGAGAGATATTGAAAACTGAATCGAAGGGGAAAGTCATGTCCTGTCGATAAAAGGAACATTTTAATCAAAAGGCCAATTCCTGACTTTTTGCAAACGGACGGCTTTTTTCTACATTTCTCGGCAAAGTTAAAAAAAAGTATTGAGGAACGAGATCGGGACTCTTTTACGGCTACAAGTCCAACGTCTCCTGATATGATGACATGAAGACAGTGTGATAGAGTTATACATTGCTTTTTATATGGCGAAATAGTTGATATTTCATGCTTTTTCAAGAATAAACGAATTGGAGGAGAGACAGGCGGAGAGGGATTGAAATAACGGAAATGTACTGGATTTCGCGATGTCTGAAAATTCTCTTCAGAATTCTGACATTTGGGAAGAAGAATCTTTAGAAGAAGGAGGACATGGACGGAAGACGATGATTGTTTGGGACGGCAGAGAGGGTGGTATCGGGGAATGGAATGGCCCACGACTTCTTCGGGATGACAAACTGACACTGGACGTCGGGATCGTTCATATCTTATATGATGTTCGATGAAAAATTGGAAAAATTTAAATATTTTGGAAAATTGTCAGCTATTTACCGATAAGGTCCATAATTGGGGGACTTATTTCGGAGAGAATGGTTATAATTGTTCAAAGATTTACTTTCGTTAAAATGTACCAGTCCGTCGATATTTTGGTACTGGGGGCCAGCAAAGTTGAAAAGCTTTGACGGTTTTAATTGGTCTGTCCGTCCGTCCGTTCGTGATGCAAGTCTCGAACAGTTGAAATTAGCAAATACACGTTTTTGGAAACCATTTCTGATTTTCCAGTAAGTTCAGTTGATGACCTAGTGGGTCAATGGTCAAAGGTCACAAGTTTTTTTTTATTTAACCTTGTAAATGTGACACATTGCTAAAAAGGTACAATTCAACCACGTATATGACTTTACTCTATGGTTAAGTTATCTTAAGATTATTGCATAAAACGTCTATAACCTGTGGGACAACTACGTTATTTGTCATTAAACGTTCTGTTTCGTCCTGCTCGCCCTTTCTCGATGTGCATTTGCAGCGGGTTTTATATTTACCCTACTTGTTATCTGAAACAAATCTTCGGAAATCGGTTGGTTGGGGTCCATTTTGGAGGAATTTGAATGATTTAGCAGTTGGAAATTGGAATAGGACTGGACTAATGTTAATAGAACCTTGATGTCAGGAGGACAGGAGGTTGGAATGTTTATAGAAGGCTTAATTAGAATGTTTACCTTCTCTGCCCTTTGATAAGCTGACATCCTGTCAAGGCCGAAACCCTCTACTCTTTGGATCAGGTTAAAATGTTCGAATTACAATCTCTAATTATTTCAGAGGTTCTTCCCAATCCTTTTAAGCCTTCTATTTACTACCATAAAATTTTAAACCAAATGGGAATTTACATGCAAAGTTACTTACATTACTCCCGATGGATCGTTAGAAAAACACGAGCAAATTAGCCTCATTGTAATGGTTTCGGCTGTAGCAATTCCCTTAAAACTCTATCAAAATAACTGGATGTCCCAAGAACTTCCTCCGGATTTGGTATGAAAAACTGTCCCGTTTCGGTTTGACCCATAAGAGGCTTAGGTGATATAAAAGAGATTTTTGGTTGAAGACGGAAGGAGATATGATCCAATAAATCTCTGTCCCTCTGAGAATGTGTCGGGAGTGGCAGAGGGGGTCTCTCGGAGAAATATTCCATCAGGACCACCACGGGCAGAGAAAGGACAAAAAACGAGTTGTCTGGCCCTTCATGGCCAGCTATTTTTCATCCACTCAACGCCGACACATCACATCAACAAAAAGCAAACATGGGCTACTTTGCCGGACTCTAACTGCGGTGGTCATCGGTGAGTTTTTAAGGATTTCAACCACAATGAAGGTAGAGGTGGTAGCGGGGAAAAGGCCGCTACAGAACCCGCAGGGTATACGAAGCTATCGCACGGCAAATCAACTGCGGCGTATTTCCCGGGACTGAAAGATACTGTCCGAGATTGACTATGACGGAGAATGGACATTGGGTCCAGTCACCCAAAAATGACTTTTTAACTCGACCTCCTTATTTTTTCGTTTGTATTCATACTCCGTTCCTGGAGAATGTAGCTCTGATTGTGGAGATTCATTTTTGCCAAGTCAGGATAATCCCCGTTTCCCTTTAAATAAATGGCAGATTTTGTGTTTTCGAAATAAGCCTGAGAAATATTTAATGTTTTTCTGTCAACGAGTTTTTTTGAGATTTTTCTCCGGGTTTTATTTAACCCCGTTAGTTCTTCACCACAAATGTGAAAAAAATACTTGACTCGACAACAGATATTTACTATTGATTCGGGAATGTGTTGAGTAATCGGAATTTGGAGTCAGTAGTTTATAATCTGAGCTACACCTTTCTACGTCAAATTATATACTGATATATTCCGGATTTTTCCCTTCGTGTGAATCGCCGATAAATCTTGCTTCCAGGTTCCGAGAGACTCTGGCTGGAGTTACATTTAATTATACGAGATTACCGAATATTTACTTCCAACACGCCGAACCCTTACTTAATGTCTGAATAGATGAACTGATATCTTCGGGATCTGCTGCGGGATCAATAATTCTGATTCAGAATTAGTAGGTTCTCTTTACAATTACTAGCCTAAATCCCATTAATCGATATCAAATACAATACATTGTGAACAAAAATTGTGTCGGCAAATTGCGACATTTTTCATCCGTTTTTTGAAAGGTATTGGCGAATGTTTTTAGTGTTTCTTCTTAAAATATATGCTTTCATAATTGGAGATTCTCGCCCTAGGTTTCCTCAACCTCAACCGCTATTTTTGTTGGTTGTTAATCTCTTAGAAAACTATTCAAATGTTCCCTGATATTGCAAAATACCAGATACTTCATACAAAAAAAAACATTTTTCTCTCGAAAATTAAAAAAAATTTACTAAAGAAAGTGTGATAAAAAAGCTCGGTGAAGTGGAGAGGGAAAGTGGAATAATAACAAACGAAATCCGACGAGTAAACCTGTCATCCTTCTCAAAGTAATAATTTATCATTCATTGTTAAAGTGGACAGTCAATATAGAATATGTCAGACACAAAGGATATCGAAACTCAACTGAAAAGACCATTTTCTATACCAGGGAAATATAAATAAATAAAAAATCAGGTGTATCACAAGAGAGGAGGGAGGAGGGACAGTAAATCCCGTTTCTGTGCATCGGATATCGGATATGACATGAAAAGTATCAATTTCTGACCACCACCAAATCGAATTTACGAACCCTTTGCAAAAGCTTTTATCAAATGAAATTACTAAAATATCACCTCCTTTCAACCTCCTTGGGACCATCCATAAATTGTTTTAATAACTCTGTTTGGAATTAAAAAAAATCGCGCATGGGTTTGTAGAATTGAACAAGTAGAGTTTGAAAACCTTAATGGGCTCCCTGCCCCTAAATACATAAAATAAATATTTGGATTTTTCAATATAACGATAACAGAATTGAGAATGATATGGAAAACTCAATTTCACACAATTAAGCGATCCAAAAATACGAAAAATAGACAATTTTGAATTCTTCTTAAGAGCGACTTGTAGATTTGTTAAAAAACCAGAGGATTGACCCGTGCATATGTAATTGTAAATTAAATTCTTTGAAACCTTGCACCTAATTCTTTAGAAAATCGGAGCTCTAAGCCGTTTATGGACGCTCCAGTACACATAATCAGGAATTATGTCATAAATGATATGATACCTATCGCATTAAAAGCATTTGGAAGAGAGTATTTATTTCTGGAAACTGAAGTGAAACCATATAGGAAGTGTAGGTGTGTAAAGAAACACTTGAAGTTGAAACCGTAGAAGTTAGAAGTGTCGTGTCTTGGTTGGGTTGGAAAGCTGATTGGATTGTTTTGTATTATGACAGGACGCGTGTTGGGATTGTCACCTTCAGCCACACAAACCTCTCATACCTGTCATTAATCCCATTTCCATCCGACGTCTTAGTTTATTACGTTTTTAAACAATTTCACATAGAACATTTTATATTCGAACAAAAACTATAAAAAACAACAACGAAACTTGAATAATAATTTGGGATCAAAATTAACTAGTTATATTTGATTTTCGGGCAACATTCTTTATAATCCAGGTAACTTAGAACAGAAGCCACTCAACCAGACTTAAATGCTTGATGCTGAATTTTGAAAAAAAAGTTTATTTCCTAAACCTACAATTTAAAAAAAAAATTGTGCTTTTGCTAATTGCTTTGCAAAATCAAAACCGGCAACATACAAAGCTTCAAAATCCATTTAAATCGTTAGTGTTTAGCTTCGTAGAATCTTTTACTTACTCTTGCTTATCACCAAGAAGATTTTAAATTTTGCATTTGATTTGCATGGGAAAAAGTGTGTAATTTTCTTCATCTTGTGGTTCTTTCGTCCGCTTTTGTGTTATTATAAAGATATGGATTTTTGAGTTCAAGAAGCCACGGTCTACTTAATCAGTGAGACTGACCATCTACAATTTTAGAGTTCAGTCAGATGATCTCAGAGAAAGACAGAAGTCACCCAACCAGGGAAAGAATGAATGATGTGTCAGGATAATGAGGTTATGTTTTAGGGGTCGTCCAGCAATTTCCTCAATTTATTTTATGTTAGCATTAGCAAGCTTTTTTAAATTCTTGTGTCGTTACGTTTCCTTAATCAAGTAAAAGCTTAACGTTTTAAAACAACAGATATTTATAAAAGTACTACAATATTAGCCAGTAAAAACGTGTCGTTATCGCCAGTTTCCTTAATTTATGGGCAGCCCCTTGTTGAAGATGTATACAAAGTCTTTCAAAGTTTTGAAACGTCTGTCCATCTTTGACACTGATCCATAGATGTTCATAAGTTAAACCAGATAACGAAATGCTTTTACTTGAAAAGTACAGACCGTCAAGTTAAAACGAATGTCAAAAAGACAAGGATCATAACCAAACCAACGTTGCTTTTAGCTAGAAAAATACACAAATTTTTGAAGGCGTTTGAAAATTGCATGCAGGTGCAACTGAAGTTTACAATTTTAGACTTGTTCATTTACCCTTAAGGAAACAGTCGTTCATTAAAATTTTAAAATGTTGGGATTCTAATAAACCGTTAAACCAATGTACTAATGTATTGTACATACGCGGTTTTAATTACTTCTGTTTCTAAATGTCGTAAATACATATTGAGATTTTAATTTCGAAACTCCCAATATGCCCCAAACCAAAGAGAAAAATTACATAATTAAAAGGACTATAATATATGCCTTTGACCTCTGGCCTAATAGTCCTCGAACGAACTTCAATCCGGAAGTCCTATATGATTTAACAAAAAGTACGCTATTCGACCTTAAACCATAATCGCACTCACGGACTGACGGACGGAGACCAACTCATTCGCATAATGTGTCTGTGCTAGATAATATTGTCTATAATACGGGTAACTAGCCAAACCCCATAGATGTTTCAATAAAGTTTATGAATACATCTGTTTTAGCTTTTAAATGGGACAATGAATTGTTTATTTATGTTTACATTTCCGATTCAAGGTTTAAAAAAATCAAGGAAACTTTTTTTCTCGAAGGTAGACTTACTGAAAATAGATTGTTGATTTGCTGTTTACGATGATGACAATTGGGATATTACACTTTAAGATGTGATAAAATAACGAAGAGTTAAAATGAGGACTTTTGGTTGTGGGGTTTCGAATAAAAATTTAAGACGAATGAACAACATGGCCGTATTTTGCAGAAACAAACATGACTAACTTCAATTTTTAAACAAGTCAACATCAAAATCTTACTATGTCAGAGTGTCACTTATGTCTAAACTTATCCCTTAAAATAATAATAAATGATCCTTAATACATGCTTTCAAATATTCAACATCTGTGGGCCACATGCAAATCTCCAATCAAATCTTCATATTGCCTTCTGAAGACGAATGACACGAGACTATATCATTTTGAAACAAAATTCTGAACACATGAAGTTTTAAAAATGTTTGTCATAAATTCCAGCATTTTTTTACGGTTTTGCTGCAGTCATAAAATGTTTAAATAGATGTGAATATGCTGGATCATTACACCAACATGGAAAAACACCCTTGAAATTGGAAAAAGATGCAGAATCTGACTACGGATAGAAAAACAAAAAGTTCCAAAATAACTCAACGGATTCAAATAAATAGAAATAATAAATAAGGAGCCAGCATCCCATAATTCACAAATATATATTCGGGATGAAATGAGGGGGATTCACAAATCCCACCGGGTTTCGATTCCCTTATAGATTAACATGATTTAACTGAAATTTTGAGGATTTCGAGCAGAATTTTTGGATCGGTTTCTTGGAATGTTATAAATACAACAACACGGTTGAGCAAATAAATAGTTTTCAGAAGTAATTTTATAAATGAAGTTATTAGCGATTTCTGAATAAAAAAATCAAATCAATGCAAAAATTTCCGATTGCGGATGAAAAGATTCCATATTTTTGTTGGAACTCGGAACTCAAGAAAATTACGAATATTTATAAAATTCTTAAAAATGATGGAACCGAAAATGTCAACTCCACAACGAAATGTTCTAGGAAATTAGTACATTTTAATGAAATTTTCCGATTTTGTTTCGCTAAATATGATTGGTCTACGGGTTTCGTAACATTATTTTCGTCAGAATAATTCTGACAGCTCGTCAGTATCGTCATAGAAAGACACAGATGGTCTTTTAAATAATAAAACACATCTACTATTGGTATTGCAAATCAGATGCTCTGTCAATTTATATAGCTTTATAGTTAACAGATCTTCTGCCTCGATTTCAAGATCCCTTTGCCAATACCAACACGATCTGAAATGTAACTTTTCTAGATCTGCTGTCGTAGTCTTATTCTCTACGGAACGAGGGATGCAGATTTAGATTTCCTTGAATTTCAGATACGGGAATCTTTGAGGAGAGACAGGTCCGTTGTCGGGTCTTGGTTTTGGGTTTATATCCCAAGAGAGAGGGGTAATTCCGCCTTTCCTTCACTTTCCAAGGATTCGGAACCAGATTGCCGTAATAAAAACTTTGGGATTTAGAATCTGGAAAATTCTGTTATCAAAGTACACCTTTACTTACCGAGTCGGTTTATAGTTTGTTTATTTAAAATTACAAGTTAGGAGAAAATAAAATGCCGAGTTTTTTAAATGCAGCGTTATGTCTGCTTTTAAACATTCTAAACTGAGTTATTTCACGCATTGTGAAAGTTTAAAAACTGCTAAATCTATTAGCTTATTACAATCGGATTCAGATTTCCCGATCTGATTGTTCTTGAGTTACAGTACCATTAGCCACAGAGACTTTTTAGTAATGGATAAGCTGTCAGATGATATGTATGTCTCCACAGGGTTGATTTCCTTGAGGGAGATCCAGATCCGAAACACAGAGCCCCTTAAATAAACAAAAAATCCAACGGGCTTCTGAGAGCTTCTTGGGGCCATCCATAAGTTTCAACTTTGGGACATTCGAATCGTAAAAAAATTTTCAAAAAATTTATTTTTATACGATTTCATCGTAAAAATTAGTACCGAACAATTTTACCAAAATTGGACATTTCGGACCGCCTGCATTTACAGTTTTCTAACCGTTTTGTAAGCACTCGATTTTACGGGAGCCATTTACCTGATTCTATAACCTTGTTTATGGGCAACCCATATTTTCCCCGAAAGTTTGCCTGCAAAAGAAGTTGCTTTCATTTTTTCAGTCCGATTTTTTCGGACTTTTTTGTGGTGCCTTATACGTTATACGTAATGTCTTCAGTTGAACTTGATGATGATGATGATCATCATCATCATCCTACCAACTATACTGCTAGTTTTTTTTCGTATTAAACCTCTCCCGGACTCAGAACCCCTGTCGATCTTCTTTATTAACCGAATCCATTGTGGCTGGAGGACGTGGATTCCGTTGAAAGGTTACCCAACCTCCGCTGATTGTATGCTAAAGTGAAAGTATTTACTTTCCATTATCCAAAATAGTTTTCTAAAAACGTTTCTAGTTTCTGAAATTAAAACTCCATTCCAGTTCTCATTTGTTTTCGATGTCCTCCTCCTACTTTATATTAAACCTGGGAGGAAAATACGGAGCTAAAAAATATTGGCTATACGAGGAGACTTAGAGTAGAGACAATTGAGATAATATAAAAAAAACGAGAAATCGGAACATGATTTACGTTCATGCAATTCGCCAGGACAAAAGATTTATACTGATGAGGGTACATGCTATCTATCATTGGGAAATGTGGATTGTCAAAATCATTTAGGAAATGTCAACATTGCCTGGGTATGAGTTTTGGCTATCGATTTATTAGGCTTGAGGTTTCGAATTTAAGCCTGTAATTTATTTCATCTTTGAAGATTTTTTTACGGAAATAGACTAAATTAGATAATTTCAGGGAAAAAATCAACCAGCCTATCTAAACAGTTCGCGATTTTTCATTAACAGAGGTAGAGATTTCGGTTCAAATTCATCTCCACGTTTTGATCATTCCTGCAAATAGGTGGTGAGAATTGGGAAGGTGTTGGATTTGATTTAAAAACAGTGAGAGATTCTTTACTGTCCATATAGTGGGTGTATACAAGAGAATTTATGCAGGTTGGCCTCTAAGGAACTCTAAGGGCTTGTTCATAAATGTTATGTAGAAATAAAATCTAAATGGTAAAGAAATTTGAAATTGTATATCTTGGAAATGAATCTACAGGAAAATCAACAATTTTTTTAAAAATTCACTACGATTTTGAGTTTTTATAAGTAATCTATAGGCATAAAGCTCATTCGTTAAATATATCCCCCGGAATTAATCCCCACCCAAAACGACGTCCGCACCCGCAGTCAAACTGTCAGAGGTTTGAAAAAATATAGCCGCAGGTAAATTATTTAGAGCTTTACTCTTGGCAATAGTTTACAGACAACCCCTTGCTTGAGAAGTGTGAAAAACGGTTGTCTGAAGGTAAGGGAGCCGAACTCATCAATTAATGATCGGGTGCCGGTTGTACGGAGTCAATGGGTTTGGTTTATTCGATGGAGGAAGAGGTGAAGTGAAAAACCTGATTACTTTGGCTAATGAAACCTGCCTCCACCTTCGCTTTCCTTTTCTAATAATGGCTCACTTCACACTTTTTCATCCCGAAACCGGAGTCTAATCTTCCTAAGTATACCCGAACATTTACAATTTCGGGAATATTGAAAAAACGAACCTCCGGATCCTGTTATTTATTCTATAGGATGCCTTACCCTTTCAGAATCAATCATTAGGGCAACAAACACGTCTGTAGCCACCTACAGACATGATCCGTCAATCGGAGTGGCAACCATAATTTAAGCCCTGTCGGTTATGCACGTTGTCGGGGGATTTAGGGAAGATTCAATTTCCACTTGTCTACGTCATAAACGACCCTAAAGAGGCAGTGTAGTATTCGGATAGATAAAATCAATGGCAGCGTTTAGACGCTAGTGGACCCAATACGTATTTTATTGTTGCCCGGTTTCAAAATGCCTCAAAATGACCCCACCGACTAATTTGGGTTAAATACTTGTGCTCTTTGACTCGCCGGGTAAAACTTATGTTAAAAATAGTCGATTGCTTCCATGCATACATATAACGAAGCGAGTTTTTTCCAGTGAGTCAACTTTGTCCAGGGTTCATTCTATTCTACTAAGATTTTATTTCAACGGATCGAATTTTCCTAATTTAAAAACCAATAATCATCTTCAATTTTTTTTCTTGATTCCAGGATCGGCGAGAGGAGTCTATATCCGGGAGCTAAAAGTGCCACTAACGGTTCTGAACGGGTCGGACGAGGCGGTAGTGCTGGATTGTGATTACACGATGGAGGAGAATGAAAAAGCAGGTCTGGTGGTCAAATGGTTTTTTAATCGAGGCTCCACGCCCGTTTATCAATGGATTTTGGGCCAAAAACCCCAGGATTTGGGGATCCTTCGAGGAAGACTTAACTTAGACTATATAGCTTCGGAGGAGGACTGGGCTGCTCACCGGGCTCTAAGCATTAATAACCCCACGACGGATTTAACGGGAGAATGGTGAGTTATCAATTCCATTACATACTCTCTTAGGATTATACCTAAGCCACCTTTCCCTCCGCAGTTAATGTTCTCCGCTAAATTACCCGCCTCAATCCATTACTCGCTAAACGAACCATCTCGAGATGTGACGTTAACGACAGTATCAAATTATTAATTTTTCAGGCTTTGCCGCGTCTCCACATTCGAATCCGAAGCAATGAAGACTTCCAGAATGATTGTTTTTGGTAAGTTTCGCACTTTCTTATCCAATTATACCAAATTAAGTCCTGACGGTTAGTTTTTTAACAGAATCAACGTCAACCGTAGTTTAAGGAAGAGGGGAGGAGTGTCAAATTCCTGGAAAATGTCTCACACCATAACACCTTTGTCGTCCGACCTCTTTGTCCGGACACATTTGTCGCTGACACTTTTGTCCCCTTATCACTCAAAACAGTTCTAAATCGTATTTACCCGCCATTTTCTGACCGCGGCGTATAGTATTATCCCTATTTGGGGCACTGTGCTACTGTTTTTGCATGTAGTCTTACTTAAGTACGAACTGCATAAATATTTTTCTGAACATCGGTTAGGAGTAGGACACTATTGAGTTTATTTGAGCATAATGGACCGAAAGCACTTCAAAATTAAGATCTCACACCAAAAAAGCCCTTTTAACTTGTTCAATGCTCATCTCCGTCCTAAAACGTTAGGTAGTTAGTTTAACCTTTCCAGACATTGGGTCGATGATCCTCCTCATGATCATAATGATAGAGATGATGATCATATTTGTGAACGGGGTCTCAAGTCCCAAAGAACTTCCGAACTTCCTCAGAAAGAGCCCGCCTTAACCTTTTGCAGTTTGAATGAAACAGTTGGAAAGTGTCCAAGCCTGATCCACCCAGAAACCTTGCCGGAGAAAAACCCGGGAGGCTATAGCAAAACGGACTAAACTTTTTAAGCTTTGTCTTGTACTATTATATAGCCCCTACTGCCTGCCTTTACCTTGTAGTTTTTTCGTATCTCTGGTGTAGGAGATTCTGTAGATTGTAAAGAAGATAGCACGGAGGAGATGGTAAATATTCGGTCGGGCTTATCCTCTAAAGAGATCGGCTCGTTCTACTTCAAAAAAACCGAAGTAAAAAACTCTAAAATTAGATTAGGATCAGTTCTTGCAAGATGCGTCTTTCCTAATGTACTCTTCAACTGATCTTCTATTATGTATTAGATATATACAGGGAATTAAGTGCCCGACCGTCGGCCATATAGATGCAAGTTGTGGGAGAATAGAGCAAATAGGACAGACCTGAAGATTCGTTTCATAAACTGATGATACGGGGTGGTTTGGATATTTTCCGGTTGAGATTTTTATGAAAAATATATTTAAAATCAACAAAATTTTAATTAGTAATTTTAAAATCGCTTTGCTGAAAAATAAAAATTTTAATCGCTAAACATATTCAGCGATAGATAGAATTTAGTAAATTTATTTTCAAAAGTTTTAAGTTTATATAAAAAAAATTATAAAAAGAGATTTGTTATCCCAATATTTTTTATTTTTGAAACTGTTCGAATTTCAGATCAAAAAGTACATTAAAATTTAAAATAGAGCTCTGTCCCATCCTCAGTTTCAATGATATGCATGGCTTATGATTCAACTGACAAGAAAATTCGAAAAAGCTCAACTAAGCGTTAGGTTAAGTTATCATCTAATTTTTTCACTTATTTAGCCAAATAACCGTGAAAAAGTGAGTAAACTTAAAAGATTCTGGACACCCTGTACATATCGCAGAATATAGTCTCATCTGCCGTATCATCGACTCCAGGCCAGGAGGAAGAAGAAGATACACACGGGATTATTGAACGTGGCCCAGTTTTGGGTCCTTTTTTGCAAAATTAAATTACACTCCGAACTGCTTACTCTCTGCAAGTATCATCTCTCCGGTTCTACGTCTTTTGCCTTTCTTTATTATTACGACGACGACGACGGGTTGGTTAACTTCTGGAACAGGAATTATGCTGTATTTGTACTTTCTTACTACGTTTTTTTGAGGTTCGGGAACAAAATTAGGAAAACCCCCTTCCGTAAGCAGAATGGATAAACAGACCCCGTCTTCCCCCGTCTCATAATAACAAGGTCCGTTAATTAAGTTAAGAGGGGACGGAAATATAAAAATACAAATGAAGGTCTTGTTTTGAGAAACGGTTTGAATTAAAAATCAAATTAGTACGTGTATTGCCTTCTTAAATCACGCATATTACATGCTCCTACTTACCGTTCTTTGCAAAATTTTCTTTCAAATTCTTTCGTAAATGAAAAATTTCGAAAGAAAAAATAGTTCTTTTTTGATTTTATGAAAATTTCAAATCGAGCAACTTTTTGAAGGTCAAAACAGCATCGATGATTGGAAATTTTTACGATTCATCTTTTTGAGATATACTTTTTCTAACCCAAAATATGCCGTAATGCCGCAAATGTTACGTAGATTCTCAATTTAAATACAACCCGAAGCAGTTTTCATATAAATCCCGCAAGACGTATTAACCTGGAGTTTTACTAATTTTAAGGTGTTTTACCCGTTTAAATGAGTAAAGCGTTTTGCAAAGCACAGATCAAAATTTTACTGACAGTTTAAATCCATCACCCCACTTTCATACGTTGACCCTGCCCAACGTTTTGTGACCCCCGCAATCAGAAACTCCGTGATGTTCTCTATAAAAACACAGACAGGTTCAGGGACATCTTTAACAATTAAAACCCCCATATCAAACGCGTTGTCCTCCAAGTGCAAAACATTTTTTTTCTAAAAACGCCCCAGGATCTCCAATTCCATCCCGAAAAGAGAAAGCATGCCGAACCGAGAATTCTTGATTCAAGAAAAACACGGCCTGTTTTTTAAGTTTCTTAACCACCCGCATTCCCATACTTCTATCTATTATACGAGATACAAGCACCTAGCTCGGGGTAGTTAAAAGTGCCTAGGAAATATCGAGATAACGGTGAAAGTCCCGTCTATATAGTTCCATATAAATATCTGAAGGGAAGATAAGGAAGTCACCTGACAGAATGAAGGTACATTTGGGACTGTTAAAGAAAAGGAGAGTCGTTTATGGGAAGGGAAATGAGGTTATAGGCCGTCTTATCTCTCCACTTGTAATTTCAAAACGACTGCCTAGGGTCCACTTTACCCCGAAAAATTGTCACATTCCAAATTTTTACATCCACTTCTCCCTCTAGGAATGTCCTCAGTAATGGCCGAATGGGTAATCGAGGGGGTGTGGTCCCCCTATACTAACGAATTATACGGCTTATAAAACCCGGGTAGGACAGGCTATAAGATGCACAGTTTATTTATCGGAGATCACTTTTTAGCATTTAAAGAGAGAAAGTCTTATAAATCAATTGATATTAGGTTTTGTGGAAGAACCCTTTACTTTCTCCTGTGTTTTATTTTGTAGTAAATGCGTAGCTTTTGGTGGAATATTTAACTGAACTTGATGTGTTTTTGTTGCAGCCCCTCAGAAGGAGATGGACATTAAGTTGGTCTCCAGACCCACGCCGGAGTCTATCAATATTTCTTGTTGGGGTAAGTCGGTTTCTTTAACTTGTTGTCAATTAATGTAATTGGTTTAATTTAGAAGAGAAAGGGCATTCTCTGTTTTGAATGTTATTTCTTGAGCTTTTCAAAGTATGCTGATGTTTTTTCGGCAACATTTCAAGTATAGCTTCAAAGTTAGTTGCAATTTCTCCTGTTGTACTTATCAATCGATGTGCCCGAAGTTGAAAGCAAAGGTGAAAGGGGGAAAATGTAGTAATTAATTAATTGTTTTTTTTACAGCGACTGGAGTTTATCCGGAGCCGAAATTAACAATAACTTATGGCAATAACAAGTAAGTAATTTTCCTAATTAACAGATAGACACAGTATTGTGTCAGACTGTACATATTTATGGACATATTTATATGATACCGTTAAAGCTATTTTATAACTTTAAATGCATCGTTCAAGTTGTATATTTATTTCTGACAAACTTTTCTTCCTCGAAATTGAAAAGTGTGTAAAGTAAGTTGTAAGAAAGTGAGGATATGAAATCCGCCGAAAGGGAACCGAATGTCAAAAGTGTGTCACTTTCTCTCGTCTCTGACAGAGGAGCACTTTATGATATCCTGACAAAATGTCACCAAGGGGGACGACCCATCATTCTTGTGGGCAACTGGGGCACAGGGCAATATGCCCCAGGATCAGACAAATCTCGTTATTGGCTTCTGGGGACAGTAGTTGGGCCAATGACCCGATTAAATCGCTATTGATGGATCGCCCTTAGTGTGTCGTGTTACATTATGAATTGCGTGTACACCTTCGGGACAGTTAAACTTGTAACTTGTCATCGGAAGAGGTCTAACGTTCTTGTTCTAGTTCGGCGTAACTTGTTTAAAATCCAGGTTGGTAAGTGTTTCGAAACTGGGCGAAAAATTTCTCACGGCACAGGAAAGTTAGCAAATAATACGATGTTACGGTTTAGGGTTCTAAATACTGTTGAGTGTTGACGACTTAATTAATTTCCAAAATTTCGAAACAAACCGAAAATTTGCAGACCAACGCAATTCCTCAAACTTTCCAGACTCATATATTCGACATCTTAACCTTACGTCCCCCTATATCAATCCCAGTTACTCAAGAGTAGATGACATTAGAACAGATCTAAAATTCAAAAACTTAAAACCCTTCGGGGTATAAATCCGTAGCAAAGAGAAGATCTCAGATTCTACACCCCAACCAGGTATTTAAAACCCTAAAAACGGGGAAAGAAATCCGGAACAGACCAGAAAATACCGGAATCCTAAACTATTCTCATATATTCAAAGGAGGGACAAAGAAAGGGGACTTTCTAATTAAACCGATGGCTTTTATTACTAACGCTGCGGATTCACAAAATATAAAGAAAATGAGGTGACATGTATGTGACAAGGTGTCTTTCCCGGTATATACGATCTTTTATCTTATCTGAAATACTCTAGATTTTATAGTAATAAGTATAAGGATAGAACGTACGAAAATCAAAAACCAACGGGCAAATCACAAAGCCAAAGGAAACCACAAAATCTTAGAGACGTCGGCTTCAAATCTTCAAAGCCTTCTCCCTTAGAACAATATGAGAGTCTTTGAATTTCTCTCGTCTTTGATATATAATCGTCCGTTTAATTCTTGAGTATTTTTCGTCTAGCCTTTGAGATTTCAAAGGTATTGGAAGTTTGAAACCCCAAGTCCATACAACGGACATGTTATTCTCCTCTCCTGTGGTTTTGTCCTATATATTTGTTATGCCAGGTGAGGTTATGTTGGCTTGGGTTGTGACCAAACCCAATTGTTCTGTCATAATTTCCGGAAACCCTGGAACCGTGTGAGGAAATTCAAATAAGCTAAAAGGTTTCCTCCTTAAGCTGGCTTAGGCCCGAAAAAGGTAACTTTCTAATTATTTCGCCACCAAAGCTGGTCTGAAAAGAGGCACAAAGTACCCGGATATTCAAATCGGGCTTCTTTGAAAACCCTAACTTCTCCCGTACTCTTAGATTTTAGAATAGAATATGCATTATTTTAGTCGGGTCTTAAACCAAAGAAGAACTTGGAACTGTGTGGATAAGTTTTAGAACAATGCAGAAGTTTAACTAGGAGGTGGCAGAGTTAATGGAAAGTTAGTTAATTGAACGTCTTTGTGCAAAAGAGATTTGGTTTAGATGTATGAGGTTTGATTTCTTGAGAATAATGGAAAGCTGTGGTAATAATGTTGTATAAGGGTTCGATAATTACGGATCACTAATTAATGATTACGTAATCCGGATTTTGTGTTTCAGATTAGAGGAAGTGTACGTAGACTCTTCCTGGAATGATGGTGCCTATGATGTCAAAGTTCATAAAATTATTGAAGACAGTGACCTTTTCTCGTCGAGTAATTTATCTCCTCCTCCAGTCATCTTTGATTGTGAACTTAAGGTGAGTTCTGCATAATAGTTTAAGTGCATAAAAAACATTATCCTGGATAAGTCTCCTAACCAAAATAACTCCTCAGGGACTTATTTCGGTAATTACGGTACCTAAAATTTCATGAAAAAAACTGGGATTGTTCATACATCATTTTACCAATATTGAATTTAAACTTATTAGTATACCCATCTACTACAATCACATATGGATTTGTGGTGTGTTTTCAATTCCGACATATTCTATACGATTTTAATTAGACTTTTAATTATACGTAGACTCCAAATCTGCTATAAAATTATGCACTAGAACTTTTTAAGATAAACCCCGAAAACCGGCTAAAAATCGGGGTTTTTCAGTTTTGCTTTTTACACAATTAACGTAGCCAGTAGCCATATTATTTTTATTTACTGAAAAACAATTAAGTCAGTCAAATTACATTATTTCGTTAGTTAATTAAAGCCCCATTCACGTCAGAATTTTTTAACATGAGCCCCAAAACTGTTCTGTTGCGAATATGAAACCTAGGAGCTATAAAACCTCTTACGAGAACCTAATTTATCCAGTAACTGTTTCGAAACCTCATTAGTATCGGTGAAGATGATTTATGGACAACCCTTAAAAGTAATCGTCTTCTCAAGATGTGAAATGCCGATAGGGTGGAATAATAACCTTGCGTGTCTCACATTTCAATTATCTAAAATATTTTTATTGCTCGTGTTCTCTTTCCAGATACCTAATACTAGCTATATTTACCGTAAGAACCTTTTGTACGGAGGTAAGTCGAAATTCTCTAATGTCCTTCTAATATTCTAAATATTCACATTACGCTTATCCCAATGGGCATTCCATTTCTGCATAACTAATAACCTCCATGTAAAGGCAATCAGGCTCAACCTGCCAACGTTTTAAGGCCACCTTTCACGAACTTTCAGACCCGCAGACTTGATGATTTGCTTAATTCTTGGTCCGTAATGGCCCATGGATGTAAAAATGTATATATAAACATAATGACCCATTTGAAATTCAATCGAATGGCCATTAGTACAACATGTGGTTTTAGCATGCCAAATGGAGCCGAAAATCCCCGCATTTTGGACCTACTTACACATAAGACATACAAGCCATTTAAATTCCTTCGAGTCGTCAAAACGACAATAAATGTAAAGGCTTTATCTTAGAAATTTAAGAGGCAATAGAAGCTCATATGCGGTGATTGAAATATTAAAAATAGGGTGCCTGACACTGCGGGCTTCAATTTTAAGGCTACTTTTCTCCCAAAACATGTTTAACATTTGATGAAATGACTTCCAGAAATGTAATTCACTTTAAAAGAGCTCATTGGAGATGTAAGTGCAGTGACCCAAAAATTGATGTATAATTAAAGATTCATTGGATTACCCCATCAAAACTTTAAAAAGATAAGCCTCTAGCGGAAATGTGTAAAGATAATTGAGTAAAATGCCTGATGTAATGGCGGGTATTTTTTACCGCTTCAACATAGGGGTCAAATCTATGATTGTCTTGCAATGTTCCAACTATTTTCATCTGCATGTTTACCATAGAAATGGATAATATAATAGAGCTAGAAGGCCCACTCGAGATTTCCAGGCAGAACTCTCACATGCGATGCTGACGCCACTAGCGTTGTAGACTAAAAACTGGACATGTTTGAAATGAACTGCAATGAAATTTGCACATCGCCCCAGATTTGGTTGGAAAGTGGCGCGAATATAATGGTTTCCCTCTAATATACATGTAACGGTGAGTTTCCACCAGAGCGACGCTAGTGGCTCACGGATCGCATATGAGAGCTCCTCTGTATTCCAATGCTAAATACAGGAGCATTGGGGACTTGATGTTTACAGAACTCGATACGCTTATATATGTCGATCGACCTTAGGGTGCGCAGTGAAATTCAGTTGCGAAACTAAAATCTAATTTCAATGGCTGTCGCAGTATGCCCCACAAATATACCATAAAATACCTATACCGCGTGGTTTCTAAGAAATGTGAGAAATATCTGGTGGTCAAGGAACCCTCTAGCCCATTTTTTTGATTATTATATGGCGTCCATTATAAAAAATTTGCGTATTAGCGAATACGTTGCCCGGCCTTAAATCCCAACAGCACGCACGAGCTCATTTAACAGAACTGTCATAATATACAAGTCTCTTTGTCGGATTGGAAATGATAAATGTGAGATTTATTACTTAAACACACTCGCTTTTCAATCCCTCGTGGTGGATGGATTGTTATTGTGTTGACTGTTATCCATAAATTTCGCCACGTTTAGACTTTGTATAGGTTCAGGCAAAAGTTTGAATAATTTTGAACATATTTATGGCTTCATAATCCTATTGTTCACACGTACGTTATTACTCCAAGGGATAAATTCAGAATGTAAGCAACAAAAGGTATTTTCAATTATGCAAGTAAGAGATTTCGCAATGTTGCGTTACATTTCGTATTTAAAAGCTGCTCCTGGTGTTCGTAAAGCTATTATATTTATTTATGACATTCGAATTAGAAGTCGGAGAAGTATGCGTGTGGAAGCCTTTGGAGGTTTTAAAATAAATTACTTTAGAAAAGTCAGATAATCCGTCTTGAGCTTGGGCTGTTAAAATGATTTCAGGAGTTCATTCTTCATCCTAAAAATGTAATCTCTGATATGAAGCCCTGTTAGAGCTACATACATAGGGTATGATATATCTCTAAATATATAGATATTATATAGCAAAAGCAGAGCCACACACGAGTCAACCGTGAGAAATACATGAGGGCTTTCATTACGCGTTTGAAAAATTGTGATGAGGGGAGCAACCACAGGTTCAAGGAAATTGGATGAATTCACGGATAAACCTCAGAGGGGCATAACTACATCCGGTAACAGGGCAAAGCCCGTCGTATTTCAGTAAAAAACCGGGGACATAATAAGCTATAGCTGTTTATAAACAGATCCACTCTAGAATAACCCCCTCGAAATCGATCCCCATTAATTTTTGAGTGTTTGAAAGAATAGAATTCTCTCGATCGCCACGAAAAATAAGAGAAAAATCAATTAAACGTATAGAATTTAATTTTAAAATTAAACCAATATGCTCAGAGTCCTAATAAAAATCTAATTATCAGCTTGAAACAATTTCCGATTTCTGCCCAAATCTCGTAGCCTTCTGAAAGGTCCCATGAAATGCAACATTCATGCCCGATTTTATTCATAGGAATAAAAAAGTCCGACAATATCGGTTTTTTAAATGTACTTGCTCAATTCCTCTACAAAAAACAAACACAAACAAGGCTGCGGGTTATCCCCGAAAACGTAAAATTCTGTAAGAAGAAGTTGAGTGATTCCGGTGCTTTGGATTCCCACGAGATTCATTCCGGTCTCTCTTCGACACAATTTGTCATAATTTTTGACGGTTCCTTCGAGATACAATTCTCATTTCCAGATTCCAGCAGATTTCTCAAACCGACGGGACTCATTTCTCAGGTCCAATCAAAATGACCTCATTTCGACTACCCTTTCCTTGTGGTATTTTATTCAGACAAACTAGACGTCGGGTCTACAGATGAGTTTCGGTTTACAAGAAAGTTTAGAAAGGTCTCTAGAAAGTGATTAATTCATCATTTATCGGTCGACTTGGCCTGATGATTAGGAAGGAGATGTTTAATGGGTTTTTGAACCATGTACTCATCTTCCCTTACTTTAAATACATTAGCCAAGATGTCTTCTATACGTATATTATGTCATTAGCATTTTTGTGAAATCACTTTACTCCAACCTTGAACTGTCTGTATACTCAATTTTGACCTGAGTTTGTATTCAATTTGATGATATACACCCGTATAGTTTCGCTCGTCAATCTTCATCTCGAGCTTGTTTACCTGACCGTTGGAAATAGACGATCAATATTTGCCCTTAACGATGAAACCATGTAAATCCCGTCCCTATTTACAATTTGTGGACTTCTTATTTGGGTTTTGAATTGAGTTTAAACTGTCTGTAAAATTAAGAGTTTTGCTTTGTGCAATTGGAGGTTGGTTTCCACGTCGCTGGAGCTGGGATATCGTGTAAACGGATAGAACCATGCCGGAGAGAGTGTACTTGAATACGGAACCGGTGGTGGACTTTCCGCTCTCCGAAATGGACTAGGAAATTGGGGTTGATTGGAAGGTCAGCCTTCATTTATTCGGGATCAAAGACTATTGAATTTCTCAAAAGCGGAGGGATAGCGGAAAAACCGGAAAGGAGACGTAAATGAGACTCTGTAATAGAAATGGGCTGGACACACGCACCTCAATGTCCGCATTCCCCAATAGGAAAGGAGACCTGGAATGCCCGATAGGGTAGTATATAGAATGTACTGTGCATAAATCACGACATTACTGTGGTTTCAAAATCTGTTTTAGGCACTGAAATAAGTCCCAATGGGGAGGCTTTCGTTTAAAATCTCTGAAATGGGTAGTTATATCGGGGACCGGAATTATTACTCAATCTAGAACTAAGAATTTAAATGCTTGATAATGATAAGCATTCTGTTTTTAAATCATATGAAGCAGCTACCTAAGTTTGGCAAACTTCAGTAATTTTCTCATAATTTTCTGCTCAAATTAGAAAGCTGGTTATATATTCTTATCGGAGAGACAAGGCAAGGAGGAAGTGATTCCATGGAGGGTGGTTATATTGCTGAGATAATTTGTAGTTGTTTCTGGTTCAAAAAACGTAATTTTCAGTTTTTTTAATCAGAATTTTTCCAATTGTTTAAAAGTAGCTTCAGTTGATTTAAATTAAGCATTACTTTTGTCCTTTTCCACAGATATTTTGAGAAACAATTAAGAAACAATGTTTATTATTTGCAGTGTCAATTTTAATTTATAGAAACCGTCTATTCCCAAAACACATAATTTCTAAACGACCCTTCCGTTCAGCTTAAGGTTACAAAACCATCGCAAATTTTAATTCCCCGGATTCGGATATTCGGTGTTACGAATGTATGTTATCATGTCCTACTACTATAAACCATCGTGTGTTACAGTAAAAGGATCCGTTTCGTACTATTCTACTCTACTCACTCCGTTCGAGTCTTGGTTGATAGAGAATGCACAATTGGCCACCCTGAACTTATAAAAGTTCAATTGATATACAACATATAAGCTATTCCAGTTGGATATAATAATATTAGACCCGTAATAAATATCGACACTGGATATTGTTTTTTACTGAAGAAAAGGAACCGGACTTTTGTTACTGGATTCTTAGAGGTTCTAAATCAATAAACTCCAGACCAAAGAGAAATGTGCTTCTGGACAAATACTCCGGCTCCTTTGCCTCTCCGATTTCTTTTATTCTGTTCGTTTAATGCAACGCTGAGCAGGTCGGTGTCAATTGTCCCGAAGTCCAAATGCCCGATATTTGTCCAGTTATCTAGTTCTTTGTCCACAGTTATTTCTCCGATAATATTTTTGAAGGTTTACAATATTTGCATTCTCTATGTCGTCTGCCACGACCCGTTCAAAATTTTATTTAGCATTAAAAGGATGAGGGATGTCGTCTTTAAATTAACATGAGTTTGGTCAACCATCTAAAATTCTTCAAAAGAGCTGCAGCATGATTCAAATAATAATTTAAAATCCAATTAGTTGGACTAGGATTTTCATTTGATTCGAGTTTTTACTGCCGCAGGAGTCGCAAGAATTTCTGCACGATTTTGCCAACATAATTATGTATTGCAGATTAGCTTAGCGTATATATCAGAATTAATTGAAATGTCAAAATATTTCATTCTGACTACTGGAATAAATTCCACCTGAATCTATAAAATCTGTTATAGTTTCAAATCCACAGGACTGCTTGTTGACATATCATGATTGATCATCCTGCCCTACTGGACGTTGAAAATTCACAAAATGCGACGAAATACGACGCAAATACGATAATAGTATAAATTCCTGACGAATTATGAAATAAACTTAATTTTGTAATCCCTCTTCTTTAGGGAAAAGCCAAGAAAAAGTGAAAGTAAACTGACTTTCCAATTTCTACAAATCTGACCAGTTTCCATACAACATTCCAAAGATGGTAAAGTGGTTTCCTCTTACAATTCCAAAGTTTCGGAAATCGTTTCGTATTTATTATTGTACTTTTCGACAAATACGAGGGGACATTTCGATTCAGACCGAAGATCATCCACATTTCCCAAAGCATTTCTATTTCTAGTTGACATCATATATTTATTTTCCCATCCCTTCCCTTTGTGTCCGGATAAAATGGGATTGAATTGAGCCATATCTTGGATTTGGAAGCAAGTCTGTTTGGTCCATCCCTAACGCAGAGGTCAACCTTGGGGAGTCGATTATATTATCTGTACTCACTCATCCATCAAACCTCAAAGCTCAAAGCTTGGACGATGAGCAAGTTCATATGCTGTCAGGTAGAATACATGGAGAAAGTTAAGATCCGGCGGGATTCTGCTGAGATTGAGGGATCACTTGCAGTTGGGTCGTTCATACAGAGCACTAGGTTTGGAATTACTCGAAATTTCACTAACTCCCTGTAAAAGTGCTTAAGTTATTTGTTATAAACTGCTAAATGCACTATTTTTGGACGGGAGATAGACGTAACTTCTGAAGGTCTTTCAAATATATCCATCATAATTCGTTCCGGGTGATAGAAGAAGTCCAAATTTTCAAATTCCGAAATGCTGACTCTTGTTTTCCGAGTTCGGGGCAAAGTAAGTTCTATCGTCAATTTAGATACAATGCAGTCTAGTTATCGTGAAGTCTGGAATGCATTTTAAAGTCATGAGCGGGTCATGAACACATGAATCTGACGATAAACCAATTTTGCAGACTTTCTGACAACAATGACCACAAAAAATAAAAATTTTGATGGTTTCAATTCGACATTTGCAGTTCAAATTTCAGAACTTTGCCGTATGTCCGAGTCAATCGATCTCGAGTACTCTGTTTTCTGAAGGCCGTTTAAAAATCCGTACAAATTCATTTGTGTAAAAGTTATCCATGATTTTCATATAACGAGGGCAAACTGTAGAATCTAACAGAATTATTAAAACCAGAAGACTATATTCGACGTTAGAAGAAGATTCAAGAATCGGGTAAAAGTATGGAAAGACTCCCTAAGAAGTTTTCCGGTCTGATGAATCTCATTCGGGATGGCTCCCCTATCACATACTCGTATTATTAGTTGACTGGATGACCATTACTCAGCTTCAGAATGGAACTGTTCGAAAAATCATTGATCATAATATAAATATCCCCTACAAAGATATCAAAAGTCAAGGAATCCTAGACTACTGTAGCTTTTAAATGCATATTTGTCAGATTTTTGAGCTTGTTAAGCATTTTTTTCAGAATAATTCACGCGTAGCGCGGTCACACTATTTTATGGTCATACTACGGAACCTTAAGATTTCAGGAATAATTCCGAATTTGAAACAATAAAGAGTTATTAGAACGCACAAAAGAACTGTTTCGAAAAATTCTATTGAGACACGGTTAGTGCTTTCAAATTTTTAACACTTTGCCCGGTGGCATATCCGTATATGTATATGACCGAACCGTAAGGTTTTGGGAATAATCGAGAATATGAAACAATAAGGATTTGAGTCCTGAAGTATCCAAAAGACTTACAGTCAATTTGAAACTGTACATACAAGTTTCTCATATGTTTTTCCAAAAACCCCGGGGTAGCGGTTCCCTGGCATCTGCTTATGTACTATTAACGACTCCAATGTGTACATCAAATCGGAACGGTTTCAAAACAAGGATTATGAAATATTTTTATTATTCTAAAGATATCGTTCTGGCATTCCAAGAAATGGATACCACCGGGTAGAAAAGAAGTGGAGAACGCAGTCGGGTTTTATGTTTAAGTGATGTTGATTCATGAGAGAGATGAGGCAGGGAATCAGATTTGAAAAGTATGAAATTCATCATCCTTCTCCTCAAATGTGAAGTGCTTCTTGAGAAAAATAAAACTTTTATTACAAGAACATGAGATCGTTTATACAATTGCCACCACCACTTTTCAGTTCTACCAAAGAACCATTAAACGAGACCATCACCACAAACCATTTCTCATCCCATGCAAACAATTTGTACAGATCCCTGTCTCTCTCTTATTTATTCCATCTCTTGTACATCGTAGGCAGTCTATTTTTAGACTTTGAATTCTGGAGCAGCTAAGAAGCTATCCATCAAGTGCAAAGTTAATAATTTCTCAGATTTGGGGCACATGGATTCACTTAGGAATATTACGGGATCTGATGTAGAACAGGGATCAACTGTCAAGGATAGACAGGTATATCCTTCTATGTAGTTGTGGTGATTAAATTATGACAAGGTCACTTTAATGCTTTATGTCGACTTATTGTCTGTCCGTCTGTCTCTGCCAAAATCATACAGTTACATTACAAATAATTGTCATTAAAGCTTTTTACCGTTTCTACAAAACGATGAAATAGTAAATCTTAAAAATCTGACACGTGGACTTGCGGTTCAAAAACATCAACTACTCTCAAGTCGCATAATTTATGACCCAAACCAGAACCAATCCTCCAGGGTCACAAAACTCTGCCAGGTAGTTGATTCTTTCTGGAAAAAAAATCAAAGTTTCAAACCCAACCAGTTCCAAGTTGCCCGTAAAATATTTAGACCCTCCGTTTCGAGTCGGATATGAAGGTCCATCGGGTCCATCAAACTTCAAAGGGGAAAAAAATATGTTGAGCCAGAAGGGAAGTGCATAGTTACTTCCGTCCCAAGGATAAATTGCGAAAAACCAAAGTTTTCTGACTTCTGGAACAGAGTTGATAAAAAATGTAGTTGAGGAAAACTTGTGACTAGGAAAAGGGCTCAAACTCCCAGAATCTCGAAAGAAAGTCAAAACCTCAAAAAACAATATCCTGCGAAAGTAAGCTCGTGCATAAGACATGTCCTAATCTGAGAAATGTTTTCCTTCTCAAGGAATCACCGAATAAAAAAACGATTCCTTTATTGCCTCTTGTAAATAAATCCCAGCACTTCCTCAATATTTTAGCATGAGAGAGCATGCACAAAGGACCCGGTGTTGTGATTTTAAGGCCCATTACCTATTTTTCACCCCTTGGTAGGGTTCTGCAGTTTTAGGGATATTGGGGTTTGGTTTTAGAATTTCTGGAGTTTTTCGTGCGAAAATGCTGATAATAATTTATTGTTGAACCTGAAATTTCCGAAATCAAGTAAAAACTGCGCTTAAGGAGGCTTGTTGCAAAATTTTGAAAATCCATTTTGAAGAATTTACAAAAAAATTTAGCACTTCTTTAATATTTTAACATGAAAAAAGCACGCAACATTGGTAATTTTAAAGCTTATTGCCTACTTTTGTCCTAATGTCCTAACTCAATTTTTGTGGAGATTGGATGTATTATTTTTCGAATTTTTGGAGTTGTTCAGTGGAAATAGTTTTCTAACAACCCTGAATTTTTCAAAAAACTCTTAAAATGCGCATACATTTAGCAAAAATCCAAAAACTTTAAGACAATTTTCCAGATAACTAGGCTTACTTCTCTGTAAAGCTTTAATTGGATTTTAAAAACAACCTACAGTCGAACACGTACTTAATCCAATAAATACTGTGTACTTGTCGAGCTGATAAAAAATGCAAAAATGGAATGCCCAACCCAATTTAGTCTATTCATGTAATAAATACCTGATCTCTATACGGTTTATGCAAATTTTTGACTGAAACTATCGCAAAACCCCAACTGCTTCTATACATGAACCTACGATGGAATTCTTAACTAAACTTTTCTTGTTTTTGTATTGAATAGGACCGAAGGCGGAAGCAGTTGAGAACAATGGTAAGTCCTAACTGGGTAAAGTTTCTCTAGCAAAATTGCAGGACTGTTATCAGGGCAGGGTAACATAATAATAAAAATAATAATAATAATATTTCGGTACTTGTTACTGGAGGTAGTTAGTAGGTAGTAAACTGTAGTAATTGACAGTATTGAATAACATGGCCAATCAGGGAGTATTATTATGGGCAATTAATGGACAAGTAATAAAATTTTATGTCGACAGCCGCCCACAGCTCAATATAATAAATGCTGGTGTTTTTTAGACCCCACCCGCCGGGGCCACCGGCCTGACAATCCATCACATTAGCTCAAAAGCTATGGTCAATTTTGTGCAAAAATAGGAGTATTTCGGGGTCAAAGAGGTCGATATTGTAAATTCCTAAATATTTTTTTAAACTTCAGAATAGTGTAGTAACAGTTAATGATCGGAGGGGTGGGGACTTATTACGGTGTACTTATTTCGGGCCTCAGTGTTTACTGTATGCAAAACCAAAAACATTAGGGTTGCAGAGGGAAATAGACGAATGGATACGACTAAAATAAAACCGAACATAGACTGTGAACGACCGTCTAATCAGACTGACTTATTGACCCCTATTGTTTTATTATGTGTAATCAACTTGTCTGGAATCACTTAGCAAAATTGCTCCCTTTCTCAAAATGGGAATATGTCCAACAGCATTTAGACTTCTTTTAGGGGATAAAAAATAGGCTGGAATTGGTGCAATTTCGTTTAGCTGTTTATTTATGGTGCATGGAATTTATGCAAATGACATGCAAGAAAATGGACATTGCAAGTTGAGTATAAGGCGGAATTTTGCGATAGAATTAATTGCACAGAATTGTATTAGAAAAACTGGGTTTAGTATCCGTTACATCCGTTTGGTTTCGAGCTACAGTCTGCACAGGGGTGCAAAATATGGGGCACAAACACCGCAAATCATTTGACTCAATGAATAGAAGACAATTAGTAGCAACATACAATTTTAAATCTGTAAAACTCGATTAACAAATGCATCAGTAACTTTAAAAAATATTCTTGACAGTTTCAAAATGTGAAATTCAATCCCGTTTGTTTTTGATTTGCAGAAAACGGTGGCGGAATGTTAGCGAGCGTCCGAACGTATTTATATCTAAATCTACTCCTTGGATGGCTCCTGTTCCGAAGAACGTAGCGCCTTTGAGTAATTAAGAGCAACTATCAACAAATCCATCGAACAGTTTTTAAAGGATAACAAATCAATTTTACTTGAAAACGTCGAAACTGAGGATTCTTGATCCAGGAATAAATTGATATAATAATATATTTAAATAAATGCAATTAAACCGTCTTCGCCGCAACTCCGACGACGAGAATTCTAACTTCAAGCAAGAAGCTTCTGTACTTAATTAAAAAAGGAAGATTTATTATTATGACTTAATTCTAATTTAAGGAAACCAATTAAGAGCTTTACACTAATTAATGAGATCAATAATTACTATTGTTATTGTCGTCAACTCTATTTAATTAACAGTATGGAATTGTTATGGTTAGTTAATTTCTTAACATTTATCTTAACTCGAATCTTAGAAATGATATTGTAACTCGGATTTGCATGTTTAATTTTTGGTATGTCAAAATTTTATTTCACGAACAATTGATTGATTGAAATCCGTTCTGTATGTATCACTTTTACTTGTAGTTAAGATGTATCAAATCTCATTAATTATTAATTACACAAAATTAATTTACTACGCATTCTAGTCCTTTTTATGGTCGACAGGTTTTACCAAGTTTTGCTTTGTGAATTGCTGATCTGAATTGTTACTTGTAAATTAGCAAATATTCTTTAGCACATTCAGTTGATAATGATTTAAGGTAATTTTATTTAGTTGTCTATAAAATTGTATTAAAACCAAAGAGTCTTGCCCGACAATACATTTGTAATATATACAGCACCTTACGTTTTCACTTGTCAGGATTTGATTTAGTTTTCAAGAATGAAAGTCAAGTCACAAGCTTGTAATGCAGTTTAGTCACAATTAATTTTATACAATTAGCAGCCTTTTCGTCACCTATTCACGGGTATGGATTTAATTTAGATACATCATATAAAGTAAATATTGAATTCAATATATGTAACAATGATTAAGTTATTGCTCTGTTATATTTAATAAATTATAAAAAAAAGTTTATTTGTGTAATTAATGAAAGAGAATGAAAAGTTGTGGATATTTCACCGTTTCAAACTCGGAACGATAGCCCAATATACTAATGAAAATCTGAACTTTAGCTATAGGATAGTCAGGGTACCAATTACGGTGAATACAGAATTTATTGATAGATCTACAGTTTTAGCGTGTCGGGTGACAAAGGTGTAACAATTTGTCAGAAATATGATATGAAATGTTTTTGAATCTTGAAGTTTTGTTCAGCCGGTTTTGACTTATGGCATTTCAAAAGGGTCTGGTTTGTAGCCCGACACCCTGTATATCAATACAATTCAAATACAAATGAAACGTCGACAGCGTAAAATCCCAATTGTGTTCACCCCTCTTTACCAGTAACAGTGACTAGGTTTAGATTTTAGAAATTTTGACAATTCTGAATTGGCCAAGAAATTCCAAACCAAACTTAAGCGTAGCCAGAACAAGGCCAGAAACCAAAATTTTAAACACATCCTGAAACTGCCCTATTGAAATAGGAATTTCCAAAATATCCGACAACAAAACTTCTACTTTTTCAACTTGTCGAAAAATCCTCCAATATTCCTGATATTGCCTTTGCGCCCACATTTGACGCCGCCTAATCCAGTGACCCCAGAATCCCAGAATTGTCGACCTGGGACAAAGTTTTATGGAAACTTGAACCCAAAAATGTGTTCTGCATTGTGATCAATGTTCCCGTTACGGGCAAATTAGGATCCTTGTCATAAGCCCGTTCTTCGCCATAACTTACAAAGCCACCTATTTTTCCAAACAGTTGCTCAATAATTCCATTGTCCGACATTTGGTCAAGAATGGCGACAATGTTCGGCAGAATTCTGTTCTCAATTTTAGGGATCTGCTCGGGATGCGTCTCTTTTACAAGTTCGATCGGTAAGCCAGAAGATAAACGATACAAAAACGGAACCTTGCTTTGACCATCGGCTAAAGAAAGCGTTCGATTAAACAACGCCCCAAACCGTTGAACCAATCGTTCAGTCCCATTCTCTGACCCCGGTTTATCTAAAACCTGCTTCAGAATTTGATTTTTCAAATAACTAAGACCAACACCATTAATATTAGCCAAACCTAAAGTAATCAGCGGAACTGTCTCCGATATCAAAACCTGATCTAGATCCTTTGGGATTTCAGGTATCGACGGAGAAGTAAAAAACCCAAAGATTATGCCGCTGTATGCACTCGAGACTATCAAGATCATAAATGTCCACAAAATTAACATTCCTCGGAATTTTTCTTTTACAAAACCGGACACAATTCCAGAGCAATATTGACTAAGGCAACTGGCATACACACTGAAAACGATATCTCTAATTGTTAACGGGCTTCCGACCTGTCTGACAATGCTAAAAAATAGTGCTAAAATGCCACATGTAACGGCTAATGTGATCCAGGTCACAAGGTCAAACGGTTTTCGGAGGGCGTCGATCAAGTCGATCTTCGTCGCATTTACATGAATGAGGATCTTCAAACTATAGAATTCGTAGACCTGACAGTAGGTTGTCCAAATCTGTCGTTTCTTACCGGTTTGAATGGACTCTCGATTTAGCTTCGAGTTAAACATTAAATCCATCTGAGATGTCACTCCATTCTGCTCGGTTGTTGGTACCCCAAAAGCCGCCATTTCAGCAGTTTGATCAGAAGACGCTAGAGTGAAGTTGTGTTTGTCGGAAACCGTTTCATACCATCGTCTGACGGAATAGGTAGAATCTGACGATCTTTCTGTTGGAAAAAAATTTCTAAACGGACTTGCGATAACTTTCAGTCCATGTAAATCCCGGTGTTTTTTATCCCAAGTTTCAAACACGGTTGACCACTTTGTACCAGCAGTTTGGACCCTTTCCAGTTGTTTTTTCCCGGGAACCAAATGACAATGCATGCAGATGGCGAATATTTCCTGGAGATTTTTTATTGCAAAATATCTGGTATTGTAGAAGAGTATTTTGTTTAAATATGAAAATGCCTCAATTCTAAACTGTAGTAATTCAAATTGATCCGACTGAGCTTCCTGATAACTGAACAGGACTAGAGTAGGACTCGTTCGAATTGTACCCAATTGATCTGTGGCTGCCGGTTCTACTTCATATGGAATTGGGAAATACGTGAATTCTCTTGCGTTTCCGAAAGATTTATATTTTTGATAAATGAAGTCGAGAAAATAAATTTGAACGTAACAGGGTGTAAATTTCCGAATGGAATTGAAAACAAGGAAATACCTTTTCAAAACGGTATATTCAACAGATAATTCTGTTTTCGCTACTGGAATTTCGGAAATATGATAAGTTTTCAAAACCGCGATTTCAGATGCCTCAGCTTGTTTTTGTCCAACGTTGACAACTACAAAATGAATGAAGCAGTGCTTAAGGCTTTGAAGTAGTTTGAGTACCTCCGAATTTTGGGAGGAAACTTCTTCGGCAGAACTAATTTTAGAAATAAAAAACACGTAAAAAAGTAGTATAGATTTAATTGATAAAATGAGGATAAAATCGCTATTATTTTTTGGTAATTTTATCATTTTAGGGCTGAATATAAATGAAATTAAAAATAAGACCTCACTTTACATCGATTGACAAAACAATCAATAGTCAAACATTTTGATTCTCTGTACTTTAACAAAACTATAGGTTCCCATACTAAGAGTCAAAACGATGCTAAATATTTTGTTTTGTTTGTCAAGTAATGAAGATCAAAGACAGATTACAATTTCAATTTCACCCTTCTACTCCAGAACAATTTCGTTGCTAAATATTTTACAGTATTTTTAATTCCAAAATACAATGATGCTTAAACATCGTGGTTTTGAATTCTATATAATTATGAAAAACCTTTACAAATACTTCATGCCAGATTGGCACAGAAATTTTTAGTTGTTTTTACACTTGAGTCTAATTCGATACTACAATTCAGATACCACAACTGATAGGAATTTGCACTGAACCCGAACCCTTTACAATCACTTTAATTTTTGTAATTTGCAACTAAAAAGTTTTGAAGATCATTTTCACTAGTTATATAGTTAAGTAGATTCACATTTATCTGAAATGTTTTCTTGAGGCTTCTTGAAAAGCTGAAGACAACGGGGTGTTTTGAGGGTATTTGTTTCTGAACGAAGGGTTACATTTACAAGTTACAATTTTTGAGTTCATAAGTCGTTAAGCGGCTTAACTACCTAACGAAGCAGAGGTTTCATAGGAAGGCATTCAATTCAAATGTCAAACATATTTTATATAGACTGGGTTGGCTCGACTTTTGACAGCTGAACTGAGCAGACGTGTGAGATTAAGAGCTGCAATAAATGGGGCAGGCTGAGCTAGTGCGGTATTAACTATATTATTAAGCCTAACTCCGGAACAAAAACCAGTATACAAGAGACCTAATCTTGAAAAACAATCAAACCAAATGGCACCCACAGTCATCAATAGCTTCACAGATCTAGTGCAGTACCTGGATACAGGATACTTATCTAAGGTAAAAGACCTACTTTCACCGATACAAGAGGATATTGCAAAACTGGAATCATCATTGGGAGCAGTCCAGCAGGAACTAGAATTCCTAAGAAGAGACGTAAACTCGAAGAAACTAAAAATTGTCGGACTGGCGGAGACTAAGAACGAGACTTTCATCCAACTCATCGAAGCTGTTAACCAGTTTATCAAGACGAACCTAAAGATGATGGAGACCATCAGCATCGACGATGTCAGGAGAATGGGGAAACCAGTTGATGGAAAAGTTCGCCCCGTAGTACTTTCATTGGACCGAAAATCGGATAAATTCGCAATACTGAAGGCGGCTAAGAATTTAAAGGGAACCAACATGTACGTCAACCAGCTTCTAACGTTCATAGAGATGGGAGTGGAGAAACAGCTGAGGGACAAAGGAAAGGAGCTGAAGGTTACAAACAAGGATCTGAAATTCTACATACGAAACGGGAACCTTAAAGTGGACTTGAATGGAAAGAAGAGTACTTATCACGTCAGGAAGGATGGCGCAATAATGGAGAAAGGAGGAGGATACTGACGCTGCAACCAGGAATCGACGAGTCCAAATTTTAGTAACATGAATTTATTTTCAAACACTTTAAACTTACTATATTGGAACATTAGTGGGATAAATAGTCTTAAAAATGCAGAGCAAGATTTTAAAGATAAATTAATAGAATACGATATCATTTGTTGGGGAGAAACTTGGGTAAAAGACCCAATTGAATTAGATTTTATGACTGGATTTAATTTAGTACAGATTAATGCAATTTCCAATGTAAACAGAGGAAGGCCATCAGGGGGTATAGTAATTTTTATTAAGAATAATCTTAAATTCCAAGTAATTAGTAATTCCGAAAACTGGGCATTCATAAAAAC
The DNA here is from genome assembly GCA_906901685.1 of Desoria tigrina. Classification (NCBI taxonomy): domain Eukaryota; kingdom Metazoa; phylum Arthropoda; class Collembola; order Entomobryomorpha; family Isotomidae; genus Desoria; species Desoria tigrina. The sequence goes on from CAJQTU010000040.1 coordinate 221,821, forward strand.
AACTACAAGGGTAGGAACATGCATCATAGGGTACTCTTACATACAACCGAGCAAAGAGAAAGATCACATGTTATGGAGACTTAGTGATGAAATCAATCGGATAGGTCTGATCTATAAAAATTGTGGCATGATTATTATGGGTGACTTTAATGCAAGGATAGGTACTTTCAGCACTCTCGAAGAGATCGGGGTTACAGAAAATGACTACTGGGTCAATTCTAGGAACTCTATAGACAAAACAATAAATGCACGAGGGCTCAAATTACTCGAAATGATTAGAGAAAACTGTATGGTTGTAGTTAATGGGCGAGTTTCAAATGATAAGGAGGGTCAAGTTCCTTTTATAAATCATAATGGGAAAAGTTGTATAGACTTAGCCTTAGTCAGCTCAGATCTATGTCTGAGAAATGCAAGCTTAGAAGTATTAAATTCCAATAGTAATCACTGTCCTGTCGCACTAACTTTAGGAGATAACTCTGAAACCGATCAGATTACAGAAAAAATTAAAATGGAAAGAGATGGAGGCTGATAATTTTAAATTAAAAGTAATGAATTGTTTAAATAATTATGATGATATAGAGTTTAAAGATCTGGCTCAAGCTATATGGAATTCTGCTGAAAAACTGAATATGATATCGTGGGATGGCAAGCCGAGAGAGAAGCCATGGTTCGATTTAGAATGTAGCAATGCGAGACAAGCCGTGTCAAGGAAATTGAGACTATGTAAAAAATATGAGTGGAATTTAAGAGACAGGCTGAATTATGTCAATGAAAAAGCTAGGTACGTAGCACTAAGGAAAAGCAAAGAGAAATTATATTGGGAAAAGTTAAGAGCTGATCTTGGGATGACAAAAAATGCCACTGAGTTTTGGAAGGCTTTTCAAGCGTTTCAACCTAGAAATGCTAGAAAAATGAATGTAAAGGAGGTAGATTGGATGAGATATTACAATGACCAAATGCCTGAACGACTGACTAAGACATATTTATTTGATAATATTATTGAAGTACCAGAACTGGACTGTCCGATAGTAATAGGAGAGCTTGAACTTGCACTTAGAACACTTAAAAATGGTAAAGCTGCGGGTCCGGACAGTGTATCCAATGAATTTTTGAAAAATCTTGGGGAAACTGGCAGGATAGGACTACTAAAAATTTTTAATAAGTGTTTGGACCGAGGGGTGGTACCTGATGAATGGGGAGAATCGAGCACTTTGCTTTTATACAAGAAGGGACCCGACGACTTACCGAAAAACTACAGACCGATAGCTCTATCCAGTACGATGCTAAAAACTTTCACTTCAATTTTAGCGAACCGATTAACAACATGGGCTGAGAACAATAAAATACTACCCGAAGCCCAAGCAGGTTTCAGAAAGGGAAGGGGTTGTTTAGATCATATATTTACACTAAACGGACTTGTTCAGATGGGAACTAGAAAACCGAAATCGAAAGTATACGCGTTATTCATTGACTTTGCCAGAGCCTTTCCTTCAATTGGATATAAAAAATTATGGGCAAAATTACACAAATTAGGAGTCAGTACAAAAATTACTAATGTTTTGGGAAATCTATATGATAAGGCGTTTATGAGGTTACAACTAGGAAATGAACGATCGGCCAAAATAGAATTAACAGAAGGACTCCTACAAGGAGATAGTTTAAGCCCGCTTCTTTTCAGTTTATACATATCAGATATTGAAGAAAAATTGGCCGAATTTGAGGGAATACGGGTTTCAAAAAATAAATCTATAAATATCATGTTGTTTGCGGACGACACCGTGGTTCTGGCCGGAAACGCCGGTGAAATGAAAAGAAAAATTGTAGTACTTCAGGAATATTTTGAGGATTTAGGTTTGAAGGTAAATATTGATAAGACTAAAATTATAGTTTTTAGAAAAGGGGGGAAACTAAGATCAACAGACAAATTCTGGATGGGAGAGGAAATTGAATGTGTAAGTGAATATACGTATCTAGGCATAGTATTCAGCTCTTCGGGGCTGTTTGGAAAAGCTATGAAATCTCGTAAAAATAGTGCTAGGGCGGCGATGGGAAAGACCTTATCTATTCTGGCCAGGGGACGATCGACCTCAATTCATACTGCCAACAAGCTCTTTGACACTTGTGTTTTGACTAATCTTTTATACTGTTGCCCGGTCTGGGGACTAAGACATGCAAATGATGTAGAAGGCATTCAATCAACTTTTTACAGCAAGCTATTGGGCTTGAGTTGGGATACCAAAAGTGTACTGATTAGGTTGGAAACGGGAAGAGTCCGATTAGTACTAAATATAATAAGACAAACCTTTAGCTACTTCCAAAAAATACATACGCTTGAAAATGACAGATATCCTAAATTGGTTCTTCAGAATCTAATGGAGGCAGATCAAAAAGATTCCCGTAATATTAAAAGAAATTGGTTTACACAATTCCGGACATTAATGGAAAAATTCCACATATCTTGGGCAGATTTAAAAACTTGTGGGATACAATCTGGACTTGAGAATTGTAGACAAAGGCTTCACAAAGAAGATAAAATGAGAGTGCTTGAATGGAGAGACATGCATTTTTACATTAAATTTAATAACTTTACCAGGGAACAACCTGGTCATGCCTCTTATCTAGAATTAGGTATGTCTACTAAAGACCGTCGTTTCTTAGCGCAATTCAGATTAAATTCCCAATACCTTACATACATCATGGAAAAATTCATTTTTAAGGATAATAACAAAAAATGCTGCAACAAAATGGTTAATAATTCCCTTTGGCACATGATTAGTGAATGCGAAAAGCAAACAGGATGGATCATCAATAAAATCCAGAACGATAACCTAAGTCTGAAAGATTGGTCAGCAATAGTTGATTTAAATACGCGAGAGGAATTTGGCCTCCTCATAAAGGAAGTTCTTAGAATGCTGAGGTTTCGTAATACACTAGAATAAGTTTATAAGGTTAATAACTTAAGAGTAGGCGTTTATGTTATCAATAGGATATTCAACAAGACAGGTGGGGAGGCCACGAAAAGTTGGGCAGGGGCCATTTAGTTTTGCCGGAGGCCCAGAAACGGTACAATTCGATGCATAAGTTCAGATACCTACCCGTATATACATGAATCGAATAGCACGGTATCCCACCCCTACCTACCTCGCATAGGTCGGAATCCTACCCCCACCTACCTCGCATAGCTCGATTACCTACCCCTACCTTCCCCTAACTACCTTGCATAGCTCGGTATCCTACCCCTACCTACCCCTAACTACTTCGCATAGGTCGGTATAATACTCCTACTTACCCCTAACAACCTCGCATAGTTCGGTATCCTATCCCTACCTACCCCTATCTACCTCGCATAGCTCGGTATCTTACTGCTACCTACCTCTCAGAGCTCGGTATACTACCCCTACCTACCTCACATAGCTCGGTGTCCTTCCCCTACCTACCTCGCATGGCTTGTTATCCCTCCCCAACCTACCTCGCATAACTCGTTATCCTACCCCTATCTACCTCGCATAAATCGGTATCCTACCCCTACATACCTCGCATAGCTTGGTATCCTACATCCTACCCTAACCCTATCTTCCTAACCTAAATCAACGGTTTATTTTACATTTTGGCGCCTGCCGGCGGGGCCCCTGCTGGGGGCAGGGAAGTGGGGCGTTCAATGCTATACCGCTCAGTATACGAGGCAAAAATTAAGACAATATAACAACAATCGAATGTTACAAAAATCAACATGTAAAATACAATGATAATAAACTACAGCTAAAAAGAGACTTCTAAGTTGAGTCGCTCTCAAAAGAATAAAAAATAATAATCTTCAAGCTTTTTAAATACTTCTGTTTCTGAAACTACATTTGCCTCAATATGGGCCTCTCTCTCTCGTACTACTTTAAAGTGTACACTCTTAGATTTTATAGAATAACATGGTCTTGTTATTCAAGTGCTGAAGACAGACTAGACTGAAAACATTTTTAATAATCAATTTGAAATATTTTGGCAAATCCAATATGAACACCATAACCCTAATTACCTTTAGTTACATGCCAAAACGGATGAGATTTAATAATAATAAGAGCGAAGTATCGGTTTAATGAAAATTATGAGTGGTCATATTACAGTATTTCCTCAATAGGTACCGGTCTTAAAACTAAATTTCTCAAAAACTACTAATCCAATTTTGTGACTGAACATCCTGTATATCGCTCTCATATGGTTTCAAATGCAGCATCAGTCATCAGCACTAGAGAGGTGAGAAATAAAAAAAACTCTCAGATCAGACTAACCTAAATTGGTTTTTTCATTGTCCTTATCTCCAATAGATTGAAATAGCGTACATCGTCATGCCCAATAGATTCGAAAAATCAATGAGTTAATGAGCTACAGGCTTGTGGATAGGCTGGATTTATTGTAGTGTTAGAATTCGGTTAAATTTTAGATTGTTTCATTTTGAAAATACATTTTCTAGGTTTATTTTATGAGCGGCGGACCCAAGTAGTAGTGTAACCCTTTGAATATCTTGTTATATTATTTTGTATAAGGCAAGAAAGTAAGCGAGCAATAACAGAACGATGGATCGATCGCATTGTTATTTTGCTGCTCCAACATGTCAATTTCATATTTACTTTTGGATAAAATCGGAAAAAATTCTGTAGTTTTGTTTCTTTAGTTGGCTTATATGGATGCCGTTGTCTGTCCGTATTTCATGTCGTGACGATTACTGCCAGGCTAGGTTCGAGGACGGAACCCATTGGTTGATAGGTTGACCCGTAGGAGTCATCCAAAGGTTTTGCCAAGGGAATGTGTTTAAAATACATACAAATTTAACAGTATAAAGGGTTAGGTGGTATTTTTGAAAGCCAAAGAGCCCTTTAGAGTTTCTTGAATAGGTTTTTCAATTAAACGTAAGTTGGTAGTTGCCCGGTATACAAAACTGTATCTGTATAAAACCCTCGCTTTTTGGGGGATATTGGGATATGAGTGTTAAACGATCCCCGTTAGTTTTAGTTAGAACATTTTTGAAATATATTTGAGACCAGTCCTACTAACAACAGGTGCGAAACTTGATGTTTTCAACTCTTGGTTACACCAGTTACATCGGTTTTTTAAAAGTCAAAACTCTTTTATGGTTTGGCTTGGTCTGTCCGTCAGTTTGTTCTCTAACTAGGGAACGGTTCTATTTGTTCAGTTTTTTTGAATATGTAATCTACGGGTTCTAACTCACGTTCAGTTTGAAGTTGGGTCATTTCGGTCACACCCTCTGGATTTTGCCAATTTACCAGTGTTAAATAACCGCAATCACCATGTTATTTATTTATAGAAGTGATGCCCTTACAAGGAAGGTAGATTACATCACGTCAGTTGTTAGTACGGTTTGAAATAGTTGAAAGTATGCTCACTACTGAAGTTTGTAAGGCTTCAGAATGGTATATGATATGTGAATATTAAATGTGTAATTTTTAAATGAATAGATAATCAGGATACGTAATATACTCAAATAAATAGAAATAAATAATTTATTTTACCTTTCTTGAATAATTAGAATATGTTAATTTAATTGTAATCTGATTTCACTAATTAATTAAGCTTATCGTATTAATTAGACTTAATAATCAATTACTGCACTAATTAATTATTTGCTTTCGCTTAATTTCACTTTTAATCACTTTAACACTTAAACTCACTTTTTATCACCTAATATCACTTATACACTTTATTTCACTATTACGATAATTTTACTATGTAATTTATATTTACTAATCAATAATACATGCGAGTTTACTACTTACTGTAAAAGTAACCATGTACTAATTACAGTGGGGAAAACCTCTCTCTCAGAGTCGTTGCTCATATGGAGGAGAAAGTAGAACTGAAAAAGTTGGGAAAATTGGGGTCCCTTTTATACTCGGGTTTACCACCACCGTGACCTACTTTACTCAAAACGTTTAGTCTGCATTCAAATAAGGGATTATTATTAATTTCCTTTGTTGTCTGACTAATTAACATGGGTTTGGATAATTTACATTTTGTAGAAACGTTTTCTTAAAACGTCAATCTATTTTTAGATTTAAGAAAATGACAGTGTCTGGAAATCCAGACGCTGTCTAAACATCAGTAGTTGTGAAAATAGTAGTAATGGGTTATGCTGGTCCGTCACCACCGGCACGACGCACGTTCTCTAACACGTCGACTATATGTACGACTTTACTCTATCGTTGGTAAAATCTGAGATTCTTGTACAAAACTATCGTACGTGTCAGATAGCAAAGGTAAATGTTATTCGACGGCTTGTGTCGTGGAGTTTTACCTTTTCTCCATGTGCGTTTTTAACGGTTTATTATCATTATGTATTTACAATTTCTGTTCCTGGATCGAGGCCCATATTGAGGCAAATGTAGTTTCAGAAACAGAAGTATTTAAAAAACTTGAAAATTATTCTTGTTTTATTCTTTTGAGAGCGACTCAACTTAGAAGTCTCTTTTTAGCTGTAGTTTATTTAATTGTTTTAAGTGAAAGCGGCTGATCGAATAACCCCTTAGTAGTTATTTATTGGCATCAGCTAATTTACAAAGCATTTTATTTCAATTTGAAGGGTATATGTATGCTCTATGTAAAAGGATCCAAATACAAGGGCCTTTTATTTAAAGACATGCACAGTAAACCCTTTTAAAGAATTTTCTGCATTGTCGTAAAAAAGTTGTCAATAGCCTATAGGTGAAAATTGAAAAAAAATAACATGGTAGGGATAAGGCAAAATCAAGGGGGTGTTGCCGATGTTGTAACTATATGTACTGTAGTTGTAATGGTATGGATATATATAGTTTATCAGTATAGTTTCGAAAAAAATAATTTAACATTGGGGAGATAGGCCAACCCCCAGGGGGGTGCGGTCAATTCGGTCCAACTTCAAACCCATTATCTTGAGCCGTATACCAATTGTATAAAATCTTATGACTCCAGGTTAATCCGTTCAAGAATTAGGCATCATAATGTGTTTGGGGGAGGGGTAATTTAATAGGGATTCGAAACAAACCGTTGTTTTGACTCTTACAACGAGTATATAAAGTTTGGTAACTCTAGATCAATTCATTGGTGATAGGGTTTTCATTGGGTTTTGGAGCCTTTTACTTATACGGGTTCAAGGGGTATGTTTGATTTTACGCAACTGCAAGCTCAGCCTCCTTTTGGATTCTTAGAACATGTGTATAAAATTTGGTGACCTTTGGACGAACCGTTCTCAAGTTATCGACGTGACAGTTGGGCGGACGTATTGGGTATTCGCATTCTTAAAACTACTCCAAGCAGCCAATAAAGCCCAGTCAATCCGATATGTCGGTGTGGCGGATAGACCGTAGAGACGCAGAGGGGATTAGGGCCATCGAATCTTAATACTTAAATATATTTTCGTACAAATTTTTCATGACTTATTTTAAGGCCTATAATGCTGAGGTCCTGTCAAAGTTTCGACTTTTTTCAGGTCATTGCAAGTCCAACAGAAATGGGTTTGGTAGGTTGACCGTACGGGAATAATTAGACTTGGGGCCATCGCATTTTTTTAAAAAATCGAATCTTAATATTTAAATACATTGTTGTACAAAATTTCATGACCTAATTTTAAAGCCCATGATACTGAGGTCATGTCAAAATTTCGGCTTTTTTCAGGTCATTGTAATTCCAATAGAAATGGGTTTAGTAGGTTGACCGTACGGGAATAATTAGATTTGGGGCCATCGCAATTTTTTTTAAATCGAATCTTAATACTTAAATACATTTTTGTACAAATTTGCATGACTTAATTTTAAGCCCCATGATGCTGAGGTCATGTCAAAGTTTCGACTTTTTTTAGGTTATTGCAATTCAAACAGAAATGGGTTTGGTAGATTGACCGTACGGGAAGAATTAGACTTGGGGCCATCGCAATTTTTTCAAAACTCGAATCTGATGATTTAAATACATTTTTGCACAAAATTTCATGACCTAATTTTAAGGCCCATGATACTGAGGTCATGTCAAAGTTTCGGCTTTTTTCATTTCATCAGTAGGGACTCACCTATACCTAATCCGTTCCTGGGGAACGGTATTCCGTTCCCCAAAAGGAACGGAATACCGTGCCTGGGGAACGGTATACCGTGCCTCGGGAACCGAATACCGTGCCTGGGGAACGGAATACCGTTCCCCAAAATTCGGAAATAAAATTGAGATTGGGGAACGGAATACCGTTCCCCAGGCACGGTATTCGGTTCCCGAGGCACGGTATACCGTTCCCCAGGCACGGATTAGGTATAGGTGAGTCCCTACTGTTCATTGTAATTCCAATAGAAATGGGTTTAGTAGGTTGACCGTACGGGAATAATTAGACTTGGGGTCATCGCAATTTTTTTTAAATCGAATCTTAATACTTAGATACATTTCTGTACAAATTCGCATGACTTAATTTTAAGCTTCATGATGCTGAGGTCAGGTCAAAGTTTCGACTTTTTTTAGGTTATTGCAATTCCAACAGAAATGGGTTTGGTAGATTGACCGTACGGGAATAATTAAACTTGGGGCCATCGCAATTTTTTCGAAAATCGAATCTTAATACTTGAATGCATTTTTGTACAAATTTTCATGAATTAATTTTAAGGCCCATGATGTATGTATTATGGTGGGTTGAAAGGTCATTGCACATATGCTTTGACCAGTCGGCCGTCAAGGCCATTTCTGGCCTATTACGGACTCCCCGGGCAGGACATTGACCAACCATAAATAGGCATGGTCAATGTCCTGGTAAACAAGTTGCTGAAATAACCCCCGTGCAAAACAGACCGAATGATCGAATCCATTAGAGCACAGGAGGGGTATATCATTTTAGCGGTTTCCTCTAGGGAAACCTCCTTGGATCCGTCCCAATGGGCCAGACCAAGTTCAAAAAAGTAGTGACCGGGGTCAGCAGTCCCCGTCAGCAAGGCCCATGATGCTGAGGTCATGTCAAAGTTTTGACTTTTTTCAAGGTTTTAAAAGGTTATATTTAATTCTTTATATAAATTTTCTCATTCGTTTCCATAGACCCGGTGGGGTTTTTGGACTATAACTATTAAACGCGTTGGACATTTCATTCCAGTTTTCTGCAGTGCCGTGGTTCGGTTGTGACATAGTTTTGTGCAAAATTTCAGAGGGCTAGTATAATCCGTGATATAGATAATCTCTGCACAAGAATTACGGGACACACGGAAAAGACGATCATATAAGCCCATTTGACTGGGCTAAAACGACTGTCAATGTTTACATTCATAACATAACAAATAAAACATTGAAATATAGAGTTGCCCCATTTGGCCTGGCACAAACCCGGTGTGAGTAGGGGTGGTCCCGTGTCTATTGGAGGTGTCACTGGCATGTGGGAGTAATTTAGCATTGAAATCTCAAGTTGCCCCATTTGGCCGCGCAAACCCCCGGTGTGAGTAGGGGTGGTCCCGTGTCTATTGGAGGTGTCACTGGCATATGGGAGTCATTTAGCATTGAAATCTCAAGTTGCCCCATTTGGCCGCGCAAACCCCCGGTGTGAGTAGGGGTAATCCCGTGTCTATTGGAGGTGTCACTGGCATGTGGGAGTCATTTAGCATTGAAATCTCAAGTTGCCCCATTTGGCCGCGCAAACCCCCGGTGTGAGTAGGGGTGGTCCCGTGTCTATTGGAGGTGTCACTGGCACGTGGGAGTCATTTAGCATTGAAATCTCAAGTTGCCCCATTTGGCCTGGCATACACCCGGTGTGAGTGGAAGTGGTCCCGTGTCCATTGGGGGTGTCCCTGGCATGTGGGAGTCATTTAGCATTGAAATCTCAAATTGCTCCATTTGGCGCAGTCACACCCCTAGTGCGCGGTGTGAGTGGGGGCGGTCTCGTACGTGTTTGAGTTAGATAGGTAGAAAATGCATGTGTTAGATATATATAAAAGATGTATATGGATTATAGAGAGGAGATTAAGATTAAGAGATATACATGTTAAATATAATATATATGGGTGTTGAGTTTCGAATGTTTTGCGGGCCGGGGGGTGGCCGATTTAGTCCAAATTTGAACTCACGCTCTAGGATCTAATAATGAAGTATTCGAAAAACAAATTTGAAAAAGTTCAGCCGTTCTCGAGTTAGACGGGCGCGGACGGATTGAGTGTTCTTATTACGGGATTTCATCCCTTAATAACCTTTTTGAGGTTTATGGATACATGTTCTAGTATTGGCATGTGTGATACATATAAGGAGCCTACTGACCGAAGTTAAAAATCGTTCAATTATCCACCCCCCCCCCATTGGAAGCTTTAGTTCTGATATTTTTAGTATTTCGGTTATTATCACTTAAAAGGCCTCTTTTTGAGTCACAACGCTCAATACCAATACCTGCAACCGAAAGATTTTAGTAAGGAAGGGGAATGGATCTCTCTTTTGGTAAGGTAAGGTCTTTTCGTAAGCTTTGATAAGTACTTGGTACAGTGTCTGGGCCTATACTAATATCCGGTACTATAACGACAGCTATATGATATAGCAGTTACATGAGAGATAAGGAAACTTTAAACATGCATATCTTGGTCGGTTTTCAACCGATTTTTTTGAAATAAAAAAATTGTATAGTTTTGAATATATGAGAATCAATAAAAGGTTGTGCTATTGGTCAGAATATAGTGATTTGGCCAAAAAACGGCGATTTCAAATTTTGTTTTATATGGATTAACGTGTTTAAATTGAAAAAATTAACTTTTGAGATTAAATGACACTGGCAAAGTGAATTTTCCACATTTTGTATTCTTTCAATTTTTTTGATACAATGCACCCCTGAGGCTGTAGGTCTGACTAAAGATTTCCAGGGGGGGGGGGGTGAACGCATACTAAGGTGAAACCGTTACCATGGCCAACACCATGTACTCTTTGCCTCAACTTAGAAAAAATAAGGAAAACTCGTTCAAAACTGATTTTTAATCGGTTTTTGGGTTAGTATTTGGCGCATATCTCACGAACGCTTTGAAGACAATCTGGTTAGTGATAAAAACTCGTATCTAAATTGGTAACAAACAATTACATCATTTTGTCCACGTATACAATAATAAAGCACCTAAAAATAAATAAAATCCGAAAAAACCCGATTTTTACCCGGTTTTCGGGTTTTATCTCGAAAGTTTTTGTTACATTCGCAAGTTTTTTTTTGCAGATTTGGAATCTACGCAAAATTTGCTATAAAATGATATATAATATGTCGATATTGAAAACTATGGCCAAAACCATATATAATCGTAGTAGCGTATACTAATAATCTTATTATAAATTTTTATCAGTCTTGCTTGATAACCTAAGCAGTAAAGTTGACTTTTGAAAATCTTTAAAACTAATTAAAATTCGGTATTGAGATAAATCTGTTACCCTATTGCTACTATTAAAGTTGAAGGATTCTGTCAGAACCGTAAGTCATAACTCTGTACTTAACACCAACTATTTATATTACTTTATTATTTATCTTGCGTTTAGAAAAGATTTCTGGAAATAAGTTATCATTATGTTAGTTATATAAAAAAAAAAAAAAAAAAAAAATTATCATGTGCAAGCGAACTTGATTATGGAATGTCTATTGCTACTTGCTACTGAATAATAGTTGTATTGTATATGTTAAGTATTGTGACTGCCATTTACATTATCCACACCACTCTCCCCCTGAGCTCATTTATATGAGCTCAGTGGTCTTCGATAGGCTTACTCGGCCTGAATTTGATATCGTGTAGAAGATGTCAGAATAGCTGCAATTACATCACGTTAAAGGGAACTTATATGTTTGCTAATCATTTAAATGAGAAATTATGTCAAATGTTATTTCTGAAATACTATACATGTGTACGGAATTAAAGTATAATTAATACAAGATATAAAATATTGAAATAAGCTATGTATTCGGGACTCCATGGGCGAAAGCTCGCAGGGAGTCATTTTGAGTTTATAAATAAAATAAAAAAAAATTATACGTAATTTAGATGAAGGCAGTCTTAGTCATTTGTGCACTACTTCTACTGGGCCAAAGCAGCGAAGGCAATAATTGGGGATCCGTGGCGAAGTCGGCAATAAAAATATTTGCAACAGGAGGGGCGGTTGCTGGGGTGGACGCTGGTCTTCAATCGATCAAGTCTGGTCCAGTGGACGGTAAACCAACCATAAACATTCACACTGCCAAGGGAGGGGGAGGAGAGCCTTCAGACATGTATGTAATAATAATAGGCGGAGGGGTTATCGGTTCCGTATTAATGGTAGTACTTTGCATATTGGCATTCCTCATGAAAAAGCTAAAAAAAAAGATTTGGTGACAAAGGCAAGGAGAACTAACGACTCGGTGATAGTTTAATCAAATAATTTGAGTATGGTAGACTAGGTATTAATTTAATATCTATAATTACTATGAGAATTATCTATATGTAAGAGTCAGACAAGAATATGTTATTATTCAACCTGAGCTCACTAGTAAAGGAAGATATGGTCATAAAGATATGTTAATATTAATAAGAATCAGTAGTTAGTTGGTAATTTGTAGAGAAAAACTGTTTTCACGAATTAATCATTTTAATACTTACTTGCAAACAAAAAATCTTATAAAAATTATTAGTAACTCTTTTTGGGGTATATGATTTAGAATATATAAACTTAAATCTAAAGTAATTTAGTTATACATGTATTATAATAATACCAGGATGTATATGCGGGATTCCATGGGCGAGAGCTCGTACGGAATCATTGAGTCTTAAATATAGACTGGGTTGGTTAGTGGCATTCCCATTAAGTCATTTTAAAATAATTATCAACACTACGGACAGTTTCAAAAAAGCAGGCTCTCTTTTTATCATAAGTACCATCCTCTACAAGTGCATTTCATGTCAACTTTGACGTTAATTAAACAACAAAAATGTGGTAAAACAATTATCATACATTTTCACTTTTCACCGACAGCTACTGCTACAATTTATTGAATACAACACTAATTCGGCCATTCTTTCCTAATAATAAGGAATCTTGAGTATCATCATTTCTGGAAAACAATTTTGTTATACATTTGATTGACAAGACTCTCAAATAATTCCGCTCCAACGTGAACAATGTACAGGCAACAGGAAGATTTTATTTGTAGATAGTTAAATTAAAACCAATTACTCAACTACGTGAAATCTACCTAGGTTTTAAGCTTTTAAAAGCTGTCATAACTAAACATTCGAAGACTATTACATAGCTAGTCGACGTTCCATACCGCTCGAATTTGTAAATAAAACGAATGAATGTAAATGACACCTCGATTTCTGATAAAGATTCCGTTTGAAATTACAGAATTCGTAAATTATGCTTGGTATCGCTTGGCTCTATCAAATTCTATAAAAATATATTTATTTCCACACGCACATCCTGAACTGATTCAGATATGAATATAACAGCACGATTGCAAACTAAAAAGCCGACCACACGTCATCAAGAAACATCTTTATTCAAGCTCGACCTTCAGAGTAGCCTAATTCAATCCCCATCATTGCGAAAAAAAATTAGTGCGAAACTACTGTATATCGAAATTATTTTGAATTAAAGATTCAAACAAATTGGAACCGGTGGGACAGGAAATTATTAATAATACAGAATAACAACCCGCTCGCGTTCCAATAAATTCGCGAATTACGTGATCCTCTGCTGCTGGCGTGGACCCCTGAACCTTCAAATACTCTGACATAATCGATTTCCAAATAATTCTTAGCCCATCCATTAGACTCGTGCGGAACGAAGGGCTCGCCACCGAAAAAACCACCGCCAACTGCAAGGTTAATAATAAGATAGAAGTTCTTGTCAAATGGTTGTCGATATTTTGTGTAAATACTGCTCCAAAAATTCTTCTCTAAAGATTCGGTGTGAACAACAGCATCGTCAATAAGCCAGGTAATAGAGCCTGGATTCCAGACCAAACCGAATCGATGGAAATCTCGACTGAAATCTGTCGTGAAATTCTTCTCATAACCAATGTGGTTTTTGTCGTTCCATGCCGCTCCGAAATGAAGTGTTCCAAGCATGTCATTTGGCCTCTGGCCCCTATATTCTACCACGTCAATCTCGCCACTTCGAGGCCAACCTCCATAGTCGGATTTGACTGGAAGCATCCATATCGCGGGCCATAAATGTTTCCCTGTTTTAATTCAAAATTTAGGTCTTGTTGCCAGGATCTGTAATGACTATATGTCCACCTTGACTTGCCGGCTAAAATTCCTTTTGTCAAAATGAGTTTTACCCGGTGAGTCAACTAGCAAAGGGACAATAATATACGAGGTAATTTACCCCTGGGCATTCGAGCCCTGATCTCGAATTTTCCATAGAGCCAATTAGCCTTGGTGGTCATTCTTGTAGAACTGAAGGGTTTTCCACCACCTGGATTCCCAGTGATTAAATCAAGTAATCTTACCGGTGCGGTGTTAAACTTTGATGTAAGAATGTTAAAAATCGACATTTTTTACCCAAATCTTCCTTGAGAGCTATCAGTTTTAAAATCCCATTTTCCTGCTTGCAATTTTCCAGTCGATTGTCAGTGTAGCACTGAAGTTCCTGGTTTCCACCTCCTGAAATATTTTGAATTTACTTGTAATTTACAATGAATTTGGAATCAGGATCACCCGAACCTAGTAATATAGTCCTAAGTCCTAACCATCACAGTTGACTTCAAAATTCCACCTGTCTTTCAGATTGCCCCCATCAAAGTTATCTTCCCAAACCAAACCCCACACATCTTCAGCTCTGGAAAACCTTATGTTTATTAAAGTAATCAGGAGTGACAAAACTTTCATGTTGTTGCGTTTAGGAATTAAAATCTTGCATGTCAGCTTAAAATAACACTTACAAAAATAAACGATGAACGAAACAGTACACCAATTACAAAACCACATTCTGAGCAAAAACTCGCGGTTTATCGTCTCGACCACAAATATAAACTAACCATCCAACAAGGGCCTTTGAATTAGTTAGGAAATAATTAAAATCAATAAATACTAAATATTAAAAGCAGAATAATGACGTATTTGCATTATGCAACCGAATGGTTAGAACAAAGCACCTTTTGGCTTTATTTAACGACATTTATTCCTACAATTAGATCATTTGCTTTTATAATTGAACCGGATGTCTTTACATAACATGATGGCTTATGGCCATTCAAATTTCCTCACGTAATCAACTTCCAAGTTATTCTTAGCCCAATGATTAGCCTCATTTGGGTCGAAATGTTCGCCACCATAGAAAGCACCACCGACTGCCAGGTTAATAATAAGATAGAAATTCTTGTCAAAGGGTTGTCGGATTGCATTGTGGATACTGTTCCAGAAATTCTTCTCTAACGATTCAGTGTGGACCATGACGGCATTAATGAGCCATTTCACGGCCCAAGGGCTCAAGTCCAACCCGAATTTGTGGAAGCTTCGACTGAAATCGTTTTGGAAGCGCCTGTCATAGCCAACATGACCTTTGCTGTTCCAACCCGCCCCGAAATGTAGGGTTCCTAGCATGTTGTTCGGGTTCCGACCTTCTGACCTCTGTATTCTACAATGTCAATTTCACCCCTTCGGGCCAACCTCCGTATGCATTGTAGGCGGGTAGCATCCAGATCGCTGACAATAAGTGTTTCCCTGTTTTAATTAATTGTTGGTTAATTTACGTTTTAATTTTGGAATTCCAGTGCAATAGTTGGATTTTGGGCAGTCGGAACATTAAATTGATAGAGGATTCGTTGAATAAATAAATAAACAATTATTACCCCTTGGCATCCGAGCTCGAATCTCGAATTTTCCGTGCAGCCAGTTGGCCTTGTTGGTCATTCTGGTGGAAGTGAATGGCTTTCCACCACCTGAGTTTCCAATCAATAAATCAATACGTAATTAAAATTCTGATATTTTTCATTGACATTAAAACTTCTGTTTCGGACACAAAAATGAATACACGATACCCAAGTTCTCCTTCCGAGCCGTGAGTTTTAAAATCCCATTCTCCTGTTTGCAGTTTTCAATTCGATTGTCCGTGTAGCACTGGAGTTCATTGTTGCCACCACCTCAAATCAAGATTATGTTTTAATTAGTAACAATTAATTGTTTTAAAATCCACGAACTAGTGGACCATAAACGGATTATGGGATACGTCTCAATTCCGTTTTGAACTAATAAAAAAATCCTTACAAATGCATTCATTTCCTGAGATGATGTCATTGTATCCCAGTACTTACTGAAAATGAGTCGAACACCTCAAAAAAAAGTTTTGGGAACCATCTCGAATTCGCGACTTGCAATTAGACTTGGATATAATAAGTAAATACTACTCACCATCACAGTTAACTTCAAAATTCCACCGGTCTTTCAGATTGCCCACATTAAAGTTGTGCTCCCAAACCCAAGCCCACCAAGCGTTAGTAAAGCTGACGCTAAAAGCAAATAACAATGACAAGACCTTCATGGTCAAAACTTGCTATTCTTCAACGAAAATAAAAATATCAACGGATTAGACTGTCTGTCTCCAACTCAAAATATATTGCTTTATTTCTCGTATTAATTGACGTCGCAAAAGCTTATTATAGCGTCATGTTGTAAAACAATTTGGCCGGATTCGTTAATGAATGAGTTACTAAAATTGGAAATCCGCATCCGGTGTAATCAGTATCATAATATAGGAGATCGATGACCTCAACCACACAACGTAATCCAAAAGTCGATTTTCTGTATCAACATGTTATACCAGAGCTACAAAAAGCTTAATAATATAGACTTTAAACCAAGCAAAGTATATTTTTAGAGCTAATCCTGGAATGCGAAAATAACAGCTATGCTCTTTTATTCAAGATATTGTCGGATTATCCCAAAATTCTCGAATTTCAATTTTTTTTAGAACAATTATTAATTATCCAACCGTTTTCAAGTAGGACATAAAACCAATGGTCAAACGGTTAAAAATAGTTATGCTGCAGTGAAGTTCATTAAAAACCTCCCAAAATGGGAGTCTCTCATCAACTATGCCTTGAAGAGAGTTCGTCCAACTCACTTTGGGTTCATCACCTGTCTTTTAAAAACTCTCATGGGACGTTAATTTCAGAAATTTCAACCAATAAAATATTGGTATTTGGAGCTGATAAGAGCTTGACCCCTTTTCATTACCCGAATGATTAGCTCGCCAAATGAAAATAAAGTTAGAACTAATTATGTCAGTCTGTATCTCTGTCGGGCCTTTTTGTCAATGTAAATGAGGACAACTTGAATAGCGCTTGAAGCAGATGGAAGCAGGCAGGTTTAGATATAAGACAATTTAAACGCTTAGAAGCGTTAGAAGCGCTAATAAGAAGCAATATTATGTAAGTTACTTCTATGGATTATTTTACGGATGTCATACAATTGAAACGGAAGCATAATATTCGTTGGCGTTTATCAAATTCCGAACACAAAAATTAGTTTCAGCGTAGCTGAATTGCATTGGTTTAATTGGTTTTTTAAAAAATAACATAATATTAATACAATTTGAGGTTTGATATGAACTGTGCAACATCTAATTGTTTTTCGAGGAAATTGTATTGGTTTATATACCAAATAAATATTTCTGATTTTAGTCTTTTTGCTAAATTCAATCGTAATCCCTTGAACATGCATACAAAATTTCGTGACCCCAGGTCAAGCCGTTCTCCAGTTATCGACTTCACGGACGGAAGAATAGACAGACGGACGGAGTATTCGCATTAAGCGTTTACAAGACTTTGGCACTTAATAAATTAAACTAGTCCTTTTGCTTAATTGAAGTTTGGCATTTTGAACAGAAGAAGTAGATATCATTCCAGGTGACTTCTTATTATAGATTTTTCGGTATTCCGTAATATGGTAAATTGATTAATACATGAATTAAATACCTTAAAAAGTCTAAATCGATATTATTGAACTTTCCGTAGCTCTACTAAATCCATGCACAAGAAAATAATCTTATAAAATATACAGCCGGCCTACTCAGCTAAGTGCGTTGTTTGTGTTATCAATATGACTTCTGAGTCTTTGTCATTCTCATTACTGGAAATACTTGAGAACTCAAGAAATGAACAATAAGCCAGTGCCGTTCCTCCATTTTACGATTCTACTCTTTTGACGAAATAACAACTATCGATGCATTTTAGTCCGTATATATTTGTTATTCAGTAGTTCATAGCACAACATTGACGTATACGGAGCCACTGGCACTGACACCAGGGTGTCAAACCCACGCTTTTGGGGGAAATTAAGACATTAGTTTCAAATTATCCCCATATGTATACTAGAACAACATTGACGGATACGGGAACGGGACCACTTCCACTGACCAGTGTGTTTTCCAATAGATTTTTTGGGAATTGGAGACATCCGTTTTGAATGATCACCATGTATACCAGAAAAATATTGACGTATACGGGACCACTCCCATTGACACCAAGGTGTGAAACCCCTACTTTTGGGGATTGAGATGTTTTTTTTTATTTATGGTTATGTTTTCA
Organism: Desoria tigrina; assembly: GCA_906901685.1. Classification (NCBI taxonomy): domain Eukaryota; kingdom Metazoa; phylum Arthropoda; class Collembola; order Entomobryomorpha; family Isotomidae; genus Desoria; species Desoria tigrina. Next base: position 240,332 of record CAJQTU010000040.1, read on the forward strand.
ACATATGGTTACACCCGTTACATTGGTTTGTTTGAAATGTTCATAACTCCTGAGTTTTTAAATAAGCTAAACTGTTGGGGCGTCTATCCCATAACCCTTTCGTTTCAGTCGCTCATATTATTTTCTGTAAGCTGCACGTGATTAGATGCCGTCTCGAATCTCTTGTTGATTCATGTTTGTTTAGAACAGAAGCATTTGTGAAGTCTGGAACACGAAATGTCGAATATTTGGTTTACGGAGGATACGAGAATTCATCCAGAAGGAAATCATGTTAATATCACGGTCAAATCGGGAGATACAGCAAATCCCGTTAACAAAGAATCACAAAGAACAAAAGCTCCTGGAACTGGAATCTACGCTTGGTTTTTACGAGCATTTTATTACGTTCGGATCATGTCATGTGTTAACAAATGGATTTTGGCTCAGATACTCTCGAAGCATAACAGCTTCAATCGAGAACGTAAGGAATTCATATCCCAAGAAACTGAGAACTAATGAAATTAAATGTCGTCAATAATTTCAATCAAATTGACCTTAAGAACAAGATATTTGTTTATCCTTGGCATTTAAAATGGTATTTCTTCTGTCAGAGATTCCTAACCGGACCGGTGACATTGCTGTTATTACTGGCGGAGCACGTGGGATTGGAACGGAGGTCGTGAAGAAGTTGCTGATTGCTGATATGACTATTATCATTGGTAAAATAAAATTGAAACGTGATATAAAAATATACATGCATTCGGGAGTATAACAATTGCGGTTGAAATGCAGGCTGTCGGGACATTGTTGCGGGTCAAAAACTGATTCAACGTCTGAGAGATGAAGGAATCGAAAGTGGAATTGCAGATTGCATGCACTTGGATCTAGAAAATTTAGACTCAGTTGCAACGTTTGCGAACCGAGTTCTTACAAAACATTCAGCAATAAATGTTCTTATCAACAATGGTTAGTATATATTTAAAAAATTTTAATTCGAACTAAAACGTACGGTTTCAGTATCTGATTAATAATATATATATCCTCTTATCCATAGCTGGGGTTATGCTTTCACCGTTCAAGCTAACGGACGATGGCATTGAATCCCAAATGCAAACAAATTATTTAGGTCATTTAAAACTAAGCATCATGCTGACTCCGGCGTTGGAAAGAGGGGGTTCAGAAACTAAATTCAGTCGGATTATCCATGTTTCATCAAGGGCTCATGAAGTTGGCGAAATTGATTTTGAAGATTTGCTCAATAGGTTTGCCTTTGATATCTATTTAGTGTTAACAAATATGAAAAATATGTATGTTATTAATTATTTGAAATATTTATGTGGAAAATAGGAAAATGTACTCCCGAACCCATGCATACGCTTGCTCTAAATTGATGCAAGTCGTCACCAGTAATTACCTCGATGCAAAATTCGCGACCAATGGATTAAAAATTCACTCACACTCAGTCCACCCCGGTATCGTATATTCAGAATTATTCAAGTATCAAATTGCTTTCAAATTGTTTCGACCCATTTTTAAGCTCCTGATGCAGGTTTAAAGTGGATGTTTATAAAACTATCGTTGTAGCGATTGGGATGTATGTATTTAACGGATTCTATATTGTATTTTAGAGCATTGAGTATGGAGCTGATGTAATTGTCTACGCTGCATTGTCCCCGGATATCGAATCCGATGGAGGCTTGTATTTAGGAAATTCTCAACCCTCTACTCTCAATCCACAAGCATTGGATACAGAAATTCAAAAGACATTTTGGGATATTTCTTGCGAGCTTATTGGAGTTGATAGCAACGTTATTGAAGATAACTGTCGTGATATTTAGGGATAATAGACTAAAGCATCTGAAGTCATAACAGGGCTTTGAAGTTTTTGAACTCTGAATTTGCAACAATCCCGAGTAACCATGTACAATGTTACTAATTTAATGACACTTCTAACAAGGGAAGTATCACAAACTGGAATTTCCGATTGCCTTGCATTTTTTTGTGATGAAACTACAACTTAAGCAAACGTTAATGATGAAAAAATTAGCTGCCCAATTTTATGTTTAACATGTTAAAAAAATTGCTAAACATTGGACGCCGAAATAAATATAAACAAAATGACTAATAAAATATACCAAAAATCAAGAAAAATCTTAGAAAAAAGAAAATCATAATATATCGTCATAATTCACAAGGGTTATTGATAAATCGAAGTGGGAAGCAGTTGGGCAACGAGTTTAAGGGCTTTAGTTTGCTGCGGAGGTAACTTTTCTTGAAAATGACCCGAAGGAAGATAGGGAGTGAACATTGTAGAACTCGAGAAATAACATTGCGCTTGAACGAGCACTTTCACCAAAAGCAGACCTTTACTATTGGAAAACAAAAAAACTCCAGTTTTCTCGCTAACTTTCTTTTCTCGCTCAAACTCCGACCTACCACGCTCATTTCGCACCCACTTCCCACCCCGATTTGTCCATACCTGTTGTGAATTATGGCAATGTTAAGATCTAAGAAATGTTATGAAAAAGTGAAAGAATCTATAAATATGTATGAACTTTGGGAGAACTGTAATTTCCTATCTGTGACTGAACGTATTACATTTGTCATACTTAAAAACATGTACAAATTATTCAGGAAGAACAAACTTGCTTTCTCGCAGCACTCTGCTAACAATCTTATGCCACGATTAGTGGTTCCCTCATTCAATAGTATAATTTTCAAGAATTCGACTATATATAAAGGTGCTCATTTATGGAATAGTTTACCAAATGATTGGGTGCTAAATTCTATAGGTTATGATAAATTTAAAGAACTAGTTAGAGAATGGATAATTGCTAAAAGGCAAAGTGAATATGTTAATTAATTCATCACAATCGGACTGATACTGGACTGTATTTTGATACTTGTATGATTATTGTTGTAACCGAGATCTGTGTCACGGATGGAAGAACAGAATGTAATAATTTTGAATCTATTTGACACATTAATAAAGTTTAAATCAAATCAAATCAAATCAAGCAATATAATATGATTTTCTTTTTTCTAATTTTTTTCTTGATTTTTTGGTATATTTTATTAGTCATTTTGTTTATATTTATTTCGGCGTCCAACGTTTAGCAATTTTTTCAACATGTTAAACATAAAATTGGGCAGCTAATTTTTTCATCATTAACGTTCGCTTAAGTTGTAGTTTCATCACAAAAAAATGCAAGGCAATCGGAAATTCCAGTTTGTGATACGTCCCTTGTAAGAAGATTCTTGATCAATATGTTTTTTAAATGTTTAAAACTTTTAGAGTTTTACTAGTTTAAAACTCAAAATAAATCATTAAGTTAAAGCAAAAGGAACATTTTATATTTTAATACGTTCTTGTTACTTTTGCTCTGGAAGTTAAATTTGTAATTTACGCGTAATATAATTGTATATTCGTTATTTATTTAGTGTCAAAATTTGGAGAAGTGGTCAAATGCAAATAATTAGATACAGTAGCATTTAAATTAAATGATTTTATTATAATTTACTCAACAAAATCTAGCCAGTTTTTATGTTCAAGACTTGACCGTAAAATGTCCAGCAGTATTTGTAAATCAATGATGATCAATGGGCAACTTTCTTTGTACGCTGATTATCCGAATCCGAATTTTCGTCTGAATTGGATACTGGATTTATAGTACTCATGATTCCAATTTCCAATAAATGCCACACACCAGCGCCAGCCCTTATTTCTCAAAAATCACTCGTGAAAAGCTAAATGTTTAAGAATTTGCGTTGGTCTTCTAGCAATGCAAAATTTTCTCATGTTTAACTCTGATCAAATTGTGACTTTGACTGGGGTGAAAGAATCATAAAAAAATTGATGTTAAAAAATTAAAATATTTTTTTTTATAATGCTGTCTAAAGGTGAAGAAAATGAGGTGTGAAGTTGGAGAAAATATAGAGTGGTGTTTCCAAAATTACATGCGACATTCATCATGCGACAGATCATAGGATGCCCTCGCTTGGGAATCTTGTAAGGTCTACGATGAAATGTAAAAAAAAAATTAAAAATTACAACCCCTGTCCAGTAGTGTTTATAAATGGTAGTAAATCTACGATTAAGTGCTACTCAACGCTGTATTTAATTTTAATTTTACTCTATGGTTAGGGTAATGTAAAATTCTTAAATATACCTTTTCCCAAACATGTCAAACAACGACGTTAAATATTACTTTATGTAGCCTTTCGTGTGGTGGCCTGTGTAATAGACCTATGCTATAATAAATAAATTTATGTATATATTTGAAAGAAATGTTTGGTTTTGGTTTTAATCATCTTTTATATTTATTTGTAACTATATCTATAGCTCCAATTAAAGGAATATTTACAATAATTTGATAATTATTTCATTTGCATTACTAAACAAAATTAAAATTAAAATTTAATTAACTAACTTGTTAATTATATTTTTATATAGTTAAGTATAATTAACCTGGAAATGTCACGGAACAGCAAACGGTTGAATAAACGATTCAGTTTGAAATCTGCCCATTGCCCTACAGTAGTCAACTCTCGCACAACTTAACTCGAAGCCAAAAACCAATAAATTCACCGCCACACAAATCGCAAACAATTGAAAAGCTGTAAGAACGTTAGAGTCTAAACCCAATCTCAAATCCTTTGCTTTGTTGATCCATCTTTTATGCCGATCCTGTTTGAAATCAAACAAGCTTTTATAAATCAAAAACAGTCCATTCTCCGGAAATCTTCTTAAAATCCGATAAACAATGTTAGAACCATATCCATAAGAAATCCAATACACTGTGAAGGCAGAGATCTGTTCCGAAACAATGTTACATGTAATGTTTTTGTATTTATGCCTATAAAAATAGAGAATATTTCGATATCTGTCATGATTGGTTTTCTCGACGGATAAATCTGCGGCAACGGTTTCATCTTGACTAACTTCGTCCATATGGTATTTTGGAGGGATAATCTCTGAAAAATTAACTCCTTTAATCCCGAATACGATACTCTGCTCGTGATATCGGGTATCATTAGGTTTCCAATTGTATACCTCCAGATACCATTTGAAACCAAACTCCGTAAAAAGCTCCTTAGTTGTCCTGATCTGATATACGGCTTTTGGCACTGCAATAAACGAGGAAATTGATGCTTCGTAGTAATTATTCAAGAAGAGCAGCATCAAGCAACAAAGAATTGAAGTTATTCCGACATTCTTCCTCGAAATGGGTTGTCTCAAAAATGTGACTAAAATATCAAGGGAATTACTATTTGGAATAAAATGAAGTAAAATTATCGTCAGAGCAATTGCTGCCCAGGAATAATTGTCAATTGCCGTGAAGAACTTATAAAATACTGCGTTGTAAATCGTCGGCTTTTTTTGGCAATACAGGAGGTAATCATTCACTTTTTTCTCGACCAAAAACTTGTAGTACGGAATACTATGTTCCGGATAAATTATGATTACATTCCTAACAACTATGCTGGGACTCCAGGGATCAATAATAGAGTAATTGATATTTAAAATCTGACTTAGAATTCCAAATAATGGATCGTTTATCCAGCAGTTCATATTTTTCTTTAAGAAATTTCGATGATTTTGACAACTGAAGTATAATGAAATATGGTTACTATTGACCATCCGTTGATTTGGCAGTTTGTATTGCATTTCCCTCATTGCAATTAATTTTGATTTTGTCGGTAGGGGCTTTGTATTTGACAGGATTATTTTCTCTCTACAAACGGCACACCATAAACCCCAAGCCATAGGATTTTTTATTTCTTGTAGATGGCTATGCGAACTAAAGCTGATAATTACGACGGGAGCAGTGTAGTTTTCAATCAGTTGAAGAAATGTATTTATGAAACTTCCGTTGAAGCAATGTGTTTCCGATGCTATAAAATATATCACTGTGTCTCGGTGGTATCCTAAGGTGCTCAAGGAGTGGACATAATCCCCAGGGCTAACTATTTCGAAATCAACTACTACAATGTCGTAGCAAAATAGGGCCCGTTGATTGGTCGGTCGTGGGATTCGGTGCTGTTGAGAAGGTCGCACATTCTTATAATAAACTAGCACGGGATTAAATGAATTCTGTAGGAATATTAGGTAATTGGTCCAATATGTCAAATTAAGATCGATTGACTGAGATGGCAGGAACAAATTTACTGAGCAACCCGAAGAATGTGAAAGCTGTAGTTGGTCAGAGGTTGAGAAACCAAACGTTGACATCCAGGTGAATACAACAAGTACAAATTGAGGCAACATTTTAAACTGTTCAGTGCATTATATTCCTTGTTAATTACCCCTAATTTCCACAAATTGAAAAATAACTTATAATTTGTTGGTGCATCTTCGCACAGTAAAATTGGAGATTTAAGAATTCTTAAAGGCTCTATCATAGACAAATGGAAGTTTTGATGCAAACTCATAGTACGTGAAATAATAATGCTTCGAATAAGGAAATTATATCCCAACCTGATGGTCCCGATCCGATCCGATAGGAATCAGATCAAGTTACACAACTATATGCTTTGTGCCGATCAATTTAGCGATGTCATTAATGATTTAGCAATCGAAATAACCCGTCAGAGTACCAATATAGTTTTATCCTTTTCCGGTCGGATTCGCAACGGGTGTTGACAAAGTATTAAATGTTTTGCAACCGCGGGAATGAATTACAGTTTCTATCAGTTCTGATAAGTTGGCAATGAAGCGAACGAATATCCTTATAAGTAATTTTCGAAATATTTAGTATGATATGTGTGTTATAATTCGTAAGTGTAATTCACTTCTATCTCCATCTTTCATAGTTAACTGTTTAGAAATCCGAATAGATTTTGTGGAAGCTTAAATTCAGAAGTACGTCAGTTTCACATTATTCGAAATTTCCAAATCTGAAACCCGTGGGGATCTAAATATCGATTTTAAGTGGTTGTAAACGATTGGCCTTTTTACGGACAGGCTTTATTAAGCCAACAAAGCTAATATCAACTATTAGGCAGTACAATGAATTTAGAACTAACTCTTCACTGCACTTAAAATTAAAATAAGTCGATATTACGTTGGTTAGGCTTTTGTCAATGCCATATAATACCATGACGGAAATACACGACATGAATTGAGGCTTTAAATGCTCATGATCAATGGTCAATTGTTAAACCTATCTACATGCCAATCTAAAATTATCTCTTTTAATTCTTTTCAATGGTTTCAAGAATGTACAATAAGGATATTGCGTATTAAAATAAGAGCACAATATTAACCTAACAAAAGGTACTAAAGGAATAGACCATTACCGAATCGTATTGACGTCTTTTTCTTTATCTTAGACCATTATTGTAAACAACAAAAAAAACTTGTACCTCTAGTTTTTGCTTGCAAAGTTGGTGCATTTTGCATTGAAATTGAATCATCAGATTGACCAGTGCTTCAAAATGTTTAGAATTTTTGCCGTGGAACGCAGTTATAACGTTTGACAAATAATTAGAAATACATGTATAATGGTTTTCAACTCATCAAATAAGCGTATTAATAAATGATAGGTACAAAAAGTCCATTTGTTCATAAATATGATAGGTAGAATTAGTCTATATTTAAACGCTCAATTTTATTGTCGGCATTTTTTGGAAATGTTTTTGAGACTGTTCAGTATTCCAAACTGGCCTAAGGTTTAGATACAACACTGCAAGTCTAAAATTAGTTATAATTATTGCCTTAACTGGTAATCATGATTAATGCTTTGTACAAAAAACCAGGACATAATGGTCTTTGCAAAATGTTCGAAGAAATAATAATGGTTAAAACAAATGGTTCCAGATGAATTAGTTTCCGCAAATTAACAGTAACATGATTAATTTAACATGACTTTTTTAAGTGCCGCTGATTAAATTATTAATTAGCCAATATCCTAACACCATTTCGTAGCTTGTCGTCCGTATTTATGGTCTTTTTCCAGTGCATTATATAACGAATAAATATTTAGGCAATTTAACATATTTAATTAAATCATGTTTTGGAAATATTATTGCGCCAGAAGTTAGAATGGAGTTAGATTATACGATACACTTCAGAAGAACTTGGATAATTATTAATGCTTTCTACCAACAATTTAAAATGACCCAACCTTTCTTGTGCAGCCATTTAATATGAACACCCTTGCCTTGTAAATTGTGTTTACGTCTGGGCGTCTGCCAACATTTCGTCCGTCTAAGTTATTTAAGCCAGCTACGTGGAAATAAGTGTTTACAGTGTACTCCAGCTTAGTTTGCCAAACTATTCCTTTGCTAGGTAAAACATCTCGAAATACTGATTTCGACTGTTCCTGGTTAACTTCCACGGCAAGTCTACAAGACTTCACGTTTAGTTTAAAAACGCAAAACAAAGAGAAACATTAACACATTTATACGTATCAGAATTCGGACCATGCTGTCAGCATTCGTTGTGGTCCATCTGAAGCGGATCTTAGAGTTGGGAAAATACACTTGGGCTTTACCATTCGAATGGTCAAGTACTACGAACAAAGTAGTGGTGACGCGGTCGAAGAAAAAACTATGGACAAATCAGGCACAATTAGTAGTACACCTTATTTACAGCGTCTGTATGACGCTGCATCTCCGGAATGTAATTAGCTTACCGCAGCGTCTTCAAGCCGGGTTTTTTATTTGTATCCAGTGGTGTACACTAGGTCTTCGATGGAACTGGAGCACGGATATTGAGCCGATCCAACTTATTAATTCACTGCTACAATTTGAAAGGTTATCTCTTAAAGGTAATTTAGTTAAATTCCGCTACTTTCTCTTTAAATGGGAGCTATTTAATGTTGGAAGAGGGTCGTTTTTGATAAGCTATTCATGAGTATGCCCTATGGGTATGATAGATGTGATTGATAGATAAGGGTATTTACAATATTTACTAAACTAATTTACAAAGCCATAGAAAGTAATCTGGTGTAAAATTAAAAATCCAGCGGCGAGTTATAGCCAATTTCTGCGAGTTTTCGTTTATTAAAAATCTATTGTATTTAAGGGTTTGATATGCCGAAAACCATTCAAGACCGGATATTGGAATTCTTGCTACAAATCGGTGGGTTATCGGTGTTTCTATTCGCCTTGGCTCAATTGGCGTTTCTGATTGCAATACCTTGTTCACCTCCATTTCTATCGTCGATGATGAGTTCTTGTCGCATTTCAAACGAAGAGGAACAGTCAAGGCCTCCCATTTACATCTGGATTCCAATTCTTGGTTTTGAAACGTTGAACATGTACAACGCCCTAGGATCTGCCATGTTTTATACAGGATATCCAGCTTTGGTCAGTGTGTTTGGACTGCTCGATTATTTGGAAATCTTGGAAAGGTGCTATGCGTCATGAATTGTAATTTCTATTTTTTGTACTCAAATATGATAATCCCTAATATCTCAGGATGTATGTCACTTGCAGCCAAATGTCTCGACAGAATCGGAAATTTGTTGCAAACAAATCCAATTGCAATAAAACGCACACTTGTGGATCCAATCGTGTTTCTGGTTTCCTAATGTACCGGAATCTACAAGTCGTGGAGGCCATTATGAACTCAACTCTGAGAGATCGAATAATGCCGTTGCTTGTTTGGATGTGTCCGGTATTTGAAATACTTGGCCTCTTCGTATGCATCAAGTACCATCAAATGATTCCTTGGCCAGCGTTTGGAATGTTCCCCCTCCTGTTTGGCGACGCTTGTTGTATAAACATATTCTGCCTGTCCATCATGTCATTTATTTTTAAGCAATCACAAAAGGCCTTGAAAGAATTGCGAAATACTAACATAATGACAGGATTGAATTCCAGACCAAGCCGAGCAATGGTCTCAAAAGGACTACTATCTTGTCAGTATTTAAAGGTTCGTTTTAAGACAAATTTTGTCGACAAAGATACTCCATTTGTCGTACAGAATTTCTGCCTCTCCCAAACCGCAACTTTGTTACTGATGTCGAAAACTCAGTGATTGGAATATGTGGTCACTGTTAACACTCAAGATTCCTGGTATAGACAATGCCAAGAAAATGTAAGCTATCTCTGGTACTGACTTCATAATTTGAATATATCACTACTCACCGAATTACTATTAATGCTAACTATAAAATATGTGGAGTGACACAGCCATTCGTGTACAAACATTTGTAGAACACCCTTGCCTTGTCAATTTTGTTTGTGAAAATATCTCGTCCGCCCAGGTCAAGTTTAAGTGCGTTGTCAGTCAGTAGAGAATAAAGTACTCCTACTTGATACACTATACGTATTTCCATCGTTTTAGGTTAATTTCTACAAAAATGGGTAATGATTAAGTTTAGAAACAAAAATACTTGCTCATAAATACCAGAAATTGTACAATGTTGTCATCTTTCCTTGTTGTCCATCTGAAGCGGATTTTAGAGTTGGGAAAATACACTTGGGCCCTACCATTCGAATGGTCAACTGCTCCGAACAAAGTGGTCGTGACACTGTCGAAGAAAAAACTTTGGGTAATCGCTTATAAATACCTTAATATTTATGCAGATTAAAACGGATCATTATTAACGCTTCCTACCAAAATATGAAATGTGCCAACCATCCGTTCCCAACCAGTTAATATGAATACCCCCAACCGTAATTACTGTTTCTGCGACCGATATATGAATACACCCAACCAATGACTGAAACACCCAACACGATGTTTTTCATAAAAAACCACTCTGAATAAAATATTCAATTTAATCCTTAGTATAAAACCAAATTATTAACAAAATTAAATAATTGGAAGAACATATTTAGTCAACTAATAATGCTTTTCTGGCCTTGGATGGGCTCCCGGGTTTCCTTTTGAAACCCACTTCGTCATTTTTGACATGATCAGGAACAGTAAATTTTCCTAACGAGATAGCAATTTTCATAGTGTGTTTACAAATACATTTAAATACAAATTCATTTAGGAATACATTTAATGTATTCCTTTTTAAACACTGAACAGTTACGATTGGAGTCGATCCAGTTGTTGGGAAAGAACTTGACAATCCGGTCTATTTTTTGTCGTTTTATAAGTATTGAGTTTTGTCCATGACAAACGCTTTGTGAAAGTCCAGTATTTAAATCAATTTAACTTCGTCCTTTAAAAACTTAGAAACACATAGTCGATAGCAGAGAGGATGTAATTTGCGATTCCAAACGGATGGAATGTATGTTTTTCCCAAAAACATCTAGGGATAATCGATGTCTTCGGGATCCTTTGTATACTTGTTACATAATGCTGACATTTGACCCAGGGATTGAACTCTTGGATTGTCTTTGTTGTTTTTATAAGCGAGATAATTGGTCAATTGTCTCTTGGTACTTGGTAGGTACCTCCTTCTGACGACTGTCTTAATTCCGAAATTATCAAATTAGGTTGCTGAATAACAAGTTGAAGTATTGAGTCAATTTCTGATTTCATCTCTTTCTGTATTATCTGAGTTTCTTTGGTGGGAGAGAAAGACGTAACAGCAAGGACAGGACAGAGATAATAATATTAACCTTCGGTACCTGGTTTTTAACTCAGACTTTGCTTTAATTTCTTTCCAGACCTTCTCCATTCATATTTAATTAAATATATATATATATATATATATCTGTCATTTACACATGGATGATTTAGAATACTAATTTTTATACCGGCCCTTTAAGGAATTGAATGCTACAGGTAAGTTGGGCCTTTCAGTTATTGGTTGGGTGTATTCATATATCGGTCGCAAAAAAAATAATTAAGGTTGGGGGCATTCATATTAAATGGTTGGGAACGGATGGTTGGGACATTTCATATTTTGGTAGGAAGCAGTAATTGGTGTCCGATTAAAACTAGAGAACCTCCAATGTGACATTCATCCGAATTATAGTATTTCCTAAAAATAAAAATAATATTGCGATGCATATTTACCGTTCCTGTTCATCAATGTCAATGCCCTGCTTCTACCAATCATAGTACCATAATTAGTTCACAATTAATGAAATTAGCAATACCTAATGTTAAGAAAATAATTTTTAGAATTGATTTTTTTAACTTATATTCGTTTAAATATCTCAAATGCAATTAATAAAAACAGTAAACTTGGCATATAACTTTATTGGCTAATATTTTTCATGTTTATATCGACGGGGATCCGGATAGTTTATCGCCACTCGAATTTCCTGACGAAATCGATTTCCAAATTATTCTTTGCCCATCCCTTGGACTCGTTCGGGTCAAACGGCTCGTTTCCAAAGAAAGCCCCACCCACAGCCAAGTTAATAATGAGGAAGAAATTCTTGTCAAAAGGTTGTCGATTTGCATTGTAAAGGCCTCTCCAGAAATTCTTCTCCAGTGATTCGGTATGAACAACGTTTCCATCAATGATCCAGGAAATGGCCCAGGGACTCCAGTCCAAACCGAAAGTGTGAAAGTCCTGACTAAAGTCCGTATTAAAGTTCTTGTCATAACCAACTTGACCTTTATTGTTATAAGCTTCTCCGAAATGAAGCGTTCCGAGAATGTTATTTGGCCTCTGGCCTCTGTATTCCATGATGTCGATCTCACCGCTTCGAGGCCAACCTCCGTACTCGCTCCTGGCTGGCATCATCCAGATTGCTGGCCATAAATGCTTGCCTATTTTTGATTAAATAATAGTGTAGACAATGAGTTAGTAATTTAGTATATTCATCACAAGTTTTTAGTTAATTTGCAAACGACGTCAAGAGTTTCTCAAATTCAGACTCTAATCTAACTTTTTAGCCCGAGAGGATTTATAGAATCATGTTGACCGTCAATCCTTCTGTCCGTAACAAGTTAGGGCCAAACGGATTAACCGATTTATTTCTAATTTAGGACATTTGTGTGTTTTGTAAATGCAAAGGCTATAAGTTCCATCAAGCCTATGCCAAGGGTATAGGATTAAAATACATACAAATTGATGCATCCTGGCTCGGGCTATATAAGACTGCGCAAACCGTAGTCTTTTTCACTAAGGTTGAATTGTCTGTTTAATCCATATACTCAATGTACCTTAAATATGTGCATTTAAAGGTTTAAATATCCACTGTCCAATTCCAATTACAATCCTTAAAAAAGGCTTGCATTTAAAATTTGACCGATATAGTGCAAAATACTATTGTAAAACTGATTTGATTTTTATGATACAACCTATTTGTTTTACAGTGTGATTAAAAACTTTACCATAAAATAAAATAATAGATTTGTGGCTAAAAGGTCTTAAAAGCTATCGGAACTGGTGTAGGCTATGTGACCTTTTGGACCTGGGTAAACCTGGGTAAACCCGACCTATCTTGAATTTATACGTTTTTGTATTTACGTATCACATGACATATCATTTATCCTTATCTTTCTTCGACACATGTTTTGATTGACTATCCTGTAATTTCAAAATTATTTCTCACTTGACCTAAAAAACCTCGGAAAGCTCAAAATTTTAAATTATCGGGTTGCATATCAATACACACAAACGAAAAAGTCTTGGGCCAGTTTTTAAATTATAAAATTTTGACTTATTTGACCTTAACAAGGGTTTAAACAGCATATTTTTTAAATTATCGTTTTACTTTGATGGTGCCTTTTCTTCTGCTGAGGAACTATATTTTTATATGGCTTTAGGGATAGTGATGGTACCTATAAACAACAGTGTGACTTCTGAGAGTTTAGAGGCATTAAGTGGCTACGCAAAGGAGTTCAGGCAGCCACGGGGCGTTTGGGGTATTGCGGGTTGTCAATGATAACATTGATAACATATCATATAGAAGGTTATTTAGCTAATTTAGCTAAAATTCCTGATAATTTTTGATCGCTGTTGCTTATGACAGGCCATTATCCGCTTGTGGTGGCCTAGTTGCTTATCAAATAGTTACTATCAAAGAAGTTGGTAAGGTTCCGGGACACTGAAAACTGTATGTTCTGACAATATTGTTCTAAAACTATTGTTGGAAATTACAATGAGTTGGAAATTACCCTTTGGTAGCCGAGCTCTGATCTCGAATTTTCCATGAAGCCAATTCGCCTTGGTTGTCATTCTTGTGGATGTGAACGGCTTTCCGCCACCTTTGATTTAGTTACAAAAATTAAATATTAAATAAATCTATATCACTCAAAACCGTGCAAATGATGAGGATTATACCGTTGACCGTACCTAAGTTCTCTTGGAGAGCAGTGAGTTTCAAAATGCCATTTTCTTGTTTGCAGTTTTGAATTCGATTGTCAGTATAACATTGGAGTTCGTTGTTGCCACCACCTACAATATTTAAGATTTTTATTGTCCTTTTAAAATACTATCAAGCATATTTGTAAATTTAAAATTTAAATCCCTTTAATTGAATTTACCATCGCAGTTGACTTCAAAGTTCCACCTGTCTTTTAGGTTGCCCCCATCGAAATTATCTTGCCAAACCAAAGCCCAGTCAGCGTTAGCAGTACCAACGCTTAGAGCGAGTATCAGCGACAATGCGTTCATGTTAGGCTCCGTTTATTAAAATAATCGAATGGTTATCCACATTTTCACTGACTATTTATATGTCACTTGGAACATATTCGCCGAAATGATTAATTGAGGATCGGTTTTATGTTTTTCATCATTTCATAGAAATTGATGGTGATTAATTCAACAGATCCTAGCGTACAGATATCATTCACACTCGAACAGACTTCTCGGTAATTTCAATTATGGATTGTATTCAGAATGAATTATGAAAATATCGCATTGTTATTCTTGTTGACGTATTGCTTTTGCTTTTAAACGACTCTTTTTATTTTTATAACCTAAAACGGCGAGTGATCTAAATTTGATTCGTGATAGTGATAACATACTCGGAAATTTATTACATATTCGTTTCTTGAATTAAAATGTATTTTTATTAATGTTTAGCTGCGTGTTTAACATATTTATTCTGCATGCATCTGACATATTAATTTGACAGATGATGACCAATAAATCAATTTAATGGAATAGAAGATTTTTAATGCTTTTGCAGCTCATCATTCGCAGCCCTGTATCTAATAAATGTCCGTTTGAGTGTTATGATTAGCATGAATATGCTTGATGTTCTAAGAAGATTACATGTAGGGATGGATACATCGTAATATCGGTATGTAAGTACCATTCCTATGTACAAACAGAAATTGATTATATAATTAGAACTAGAAGGGCAATTTGATAATTTTCGATAACTATTTCGATAATAACTCTCATATGCAATATAAGCGCCACTTGTGACGTACAGTAAAACTGGGCGTAACTGAACGAACGAAGGTGTGACAGAGTCGATTTTGTGATCGGTTTGAATTCTTTTGGGATGCATCTAGAACTTGGAATTTGGAAACGTTAATGACGAAAAATTATCAGCCCAATTACATGTTTACTTTAAAAACTGCTAAACAATAGAGACGCAAATAAACCGTGTCAGGCGTTTTGCCGCCCTGGACACTTGTCACTCCTACACTTTCCCGCAAAGCGGACATTTCCCACCCTAATTCGGGAAGCGGACATCTAACATATCTAGAGTAGCATTTCTATTGTTTATGACTTTAATATACTTACATTCAATGTTTGTTGTTCAAGAAATATGAAAGAGAAACGTACGCAAGCTCGCAATGTATTTGGTGGCAAGAAACTAAAGGAAATAAACCCTCCAACAAATGTACTGATGTATCACAGACGTGACGTTTTAAAAACGTTTTATTTATATCGAAAATGTTTTTGAACATGCCATACACGTTAAAACTGTGTTTTGAAATACTTAAAATATCAAAAATATCAAGTTGCCCCAATCATAGAGCAAAATTATATACCTCATTTGAATGTGCTTGATCATAGGTTTCGAATGACGTATCACACGTACATATTTGTAATTTAACCTATTTAACCCCTCCTCCAGGTCACGGGGTAACCACACCCTAAAATCATATATACCATTAAATAGGCCTTGACAATAGCTTTTTATTCATGTATCATACGTAGTTCTATTTGAAAAAATGTTGACCTTTGACCTTAACCCTATTGCCCTTTGACCTACATGGCCCCCAACGAACTTTACCTCGGTCTAAAAGTTCAAAGTGATTTCCCGGAAGAAAAATTTCAAAAAGTTAGCCGTTCTCGAGTTATCGCATTTACAGACAGACAGACAGACACCAAGGCATTAACAAAGTTCCACATTTTTATTCTAAGCTTTTGGCGACGAAGTTTATTGCTAGCTTGCTGCCTGACATGCTGCATATACCATACTATAGTAAATAAGACGTATAAATTTACGTTTAATATGTATTTAATGAACCGACGACTTTAACATCAAGACTTAGTTTTGAATTAACATATTTGTGGAACCAAAGTCACCTTCTTTGTTGAAAAATGACCTCATTAGGGAATAGTGTGATTACATTGTAGTAAATTGAAAGAGTTTGTCCCACCCCGAAGAATTTGAGCCCGTTCTGAAATAGTGATGAGCTCGTAGTTTCCAACGATCGGGCACCGATGGCTGGCACCTAAATTCGGCAGTACTAACCGTGTAAATACCACAACGCAATTCTAGAATCTCAATCGCAGTCGCGCAATTTAGCAACTCGATAACTACAACTGTTTTGTCTAGGGTAATTTTCTGAAATATCTGAGACAATAACTGCGCATTGATCCCTTTGTTGCCATACTTTTGTTCGAAATTCACTTGCAGAATCATTAGTGCTGAATCTAAAGCGAATCCCATCTGAATATATTCCTCACTTGTCCAACTTCCCGTTTCAATTTGAACCTTGATGTCAGTTGTAACGGAGACTTTGCAGTTAAGCCCGACATTGCAACTTGCTACGGTGACCCAACGGTAAGTTGCGTTGCACATTTTTGCCGGATTTGGTAGTTCGCAGCATGCAACATCCACATTATTCAACGCCGTGTCGTCACCTGTTTAATAAAACATTATAATTCTTGCGCAATTACACAAAACCACGTACAATGGATTTGGTCCGACTGTGAACATTTCTAATGATGGGGCCGATAATAATCTGATTACAGCAGTGAAACGACAAAAGCGTCAGAACAAAGAAGCCAGGAGACATGTGCTATTGTTATTAAATAAACCGTTAAACGTTGTTTTGTTGTATCGTAAATACATCGTTTTTATTGCGTTTAATACACATATAGACTGTTTTTGAACATGATCAATGGGACAACTGTGTTTTGAAATGTTCAAAATAGGTCAAAAAATCAAAATTTCAAGTTGGGGAATTTTTAGGGAAATTGAGATATTAGCTTATTTGTGTTTTCGACACTTAGTTACATCCGTTAAATCGGTTTGTTTCGAATTAAATCGACAAATGTTTCATGTTAAAATTTCTAAAAAAAACCCTATCACCTTTGTCGGTTTATCGGTTAAACCATCTTAAATCAGATGATAAACACGTGGTATTTTTTAATAGTTCCTTATTCTTGCATCTTGCCTCGTAGCAGTTTTGTCATTAAAAATACTATATTTCTATAATTTTTCGAATTAATTTGTAAATCCAAGTTGACTAACCTCCGAGGCATATCTGAGGAAACTTATGCCATAACTGCCAATACTCGACTTGAGTCCGTATTCCACAAATGGCCATTCCGGATGGACAGTGTTGCTTATCTGTCCAGGCACCCCATTTCAGGTTTCCGGAAATGAGTTCGTCACCCGAGGGACAAATCAATTTGAAGTCAGTGGCAGCCGTGTCATCCCAACAACCCTGTTCCGACGTACTTCGTAACTGAAATCCAAAGGCAGGGGCGTGACAATGCTTAATTCCTGTCCATTCACCCCAAGGGGACTCTGTACTTGTCATCCATTGTAAAACGGCTCCATTTCTCTTAAATTCCTGGCAGTAAAACTTGATACCATTCAGCGCCGAATCATCGCCGTCTTTAGTGAGTCCGATCCCGCCTTGTGGTTTCTGAACCTATTACAACGCATATTTAATATCGTTTTAAACAAACTTGACAACTTAAGAAATTATTCGCTCGATTTTGAATGAAAATGACAATTTGGAACGATTAATAGCCGGGCTATAATTTATGTGTTTAAGCAATGTAAGTGTCATTGAGTTTAATCTACTATTGGATCGTACCGTGATCAGTACCGTGATCGGAACTAATTGACTTATAACGCCATAAATTAAGTTCTGAAAAAGCCGTTTCTTAAAACGAATTACATTGTTTTAATACTGGCATTGAAACATTCATATTCGAGAGAAAGCAGATTCACATATTGAAATTATGTTCTGTAAGCTCAAAAGGGTTTTAATGTCTGACGGCCATAGTGTCAGAGAAGAGTCCCAAATGAAAGGTGTCAGTCAAGGCAAAATCATCGGGATTGGCGACAGCCAGACTAATCCTTTTTACCTGAAGGACTCCCTGTGGTTTAGGGTGAAAAGGGTCTTCATAAATACCGTCCAATATGCAATCTCTTCATTTTCACCTCACTCTCCTTACTCTCCCATGCTTCTGTTACAATTCTGCTTGAATTCTTATCAGTTCAAATGCATTGATGCATTTCATATTCAAGTAAATATGGCTTACGTTTATAATTTTAATTTTATGCATATTGAATCTCATTTCATTGTTGATATTTAAATTTGAATTGAGTTGAATGTTTTATATAGCAAATATGAATCAACAATCTATGTTGTGAGTATGTAATGAATAATATAAAAAATTTAGGTTAACACAGCTATTACTAAGTTAACATCATTAACGAACGACCCTTTTCGAAGCCACGCCCCAATTTTTGAAATCGAAATATCTCCATGTCCCTGTAAGTTGAACGCTCCAAAAAAACGGCCATTTTATAGTACTTTCCAGTCTCCGTCCATGGGCAAAGTTCTGGACTGTACCCGCCACAGGGACATGGTTTGTTTTGCGATTGAAGATAACATTGGCCGATACCAAAAATTTCGAATTTTCAAAAAAAATTGATAGCTAAAAAATAGTTTGAAAAATAAGAAACCTTATTTAAATTACTAATATAATGATTGGCCGAACGGTTGGATGTAAAAACCGTGTTGAAACTCGAGAAAATCGGATAGACTGACTGGCGCCAACCCGATGATTTTGCCTTGACTGACACCTTTGACTTGGGACTCTTCCAGATGACAAATTGTCTTTGTAGATTTATTGATCTACAGATATTCTTTGCTTTGTTTTAAATGTTCTATAGTGTTGAATCATGTGAATGATTTCATATTTTTATTGGAAAAACTCCATTGCATTTTTTTGAAAATCATAAAAATTATTCCTTTTCTAAAGAAGCTTTCTCGTGCTTCCGAGAAGAAAAACTAATTTAAAACTGATTCTGAAAACACAATTTACTTTCTAATTGCTATAAAACAGCCAAAACAAGAACCTTCAGGTCGACGCTTGTAACGAAAGTTCCTGAAGGGCAGAAGTTCCATGGTCCCCAAGTCCCCCAATTAGTTACCCTTGGGGACTGTAGGATAACCCGATAGGGGCCCTTTGCACGAAAACACCACTCGAAATCAGGTAGTGAATTATCGAAACAACTTCCGCGTGATTCACAGTCTCGTTTTGAGATCCCGTACCAACCGCCCGGAATTCTCAAGCTGGGGAAATTATAGTCACAGTCCGGCCTCTCTGTTCGCTGTGGTTTGAAACACCGTTGCTCAAGAATATCCGTTTCGGAGTCGAAACAATTCTTTTGTGACTCACAGGCGGAAACAGTTATCCCAGGCAACCCAGTCGATTCTCGAGACCCGTTGAAGTTACATTTTTGACTAGCTGTTTGATACCCGTCGCCGAGATTAAGTGACACCAAAAAATACAGCTGAATAGTTAGAAGAGTCTTTAAACGAAAAGTTTTTGTTGAAGTGAGTTGGCCTAAAGTTCCTTTTAACATTTTAATTTGTTGAGTTAAAAAATAAAAACCGAAGTGATTGAAAATTTCAGTGCTTTATAGTACGCATCACTACAGGTAGTAATTTCGAATTAATAACAAGTTTATAAATTGTTCTAGATCCATTAAGGAGTGTGATTTCCTTGGTGGCTGTCTGTTCGTCCATCTTTTGTCTCTGCTTTAACTTGTTCACCAGTCAATTTTTAATTGATTTAGGAACAAACATTTGGAAATTTCTTTTAGGCAAGGATTAGTTTAGGAGCCTGACAATTTAACTACTGAGCCCTGGACCATCCAGCGAGACGACGGACCTTTGAAGTTTAAGGTGCCAAAAATGTTTGTTTGAATCTCTTACTTTGCTATATTGCTATGCTTGTCGGACAATATTAATCTTCGTGGTATTAGACATCCTATATTCAAATCCTTCCAACTCCATTCCAAAATTTACAACTTACAATGGACATGCAAATAGTGCAACAACGGTCATTTGGGCAAGTAAATTGACTTTGTTCATATTAAAGTTTTACTTCAGATAGAAAGTATTTGACGGTTTTTGTGAAAAAAAATGGTTTAATACCACAACACTATTTGTCAACTTTCCTCGCTATTACATTCGTAATTCGTATCTACTTTTGAGTCCAATTCAAGAAGTTTCAAACAAGACAAATATGTCTCCCTCTTCTCTTGTTCTACCATTGCAAAATTATTAGCTCAATGCACCACCTCCATTACCACTTTTCACTTGGAATTCTCAAAACCTCCGGGCACCGGATATATTCAACAGGGATTATTTTAATAATCTGTATATCATTTCTTGATATAAAAATCCCAATGAATGGCGTTGCTGCACTATCTGCATGTCCATTGTCAGAATGTTGTGTATAATATGTATGATTTGTCGTAACAGATGCTCCAAATAAAAATATATAGATTTAGTTAATAATCTAATATTCAATAGGCACAAAATGCCAATATATATGTTGTAGTAATAAAATTTGAACTGGAGCTAATGGAGTTGAGGGTTATGAGGTTATCAATAAATATCATACTGACAAACAGGGTTATTTAGCACTTTAATACAAATTGTAGGCCTAATACCGTATTGCTCGAATTTAAAGTCTTTAATTGGCGAAGTTTAACATAGAAAGGATATGCGAGGGGAAGAATAATTAACTTTCGAGTTATAATTTATAATTGCAAACTGCCTTGCCTATTGACCATTCGTCGCCTTAAACTAGTCGTTCGAAGCTTCCATCCAGAACGATTACATAAAATCGTAGTAGATTCATTCAAATAAAAAAGGTAAAGTTTCAAACTCCAGCAACAATTCATAATTTTCATCAATCCATTAGGCTCATTTTAATTAAATTTAACTACTCGCCGGATTTTGCTTTCATATCCTCCAGAAACTCTTCCGATCACTCTTGGCGTTCACTTAGGCCCGGAACCAATAGTCGAGCCGAATAGTCATGTACTTAGAAAAAAAGAACTCTGGAAGTGGGAGAAACTGATTGGGGCGACATTCTCGAATAATTGCTCATTTAAAGACAACTAGCATATAATTCATAGCATGTTGTCTTAAAATGTCCGTAAAATGACCGTATGTCATCTGAACTTCAGTTTCGTTTAACGTTGATAAATCCGGTTTCGAGAAGTTGCAAGGATCGATTTTATTCTCGTTTGACCTTTAAATTCAGGTGGTATAAGTACATTGTAGAATCGCATCGCAACCGTGTGAAGAGGTAACAAATCCCCCTCCGACAAGTGCCTCCCCATGTACTGATACTCGTTGAAAACAGACGAAATATTTTCAACAATATCCCATCTCAAGTCAAGACTGTTTCTAATTGTAAGCTCGCGATTCCATCCAACAGAATCCTTAAGCAATCGTATTGTTAGTGGTCCCCCACAGCGAAATAGGATGCTTCTAAACGCGGGAATTGGGAAATTAACAATGGTGTATTTTTTCTAGTTCCATGGGCCTTCAAACACATATACTATTTCGACCCCCATAGGTCAACCGATGACCCCGTATGTCAAAAAATCGCTACTTATGAACTAAGCCCTACCTTGCCTGAATCAGCCTCCAGCCCTAACGACTTACCTTTCTTTTGGCACAATCAGTATATGAATAGAAAAGCTTACAATGATCATGTAATATCTCTAATCGTCAAATTCTAATTTAAAAGGCAACTCAGTAACATAATGTGGTAGATTCATCAAAGTAGGGACATGGTTTGGGCCAGATAAGACACATTCCTTGCAATAGTGGGTAATTTCCCTCCATAGTGGCTCACTATCATTTATCTGGACATATGAAATCAAATGATTATAACATTGATCGAAGCATTTTACAACAAAGGTTTGTGTAAGTTTGGGTAAACCCGTTAGATCGGTTCATTGAATTTGAAAAAAGTCCCAGGGGTCAGGTAATAATGATTGTTTCATTTTCTATTTCTAAGCTTGTATTTCTACTAAAATAGTATATTAGAATGAATATGAACTGTGTTCACATTCCGATTTGAATTAAATGTCAATTGTATGAATTTACAAATCATGCAATATTACAATACATTAAATCATTCATATTCACACCGATCGTCCCATATCAATCCAATCCTGATCTTTTGCTCAAAATCTGATAGGTGTTCATGTAAAGTCCACATGCT
The DNA here is from genome assembly GCA_906901685.1 of Desoria tigrina. Lineage (NCBI taxonomy): Eukaryota > Metazoa > Arthropoda > Collembola > Entomobryomorpha > Isotomidae > Desoria > Desoria tigrina. Next base: position 262,867 of record CAJQTU010000040.1, read on the forward strand.
AGTTGACTAGCCGGGTAAAAGTAATGTCGTCAAATATATTACAGTCCATTGCTTCAACACGGGACTGGCTATAGCGGACGAAAGGAGTTTTAGCCTGTGAGTCAAGGAGGAGACGAACTAAAATTAAAAAAGTTTTTACGTCAAAATACGTCCTTTTAAAAAAATCAAAAAAATTTAACTGCCGAGTTAGCAAATGCTATATACCATGGTCATCTATAGGATAACCAATAATACCCAACTGTCCCGTTGCCCGTGACCCCCTGCATTGCATCTCAATGTCTAACCCCATCAAAACCCATTACACTCCTAGAGCCTTAGAAGTCACACCTTCCTTTATATAATCATTACCCCACTATGCACTACCCATGTACCAAAAGAGTTCCTTGACAAAAAAGATGCCAACAGCGGAGAAAAAACGATCGTCTTCGAAACGAAAATTCGACCTTCCTGATTCTTGTAAAGATCATAATATGATCTTTAGAAAATTTTTAATAACATTTTTAATCATATTATGATTAAAAATTTTAATATAGACAAAGCATTCCTCGATAAATCAAGTCATCAATTGATATGAAAAACGAGTTTGGAAAATGTGACCTTTTAGAGCGGCATTAAGGTCAAGGGGTGACAACTCTGAAATTATAATTTAGTTATCACTTTGATCGAAGGAAAAACCAGGTAAATCTCAGTTTTTTTATAGGTCGACTCACTCACGCAACTGAAGAAATTTATTGACGAATATCGACTTACAGTATATCCACACTTTAAGCGAAGGCATATCGAATCTTTGTTTATCTACGCTTTGTTCGAGGGACACTTAAAACAGCGGTGCATTGGCCGGCATCCCATAATTAGGGTTTGATAAAAAGACAGATACATAGATAGATGGTTCGTTTTAAACGATCCAAAAATGGATTGTATTGATTGATTGATTGACTTTATTAACGTGTTAGTAGATTCAGATTACATCTTATTCTGTATTGAACTTTCCATCATTCCAGGGTTAGCCCTTAAACTTAGGACAATCTATCTATTCCTAAAACATAATTTAATAAATAAATTGGAACCAAAAAACCACAAACTTAGACGAATAACATTATTTTATGGGCTTCATATTTACGCTTACATTCAATTCATGTTTATCTCGTCAAGTAGAGGTAGATAATAATAATAAAATGTTCAAGAGCAGTGTATAATGGATATAATGTGTTTAGAATAAAGACAACCACAAAAACCCACAAAAAACAAGTATGTGGAGAGCATATAATCGACATACTGTACAATCATTATTTCTCAAAGCACATTGCTATATAGTGAACCCGAGAGGTAAAAAAAAAGACCTTGAAATCCTGTCATAATTATACACATCTTCAAACTTCAATTCAGCAGCAATTCCGTCAATTTTTAGCTTTTATCTCTGCCATAAACTGTGTTGGAATTTTTACTAATAAATTGACAGACTAGTATAATATCAAGGCCAGTTTTTAAATATTTTAACCACTTCGTTGTCCATAAAAATTACAAATCGACCCGGTTTGCAACTGAAATTCGATACAATGTCAGAGAATTTAATTCCGAAACACACGACAATATCCAAGATGGGTTGGGAGTACTTCAAAGCTATAAACCGGCACCGATTCTGGGCCCTTGGCCCAAATAAAGTTTGTGAAGACGAGGAAGAGATGAAAGGGAAGTTAGTGATTGTCACAGGTTCGAATACTGGAATCGGCAAAGAAACAGCACTGCATTTGGTCACCCGAGGGGCCCATGTCATCATGGCCTGTAGGGATCTTACAAAGGCTCAAAAAGCTATGGATGATATAAAAACCAAAGTCCCTGATGCTGAAATTGTAAGCTTTTTAAAACTTGGCAAAAATGCCTGTCGAAATCGTATTGATTTTGTTAACAAAAGAGAATTTATGTCATGTCATATGCCATATCTGTCATAATATTTGCAGGAAATCATGAAGCTAGACCTTGGAGAGTTGGAATCGGTGCGAGAATTTGTGAAGGAATTCACATCCAAGTACCAGAAACTGGACATTTTAATTAATAACGCTGGGTACTTCAACACGGCTAAAGTGAGGGTAGCAACTAAAGACGGTTTCGAAATGCACATGGGGACCAATCACCTTGCTCAATTTTTACTCACCCGACTTCTAATTGACAGCCTCAAGAAGGGAACGAATAGCAGGTATTGGAACTGTATTTAAATTTAATCAATAATCAATTAAATTATTACAAAATTATTATTACCATCCTAGAATGACGTTAAAAAATTCCATGTGAAACAGTCACGGATTTTATTTTCAGATAAAACCCTGATACCGAGTAGAGGTAACATTAAGGTTGTCCGTGGTTTAGAGTTTTTAAAAGTGACATTCATTCACTTATTGTAGCAAGTCCTTAAATCCGTGAAATTCGTTTTTTTTAGATAAGGACAAGTTATTTCAGTATTTGTGATGCCAACAGAGGCTTTTTTTATTTTTTGGGTAATATTATAGGGAGTGTGGGAATGATAATGGATAAAGATTATAATGTGCCCTATATATGAATATTAATTTAAATGAATGAATGAAATCTAAATTTGTTATCTCATGCGAATGAATATGCCCACACCTAAAACGAACCGAGGTAGAACTTGGTCCCTGTTCAAGTCCAAGTAAGGACAGGGACAGGTTCATCCGAATTACGAGGTCAATTCATATTTAAAGGGAGCACATTAATTCTAACCAAATAATAATTGCTATTACTGAAAAATCAAAGATAATAATTAACTAATTAAAAGGAATTAATTAATTGTTGCAGGGTCGTGTGTGTGAATTCGAATCTCATGGTCGTGGCAGCCTTGCAGTTGGATGATTTGAACTGTGAGCGACTTGATTTAGGAACTTTGGAAGGGAAAGAGGTTTATGGTCGGTCAAAATTGGCAAATTTTATTTGCATGAAAAAACTGGCAGAGGAACTGGAAGGGTCAGGAGTCAAACTCTTCCAACTCAACCCTGGCCTTGTGGCAACTGACATTGCGAGGCATGAGACGGGATTCTTTACTAAACTAATGAGGAAAGTCGAAGGTCTTTTTGCCATCAATGTTACACAGGTTGGCTTGTTTTTTAATACTTTTCAACCGACACGTATTCGATTTAAATATCGAAAGCCTTGAACCAGAAACCATAAAATGTAAGGACTGATTTTGTGAATTTTTCAGGGCTGCGAAACCACAATCTTTTGCGCCGTGTCGAAATCCATCCTCGAAAGTGGCGGAAAAGGAGAGTTCTACGAATTCTGCAATGTGGCGGAGTTCAGTGACAAGGTAATCGGGATGGACGATGAACGGGTCAAAAGATTATACGAAATGAGCGAACAACTTGTTGGATTAGGGACCACTTAAGATCCAAACTCAATTTTTGAACCCGCATTCTTTGTTAGTTTTAGTTTTCACTGTTTTATTATTAACCAGTATTTCAGTAAGTTTGTACGTGGTACATGAATGAAAGAAATAATTCGGGCGTTAAATCCAAGTAAGACAATAAAAACTTCATTTGCCAGTTTTATATTTTCTTTAATATTTTGTCAGAAATCATCATAATTTGTAATTAATGACAATCATAAGGATCTAGTAAATCAAAATGTTCTAACTGGAAACCATGCAATACGATGTACAATGTTTACTGATAACGAAATGTTTTGGTTCCGTCCAGACAAAAGAAAGTCCATGTGCTCTTGCGGATACACAGCGGATAAAACTCGTTTCGCCTATTTTTATAGCATATACAGTCCATCAATTAACGTGAGTCTGGCTATTGAGAACGATTGAGTGACACATATGCCGCGACATATATACCGAGAGATAATGTGACATAATTGAGTTTAGTACGCTAAAATATTACGAATATTAGACCATATTCCGATGTAGTAGACATCACTTAGAAATTAGCAACATAAGTTGTAAGACTCATACCTTGTAAGACACATGTACCGTTTTAACAAGAAGAGTTTTCTGGACCGAAAAAATCAGAGGGACTTTCAATACGTTACTTATTCTAGCAATTTTCAAACAAAATTTTTTTCGAGTGCAAATAAATCGAGAGATTGAAACAATTTGCTTGTTTATGGCAAAAAATGTTTCAACAAAATTTTTCCTTCCAAATAAGCTATTAAAGAAAGAAAAGTCAACTTTTTCACAGAAGTACTCTAAAACAAATACAACAATATCCAATGTTACACCGATCGCGAATAATTGGAAGGCCGTAAGGACGTTCGAGTTTAAACCCAATCGCATATCATCCTGTTCGTTAATCCACCTTTTGTATGCATCTTCTTTGAAATCAAATAAGTTTTTGTAAATAACAAATATGCCATTTTCCGATAATGTACGTAGAATGTCGTAAACCCTGCCGGACGCATATCCAGACATTAACCAATACACAGTGAAGGCAGACAACGGCTCCGAAACGATGTTGCACGTTATGTTTTTATATATAAGCTCAAATAAGAATAGCTCTTGCCGATATCGGTCGTCATTTGTATTGATGACGGATAAATCGGAAGCGGCGGTCTCATCTTGTTTGTAGTCGTCGATATGATATTTTGGAGGGATGATCTCCGAGAAGTTTACTCCTTTAATTCCAAATGAGATATTCTGGAATTGATATTCATCGGAATCTAATCCATTGGAATATAAATACCATTTAAATCCAAACGACTCAAAAACCTGCCTAACAGTTTTGATCTGATAGATAGATTTAGGCACGACAATGAACGATGTTATGGATCCTTCGTAAGTATTGCTCAGAAACAAAAATGTCAAGCAACAGAGGATGGTGACAATTCCAATATTTTTGCGAACAAGTGGTTGTCTCAGAAACGTCACAAACAAATCGATGGAATGACTTTTCGGAATAAAATAAAGAATTACTACCATCAAACCTATCGTAGCCCAACAGCCATTGTCAATAGCTGTAAAGAACTTGTAGAATACAGCTGTGAAAATCGTTGGATTTTTCTGACAGTATAACAGGTACTCACTTACTTGTTTTTCGGCCAGTAGTTTGTTCGATGAAATGCTGTAGATCGGATGAACCTTCATTACGTTTTTAATGACTATAACGGGACTCCAGGGATCAATAAGAGAGTAATTGATGTTTAAGCTTTGACTCAGGATTCCAAAAAGAGGATGATTGATCCAGCAGTTGCTATATTTGGCTAAAAATCGCCGGTGATCTTGACAGAAAGAGTAGAATGGAATATCTTGATGATCGACTCTTCGTTGATTTTGTAGTTTGAACTGTTTTTGTCGCATTTCAATTAGTTTTGATTTTGATGGAAGAGGTTCTGAAATTGTCATACTTATTTTCTCGGCGCAAACGGAACACCATAAACCCCAATCCATTTGGTGTTCCAAATCTCCGTATCGATCGATTGTATTTGTCATGATGACAATGGAAACACTATAGGGAAGAAGAACGGTTACAAGCAAACTAAAAGAATTTTGATTGTACAAATTGATTTTAGAGATAATTAAATATATAACGGTATCGCGATTGTGTCCCAAAAGGTCAAAGTAGCCTTTGTATATCCATGGACTACGGAATTCCAAATCAACTACAATAATATCGTAGCAAGTCGAGCTGAGTCTGTTAGTTCGTTTTGTGTCTATCGTCGCGATGTAACTTTGCGTGTGGTCATCAAACTGATATTGCCCTGGAAGTCGATTTGGATCTAGAAGTTGAACAGGATTGAATGATTTATGATGCGATTGTAAATAATTACCCCAATATGTAGAATTCAATTCGGGTGATTTATGGATGATTGCATTTACTAAACAATTTGGAGAATGTTTTAGCGTTTGTTCTTCTGATTTTGATAATATCGTCACTAACCAGAGTGTAAGAAACGAAAACATCAACGATTTGGAAATCATTTCGACGAGTCACAAAAGGAGTTACTTTCGAAAAAAATAGGTAATAATCTGATTGCCTTTTAGGTAGTAAACTGTTAGAGTTGCTTTGTGTTTTTTAACACATTTTACAAGTACTTTTATCAGTCGAGGTCAATATCTAATAAGAAGTACTTTAATGATTGAAGTGGCTGAAGCATTTTAGAATCGAACAACTTGATGTGGTGTGAGTGTTTTGGGTAGAATATGCGTTTTAGTAAAATTGTTAACAGATTCGTAGGGTGGCCTTCAAAAAGCAATACTACCTTCGATATCAACAATAAAAATTTTGCAACTGGTGGAACACCCATTTCCGTAAAACCACAACTCCAGAAAGAATTAACAAGAAATATTTGAAACCGAACAACAACGAAAACAAAATCATCTTACGATATAATTTAGATTAGGGAAGAAGGTTATTAGTCTTTCGACGGTTCCGGTCCAACCTTACGTTTTTCCACTAAGGCTTTGAACTATCAATGTTGTTTAACCTGCTAAATTGAGAAACAATAAGTATACCAAGGCTAGTTTTTATTTTCAACTATATCTAAGTCCATGAAAATTGCGAATCGGACCCATATTATACTTTTTAAAGACATGTAAGCATTAAAATATCGTTCAGTTAACCTAAAATTTAAACTAAGAACCATAAATTGTAAGGTCTGTGTTTGGTAACACGGTGGGGCTATGATATTCTGAGTCGTATTGAACACCATGCTCGATATATTTCATGATTGGGGGAGTACAGCGGCACTGCCTGGGGGATGTACCCTACCCAGAAAGGGGGAACTGCTGCTTACAGCTGTGACCCTACCCAGAATTTTTGTTCCCTATGTTAAGTTTTGACCCAATGTTTTGAAAATATTTAACGTTGTAAGGATAGGGATTTTGCAACATTGAGATGATAGGTGAAACCCTAGACCCGACTCTTCAGGTTTCGGGGCAATAATGGGCGAGAGGAGGGTCAAAACATTATATGAAATGAGTATAAAAATTTGTTGGCTTAATAGCTACTAGAGTTACAATGCTCTCTTGAAACGCGCAATTTATAACTTGGTTACTCAAGTTCTTAGCTCGTACAACATTAGCCAGTATTTCAGTATTGGTCTTGACAATATTATGCCCCTCAAGTTATTCGAGAATAAATCATAGCAAACTATACATTGTATTTTATTCGTTTTGTATATTGATTGTTATTTTAAGGGTCCAACTAGGATGAAGCATAATAATTCATGTTAATTTATGAAACCTCAAACATTTTATGTATTTATTAAACCAACTTATTATAACTGAAACCGTTAGATTTATTTTGCCTAAAATTCACTTTATATTAGCTTTTAGTCAACCGCAGCCAACTTTTGATGGGACCATCAATTTAAGGCAAGACAAACGTTTCCACGAATGTTTTGTTTCCAAATAAAAATCTTAAATAAGATGAAATTTCCCATTTTTGAAAGAAGCACTCCAAAACAAAAACAGCAAGATCCAAACCAACACCAATAGCAAACAATTGAAATGCCGTGAGGACATTTGAATTCAAACCCAATCTTAAATCCTTCGGCTTGTTAATCCACCTTTTATACGCATCCTCTTTAAAATGATAAAGATTTTTGTAAATCACAAATATGCCATTTTCCGACAATTTACGCAAAATCTCATATCCCCTGTCTGATGCATAACCAGATGTCAACCAATATACAGTGAAGGCGGACAAGGGCTCTGTAACAAAATTGCATGTTAAATCCTCAAAATCGTTTTGAAGCTCAAAAAGCTTGCTCCGATATTTGTCTTGGTTCATCTTGAATACAGATAAATCCGCAATGTCGATTGGATTTTTTTTAATCTGCTGCAGATGATAATGTGGTGGAATTATCTCTGAGAAATTAACCCCCTTGATACTAAACGAGATGTTGAGGATTTTATATTTCAATTTTTCGGATGTTAAACCACTAGCGTTTAAATACCACTTAAAGCCAAAAGATTTAAACAGCTCTTTAGCTGTCTCAATCTGGTAGATAGATTTTGGAACAACGATGAATGAGGAAATTGATCCTTCATAGGTGTTGCTCAGAAAAGGAAAAGTTGAGCAGCAAAGGATTGTTACCATTCCAATTCTTTTTCGTGAAATAGGTTGCCTCAGGAATGTCATTAAAACATCAACGGAGTGACTTTTTGGAATAAAATAAAAGCCCAGTACGATCAAGGCAATTGCGACCCAACAACCATAATCGATGGCAGTAAAGAACTTGTAGAATACGGCAGTAAAAATCGTTGGCTTTTTTTGGCAGTATAGCAGATACTCATTTACTTGTTTTTCGACCAAAATTTTATTAGACGGTATGCTGTATTCCGGTTGCGCTGATACTAAATTAAGAATACCTAAAGAGGGCTTATTTGAATCAACGAAGGAGTAATTGATGTTTAAACTTTTACTAAGAATTCCAAAAAGGGAATAATTGATCCAGCAGCTAGATTTTCTTGTTAAAAATTTACGATGATCTTCGCAGAGCGTGTACAATGTAATGGATATTCGATTTTCTATACTTACAAAAAGCTGATTTTGCATACGGTACTGTTCTTGTCTCATTCTAATTAATTTTGATTTTGAAGGCAAAAAATCGGAACTTGTCATTATTAGTTTTCCAGAACAAACAGCACACCATAATCCCCAATAGTTAGGATTTTCGTTTTGATCGACGAGTGAATTAGATCTGATGATGACAATGGGAACACTATAGTGGCGAAAAGTTTTTACAAGCCAACTGAAGAGTTCTTCACTCAAAAACCTACTTTCTGTAGTAATGAAATATATAACTGTATCAAAGCTGTATCCCCAAAATTCCAAGTAGTCCTTGTACATCATTGTACTACGGAATTCAAACCCCACCACAACAATATCGTAGCAAATCCGGCCAAGTCTATGAGTGTGTTGGTTATGAATCGTCAAGAAGTGACCATTTGCTTGTTCGTCAAATCGAAGTGATCCTGGGAGTTGATAGGGATCAAGAAGTTGCACTGGGTTAGATAATATATGAAGCGAGTGTAAGTAGTTAGCCCAGTGTGTCGAGTTCCGCTCTGACCTTGTGTGAATAATTGCGTGCACTAAACAGTTAGAAGAATGTGTTGGATGTAATTCTGATTTAGATAATGCAATAATCTGACATGTTGTGAGAAATGAGCAAAGCAATGATTTAGAAATCATATCTGCGAGTAGGATCCGTTGTGTCACTTTCGAACTTAACCGATATTAAATCTATAAGTTTCAAAATGCAGTCATTGAAGTGAGGCACGGATAAATTTCATTTTTACAGCTGTTTCGAAAAGACAATTGTTTACATATTTTGGTATTTACACACTGGCACATGTACACGATACAATGGTTTTAAAAAGGTATATCTGGAAATGATTAAGAATGTAATGAGTGGGACTGATCTGACTCGAACTGTGGTACGATAGGCAATTGTATTTAACTAGGACAGCATAGTGAAGATAGTAAGGTAACTCTAAGGAAAAATGATCTTCAGGTTGGTTTCAGATATTTTAAACTTTTAAAAGTTGGAAACCTGGCACGGAGAACCTTGAGTAATGAGCAAGGTTTCTATACTCTTGGTTTCCTGGGTGTCTTTTCTTCAGGAGGTTGTCCAGGAACTTAGATTTCGAATTCCCATTTTAGGGCTACGGGAAAACAAACTATTTTCATCGTTTCTACAGCAATTTTTTGAATTTCTTTTAAATTAAAAATTCTGAAATTCGCGATTCTGACTCTGAAATCTAACCTCATGAGGGACCGTTGAGGTCGACCGCATATATGAGTGATGGCACGGTTCCGGAATCACTCATATATGGGTCGACCGTCCATTCATTACTGATTTTTTAGACCCACCCCCCCCCCTCCACGTAACGCAAAATATGGCCGCTTTCAATGTTAACTCTTATGTAGCGTAACAAAATCTCCAACCCCCCTCCCCCCTCTTGCGTTATGTAATTAATGGACGGTCCCTGATGAGCGTTGGATGACGGCTGATAACGGTACGATACAATAAAGATAATGACGATAACGGCCCAGATCTTTATAATGTGTAAGACTGTAAGACCGTCCGGAAACATGTATTGCCATATTTGCCATTCCAGAATGTCAAAAATACTTATAGGGACATCCCCTTACAAGACATGAACGTACCATCGTTTAGTATTATTAACATTAGTAACATTATTACTTTTATTTTAATCGAGTTCAATCGACTGATACTATATATGGTATCTATATGTGTGTATTTCATGAAGCTATACGATTTTAGGCTGAAAATTGTGAATTTCTAAATTGATGGTTAGCCTGGCAAGACAGCACGATAAACAAACTAAATCGCAATTTCCCCAAAAAGCCCCAGTTTCGCACTCGGAAATGTAGCTTCAGGATATTATCATGTATTGATGATAGACATAGTGTAATGTAAACTACCTAACCGGCAGTTTTAAAATGAGTAAGAGCTTTGAACTGATGTAATCATTTGGGGGGGGGGGGTTAATTTATGGGGGACAGGGGGTGTGACCGATTTGACTCAAGTTCGAACTTAGCCTCACTCTTGACCCAAGGAACAAGTGTACAAAGTTTGGTGACCGTAGATCAAGCCGTTCGCCAGTTATCGCACCGAGAGACAGACGGACAGACAGACAGCCTAGTCATTCGCATAAAGTGTTTTCAACACTTAATAAACCGATGTAACGGGTGTAACCAAGTGTTGAAAACGTCACCATAATTAAACCGAATCTTAATGTCCCCCAAAAGCCCGGGTTTTGCACCCTGGTGTCAGTAGGAGTGGTCCCGTATCCGTCAAAGATGTTCTATTACTCATGGGAATCGTTTCAACCCCAAATCTCAATTTCCCCAAAAATCCCAGGTTTCGCACTCTGAAATGTAGGTTCAGGGTATTATCATGTATAGATGATAGACATAGAGTGTAATGTAAACTACCTAAGCGTCAGTTTTAAAATGAGTAAGAGCTCTATCCTGGCGTTGGACTCCTACATATCACTATTCTGTTTGATTTAATGGTTTGTTTTGGGGTTTAATTTATGGGGGACAGGGGGTGTGACCGATTTGACCCAAATTCGAACTTAGCCTCACTCTTGACCCAAGGAACAAGTGTACAAAGTTTGGTGACCGTAGGTCAAGCCGTTCGCCAGTTATCGCACCGACGGACAGACAGACAGACAGACAGACAGACAGACAGCCTAGTCATTCGCATTAAGTGTTTTCAACACTTAATAATATGAATACTTGGGTATTCATTTATTGGGGATAGTCGGGTTGATGGGGAGAGATCAGTCGGGTAAAAGAAGTCGGGTAGATGGGAAGTCGGCAGTCGGGTGGATGGGGCCGACCCTATCTACTCACTTCACTTCATAAACTCTCGTTTCCCTCAACTCAATCGACGAGCTACTTCAATCCACAGTTGAGGATTAGTGACGATATCTTACCTTATCTCCATTTGCATATCTCCTTAGAAGAGATATGCAAATGGAGATAAGGATTTTTCCAAGTTTGGCATCTTACTCCGAGACAGTGTTTATCTGTTGGAGTTACTCTAACTAGTCAACGGGTTAAATGGTAAAGCCATTGCAATTTTTTAATTTAAGAAAATATTAAAGAAATGTTGTAGAAATTGTAAATGTGAACAGAAAGGGAAATGCAACGATATGAATGCGAAGATTTCATGAGAAAACGAAGAAAATGTAGTGAAAATTTGACTTAAGTGACCTCCGAAGCTTGCTTAAGTTTTTGTCTTAACTTAAGCAAAACTTTCACTTTAAGTTGCTTAGTGAATTGACTTTCTCCTAAGTTAAGTGAAAGTCGTGACTTAAGTAGAATATCTTAACTTAAGTCGCTTGATGAATTCGCCCCCTGGCACGGAGAACCTTGAGTAATGAGCAAGGTTTCTATACTCTTGGTTTCCTGGGTGTCTTTTCTTCAGGAGGTTGTCCAGGAACTTAGATTTCGAATTCCCATTTTAGGGCTACGGGAAAACAAACTATTTTCATCGTTTCTACAGCAATTTTTTGAATTTCTTTTAAATTAAAAATTCTGAAATTCGCGATTCTGACTCTGAAATCTAACCTCATGAGGGACCGTTGAGGTCGACCGCATATATGAGTGATGGCACGGTTCCGGAATCACTCATATATGGGTCGACCGTCCATTCATTACTGATTTTTCAGACTCACTCCCCCCCCCCCTCCACGTAACGCAAAATATGGCCGCTTTCAATGTTAACTCTTATGTAGCGTAACAAAATCTCCAACCCCCCTCCCCCCTCTTGCGTTATGTAATTAATGGACGGTCCCTGATGAGCGTTGGATGACGGCTGATAACGGTACGATACAATAAAGATAATGACGATAACGGCCCAGATCTTTATAATGTGTAAGACTGTAAGACCGTCCGGAAACATGTATTGCCATATTTGCCATTCCAGAATGTCAAAAATACTTATAGGGACATCCCCTTACAAGACATGAACGTACCATCGTTTAGTATTATTAACATTAGTAACATTATTACTTTTATTTTAATCGAGTTCAATCGACTGATACTATATATGGTATCTATATGTGTGTATTTCATGAAGCTATACGATTTTAGGCTGAAAATTGTGAATTTCTAAATTGATGGTTAGCCTGGCAAGACCAAAATTCATGAATTTTTCGCAAAGATGGAAATTTTTGGCTCAAAATTACCGTAGAAACGATGAAAATAGTTTGTTTTCCCGTAGCCCTAAAATGGGAATTCGAAATCTAAGTTCCTGGACAACCTCCTGAAGAAAAGACACCCAGGAAACCAAGAGTATAGAAACCTTGGTAATGAGTAGGGACAACATAATATGCAAAAATGCAATTATTCCCGTTTGACCTACGTCCATGAGACTTTGTAGGGTTACTAGTGGCACTCTTACAATAAGTTTAGAGCCATTCATATTTTGCATTTTTTGCATATTTTACAGTTTAGCTGCATATTTTGCATATTTGGCTGTTTTAGGGTTTTTGAGTATCAAAATAGCTGACTTTTGGGATAATTTATGTAAATCCACGTTATTTTTTTCTCTTTTGGGGTGAAATATTTTTTTTAATTGAAATTTTTTTTAGACTTAGCATTCCAAAAATAAAATTTCTTTTTAAGAAAATCGAACTGGAGTTCCCTTTAAAACTTTTTGTAGTTTGTGAATTGCTACATGTTCTGATTGTATATAATAAGAGAATTTTTTAAGAATTAATGACTTTTATGCTATTTTTGTTTCAATTGGTATACTTTTAACTTTTTTAGTTGCATATTTAGCTGCATATTTAGGCCTTTTTAGCTGCATATTTTGCTTCATATTTTGACAATTTTTAGCTGCATTTTTTGTTGTCCCTAGTAATGAGGTAATAACAAACCGGGCAGTTGTGACGCTAGATCTCTATGGACGCAATTTTCTAACATTGCTTAGCTGCGTTTATCCTTTCCTTGCAGTAGTAACGCATTTTCAGAGCAATGTTTATTTTCAAGAATTTCTACTTTTTAAACTGAAAGAAGAAAATGTGTGCATTTCAAATACTTCGAGATAAATTCTAGTTCAGATGGGATAAAACTGTGTCTTTTATTAGGGCTGAAGCTCGAACCCAATTTTAAAACAATTCATGAAAGCATGCCATAGTTCATATATATTTACCTATGCCAATTTAATAATTTTAAAAATAATTTTTTTTAGAACTTATACAATTGTAAACCAAACCTCAATAACACCGATATAAAACTAAATTGCCCATTTCCTTCAAAACTTAATGCCCGATTCCAATTTTTTATCTTCCAAGAATCGAAAAACGATTTACTTATTAAATTTATTCATACGCCGCGTGCTGAGTCCACCCAACCCAACCATACCAAGCGGTAAATTTATTCTTTAGTAATTGGCAGAACATTATAAACCGACGTAATGGGTGTAGCCAAATATCACCATAAATAACTTAAAACTTTATTTTCTCAGATTGTCCGGGATTCACACCTTCGTGTTAGGGTTCTTTTATACGTCAATGTTGTTTATGGGAACATGAGAATCATTACAAGTTCATGCCTCAACTTCTTCAAGAAGTACGGGTTTCCAACCCAGAAATGCAGTTTAGGTACTGACATTACATAAGCGTCTGTTTCAAAACGATTAAGTATTTTTTTAAGTTAATTTGTAATGTAAGCCTAAATACAGATAAATAAAGACAGCTTTGTTAGAGTTTTAAACCTGTATTTAACAAAACCGGATTGATAATTATTAATTTTGATAGAGGTCATTTTTTTATTTTGTTATATTAATGATGATGATTTACAAAGTAAGGTTTAATAAATAAATCATTTTTTTAATTTATAACATATTTTTCAATATTTATGTTTAAATCAATAAGATTTGATACTACTAATTTGCTACATCTCTAGAAGCTTATACAAAGAAAGGTTATCAGATACTCCGGAAGTTGAGGCTTAATTGCTACAGGCATATTTAGTGGTAATGGAACTTTGAATCTAATGCACATTTATCATAAACGAATAAAGTTATAAAATGAACAATAAATAAAAAATAAACGTGATAGTATATGTTCATTAACAAACGACGAAAATGAGATACTCCCGATGCAATGTAGGTGTATACTGCGATGTTTAAATCAATGATGATTGTCTGTTCATTAGTATACCACTACTAAAATGACATATATTCGGGTCAATTTTTTCAATCCGGACATATTATACACCATTTTATCGCAAATTTTTCGTAGACTCCGAATCTGCAATAAAAACTAATTAATCATCAAAACGTTTTTGAGATAAACCCCGAAAACCGGGTAAAAATCAGGTTTTTTCGGGTTTTTCTAATTTTTCGGTGCTTTAAGATTCTAGATGTAGAAAACAAGATACAAAATGTTATTTACGCCTTCATATCGAGTTTAAATCACTAACCAGATTTTCATATCTCCGAAGCGTTGGTGAGATATGTGCCAAATACTAACCCCAAAACCGGTTAAAAATCAGTTTTGAACGAGTTTTCCTCATTTGAACGTATTTTAAGTTGATTTCTTTACATTTGATTGTTTCAATTCTCTTAATTATAGCCCCATATACTGGGCAGTATAGCATTGAACGCCCCACTTTTCTGCCCCCGGCAGGGGCCCCGCCGGCAGGCGCCAAAATGTCAAAAAAAGCAGTTGATTCAGGTTAGGAAGATAGGGTTAGGGTAGGGTTCCGAGCTATGCGAGGTAGGTAGGAGTAGGATATCGAGCTATGCGAGGTAGACCGGAGTAGGATACCGAGCTATCCGAGGTAGATAGGGTTAGGATACCGAACTATGCGAGGTAGACAGGAGTAGGATACCGAGCTATGCGAGGTAGACAGTAGTAGGATACCGAGCTATGCGAGGTAGCTAGGGGTAGAATACCGAGCTATGCGAGGTAGATAGGGGTAGGATACCGAGTTATGCGAGGTAGATAGGGGTAGGATACGGAGCTATGCGAGGTAGGTAGGGGTAGGATACCGAGCTATGCGAGGTAGGTAGGGGTAGGTAGGGGTAGGTAGAGGTAGAATACCGTGCTATGCGAGGTATGTAGGGGTAGGCAGAGGTAGAATGAGGTATGCAGGGATAGGTAGAGGTAGGATGCCGAGCTATGCGAGGTAGGCAGGGGTTGGTAGAGGTAGAATACCGAGCTATGCGAGGTATGTAGGGGTAGGTAGAGGTAGAATACCGAGCTATGCGAGGTATGTAGGGGTAGGCAGAGGTAGGATACCGAGCTATGCGAGGTAGGCAGGGATAGGTAGAGGTAGGATGCCGAGCTATGCGAGGTAGGCAGGGGTAGGCAGAGGTAGGATACCGAGATATGCGAGGTATGTAGGAGTAGGCAGAGGTAGGATACTGAGCTATGCGAGGTATGTAGGGGTAGATATCTGAACTAATACACCAGATTGTATCGTTGCTGGGCCTCCAGCAAAACTAAATAGCCCCTGCCCAACGTTCTGTGGCCTCATTACCAGTCTTGTTTGTTATACAATCTGCAGTTTGAATCTATCTACCCTGTCAAGTTTTGGGATACCAGAAAGTGAGTTTTTAAACCTAAAAATTCAAGTGCTTGTCGTTTTGGTGTCGATATAAACGCGACTAACATGAATTAGGCAGGAATCTAATTTTTCTAATCTGATATGCCGTTTGAACTTTACTGGAAAAGTTTAGTTTAGTCTTCAAAAGTTTTGAATAAAAGACGTTAAGAAAGGTTAAGTAAACCGCTGGACATTAATAAGACGTTCCTGGTCTTCATCACTTAGTTTCAACCTAGTGTTGTTGGTTAATTTTCAACTGTTGAAAAGCAAGTGTGCGAGTTGCTTTTAATAGGAAATTATAAGGATTTGAAATTTCGGTTGCAGACAACACATCCGCCAAAATGTGTAGTCTTTCCCCTCTAACTTTTGATGCTTTTGAGACAAAACTTGGGACGTAAAAGATACTTTAGAATCGTCTTGGAAAATTGCAGTATCCGTGTTGGGACATCCGCTGTCTTCAGTATTCCAGAGAGTAGTTTGGGATGATCCACAACCGCGTCCACACTCTATATCTAATCTAACCCAACACTCTGCTCTTCTGTTGGCCTATTTTACATTCCCCCTTTAGCTCTCCAACTTGGTTGGAGACTCTCCAAACTCTCCAAAACCTTCTTTTCCAAACTCCAGAGACACTGTCGATGCATTTTGATGCGTCACACAAGGGATTTGGCAATAAAGTGGGTGTCGACATTTTTTTAGCTTTATCCCACTAATCTGACGTACAAGCACTTTTCCATGCTTTGTCTCGGATGTCCTTTCCGTCTTTCGCAGATTTCCAAAAATTGTGAATCATTTTCGGTAGGTTAGTGAGTTTGGTAACTAAATTATCTCAGTGGGTCTGCAAAACAAACAAACAACCAACGAAACCAAACCAGCTGTAGAGTCTAATAGGCTTTTGAATTTTTTTGCACAGATTTTGGGACTCATTTTTATTCGAATCGAGCAGTCTCACCTTTTGAAGTTACGGATGGTTTGCCGACGATGGAATGAGGTCATCCTTGGCAGTTTCAAGTTTATTATAGTACTAGACGAAGATTCGTGTGGCTTGAGCTTCATTTCGAGGCTTCATATTGACAAACTAACGATCAAGAGACTCGTTAAAAATCGAATTCAAATCCTTACAGACAAATCATTTGTTTCAAATGAGGGTCGACAATTGAGATCTCGAATAACAAATACGCTCTTAACGTTTCAATATACTAATTTTCTTCGGCAAATAAAAGTTGTATATCCAAACAGACACATAACAGAACTAACTGATCTCAGGGATTTGTTTAAACTTTGCCAAACAACCATTACAAATGACGTAAATATGGCAAATCTACAGTTTCAGTCCCCCACTTCAATTTTGAAAATTTAAAACAATTCAACATCTTCGTTTGCATGAGGGACACTGCATTTCAAAAGAATAGTTTACTTTCTGCCATCAAGATATCTCCAATGCCTCGTCTCAAATCATTGAGTATAGTATCAGCAAATCTTGACTGTACCAAACAAAACGAGAAATTGATAAACTAATTTTCAAATTTTTAACAAAAAACCCAAAAGGAATAGAAAGATTTGACGTTCTCCTGAACATGTTTAGTGAACGGAAATGTAGGGAACCCCTAGTTGATTTTTTCAGCAGCTAAATTCTCTTCTTTGGCAAAGGTCACAAGTATAAAGTCGATGCGGTTTTCAGGATTAGCAAATTCACACATCGAATTGTTCAATACACTAATGCTACAACAGCAAAAATTGGAAAAGATAAAACCCCGTAACGGGTTTCATTTGACTAATTCCGTGTTGTTATCATTAATCAAGAGTAATTTTTAGGCCATTGTTCATGTTGACATTGACTCTCTGAATGTCGATTGGAACGACTCTTTTGACATCTACATTCTTTGGAACTGTATCGTGATAACTATAATCTCTATAATTGCTTGATAAATTGAGAGGTTCTGGAGGCTCGACTAAGAGAACAAGGAAAAACACTTAACACAGACGTTCTGTTTAACGATGGTTTTACAGGTAGCCGTGGTTGGGCTTGTTAGGTTAGGTTAGGTTAGAATGGATCGTTTTAAAGATGAGGTTAGAATAAATTGTCGAGTTAGTAAGTGAAATTATGATGATCAGTTTTACTAAAATACTATGTTTGTTTGTAATGAGTGGTTCTAGATAATTTAGAACTATTTACTAGTTGTTGTGCGATTTTCTCATTCTAGAAATTCGCACTTGGATTTATTTATTTTGGTTTCGTATTGATATTAATTCTTCTGCCATTCTTCTGAAGCATGGTTCTTTCCGTGTCCTTAATGGTCCGAATCTGCCTTCCTATCTTGCCATTCCATTCGGGGCAATGAGCGATGGACTTCTCATTTACAATTCCTTTGTCCTCGAAATATTCAGCCAGGGTTGCTTTCACATATTCTGTTCCATTGTCCGAACGGAAAGTTTTAACCTTGTTCCCGGTTTGGTTCTCGAATTAGGCCATGAACTTTTTTATTTTTTCACCAAACTTATCTTTCTTGTCTAGAAAATAGGCGGCCAAAAATCCAGTTGAGTCATCCTTGATAAATAAGAAATATTAGGCTTCTCCTGATTTCTCCTGCTAAATCTTCAACCTTTAAAAAGCAATTCACTACCGACTGGCTGGTTGTTATTTTATAGTTGAAGAACTTCGTTAATGTATGCTGTTTATTGAGCGTACAACTATTCGAGTTAGCTTGTTCCAACTTTTCCCACATATCATTTGAGGAATCGGCCGTCTAAATATGGCTTGTCTGTCTCTTGTCGACGAGGGGGACTATCATCGCCATCGCTTCGATATCCTTCTGTTTCCTTGCCTTCAAATCAGCGAAATTGATGGGATCTGGCTCTGGTATTGTTCTATTGACAATGTCCCACACTTGAGCTGATCTTAGCACCAATGATGCCTGTAGTTTCCAGCGCAGATAGTTGGATCGGGCCAACTCTATAACATAACTTGTGTCGACTTTCTTTCCCATCTTCGTCTTCTTCTCTTGAAAGCAAAAGCTAAATAGGAAAAGAGGTTTTTACCTTATTCGTAGTGTACTACCCTCCCTTATTTCGTAAGGTCTGCTCTGGTCCTTATCCGAGCTAGGTTTGATAAATACAAGCACCAAGGCCCACCAACAATGCGGTAAAAACTAGTTTAAAGGCAAAATAACCTCCTCCTCTCTGTAGGAAATTCTGCAATCCTCTTTTTGTTCTGAGGATTTGCTTTGGTATTATTTAATACGTACTCGTTCAGTCCAGGCAATAAACTTCACTGAGATAATAATATCTCCTCTATTATTCTCAGAACAGACCTCGAATAAATCTAAAATTTCACAATTCCAAGTCCAACTGAAGGGAAATTCACATTTCTGAGATCTCAATATCTCTCCCTTCACTGCAACAGTTTTGAGATCTCACTTTTCCACGTTCTTAGATTCTAGCAATCTATAAAAGGACTTTTCTCCTTTGTTCACTTTCACGAAAAGTTTAGAGATCTCTAATATCTCTATTTTTAAGTGCTGGGTACCTTAAATTGCTTCGCGAACAATTTAATAACTTTGACTTTTGACCTGTTTTGACCTTAACTGCGCGCTGCTACCATGTTATGATAAATTAATTATGTAAAAGTGTAATTAAATATCCGGTGAATCTAGAGACATGAGGATCAAAAGTTATACAATGAACGGTTAGTGAAAGACTGATTTATTAAAGGCATGAATCAATCATATACATAATGCTCACGCACACTAGCCTGAGCTTGCACACTAGCCTGAGCTTGCACACTTGTAACTATTAGCCTATGGCTAAAAAGTTCTCAGCAGACGGCTGAGGAGACATTAGCAGACGGCTGAAAAGTTATCAGCAAAGAAGGCGAGGGATTCAGCAAGTCATGTTCCTATGTACGTGCTGGATACACATTACATACAACGCAATAATAAAAAGAGTTACTTGTATCCTATATCCCACACTTTTTAACCTGGATCAACTGTTTTCTTTACATTTTGGCAGGAAAGTGGGGTTGTTGAAACTCAAAGAATTATTCGTTAGATATGAAATGAAACGATAGCGTTCTTTAGGACGACGACAGAAAGTAGTCTTTTATTGATAAAAGTTATAAGGGCTTGCAGTGACTGCATTCCTTTAAGGCTCATTAGCATTGCATCTGTGACAGATTGCAATTGCTTCTACAACATTCTTCAACTTCGTTCTTCAACATCAATATTCAGATATTCATAATCCTAATTTGTTTAAAGATAAAAAGGGCTAGTATATAAGTAAGCCGAGTGCGGCCCTTCTTAAGCTCATTCTTATCAATAGAGAAGTCTGCGACGGACTTCCTCCTTCTCGATCCCAGAGACGGTGATCGAGATGGGTTCTCTATTTTCTATCTTGTCAATCTCTTCGGAGATCTTTATTCTTTTGATTAATTAAAGATGTAAGACTATCTTACATAAAACTGAACTTCAATCTGTATTGTGTTAACTTCAATCCACCTAATCCATATACCTAGAGGAATTGTTACAAAGTAGTCTCAAAGTCGTCTGAAAGTAGTCATTAAAAGTCAAGACTAAAATGTTTAGAAATCAATTTCTCGTCTATCTAAATCTAAATACGGTTTAAAGCCTTAGATTTTTTGATATTACCTTTAGTCATGTATGTTAGTTGTTATGTGCAAAAATAAGTCTTTTCGCACCCTAAGATGAGGAGGAATTTAAGTTTTAGTTTATGCATTTGACATATATTGATTATTTATATATATTGAGTTTATGTGTAATCTAAAATACAGAGTTGAGTTTCAGACTATAATGTATTGTAGAGGTTTACATGTATTTTGATAAGAAGACTTGATTTCTTAATGTAAGCTTGAGATTGAACTTGAGGTTGAACTTGAGTTATGGTTCTGATATGTAAACTAAAGTAAGTAAATTGTTCACCTCTTGAAGGTTAGGACGTAATGTCGTACGAAGCTGACGTGGCAGGAAGAGCATTAGTTCTTAGTATTGGATTTTGTGACAGATGAAAGTCACTGTTATATTAACCCTCAGAGTGTGTACTGATAGAGGTTTCATTTCTTGTCGGATTAAATTGAGATTTTGTTTAATTGGTGTGTTTACTGACTAAATAAATACTGGATTTGTATTTTGGAGAAAATAGAACACTAGTTGGCATATAAATAAGCAGATTTAGACATCTCACGAAAAGTACAATTTCACATGTCATCACGAATGACAGTTCATTCTCGAAGAGGTTTTAAACGGGTAGTTTTTAGTCCTATACTGTCCAGCATTGGGGGCGAAAATAATAAAATTGAACAACAATTGAATGTTACAATAATCAACATGTAAAACACCTTAAATTGAGAAAAACTCGTACAAAACTGATTTTTACCCGTTTCTGGGTTAGTTTTTGGCACATATTTCAGGAACGCTTCTGAGATATGACAATCTAGTTAGTGATATAAACTCATATTTAAATTGTTAAAAACAATTTGCATCATTTTTGCCACACATCGAATCATAAAGCACCCAAAAATAAAGAAAATCCGAAAAAATCAGATTTTTACTCGGTTTTCGGGGTTTATCTCAAAATGGCTTAGTTGATAGGTCACTTTATAATGCAGATTCGGATTTTACGTCAAATGTGCCACAAAATGGTATATAATATGTCTAGATTTAAAAAATTTATTTGAATATATGTAATGTATAAGGAATAAATATGAGTATACCCATATTTACTCCTTATGAAACAAGTACTTATCCCTTAAATTCAGGAGGATATAAATAGGAATGAGGGATTTGGGATGACAAAGTCCCCCCTGGGAACTTTAATTAGGATTGGAGGACTGAGGTGAGAATAGGTGGAGTATTCCTAGATCTCAGACCTAGGAACGCTCCATTTGTTCCGTCATGCAGGGGTGATTGAGATGAGGAAGGAACCCGGAGAAATGAATATAAAATAGGGACACAAATAGAACACGTATAAAAAGGACAGGTCATTAAGTCTAGGGATTAGAGAGATTAGATTTCCCTAATTAAGCTGGGCGACTCTAACCTAAACTTACATAGGAAAAATCCTGGATTTTTCTTAAACGGAAATTGCAGTCAAAATAGGAAGAGCAGTCCACTTCTTAAAAAACCCTTACTTACCTTCAATATAAATTAAATGGGAACCGAGGTTATAAAAACCCAAGTCGCCCATTCAATCACTTTTGTGAACGTATTTTTGTTAAAACCTCTCCATTTTGCTTTGCATTTATTTTTCCATTTATTTTTTGAGTTTTCTTTAAAACATCGGAAATCTATATTTCCCTTCGGAAACTTTGGTTCCAGTAAGAACTCGAATTAGCCAATTAAGCCAATTATTTGGGTAATTTCTCCTCTCTAAAAACTCCTTAATTATTTATTTTGAGATTTATAATTCAGGGACCCTTCCCTTAAAAAGCCTAATTTAATCTAAATTCATTTTCCTAGCTGCTAAAGTACCCTGAAACTTCGGGAATTAGAATTGAGGAAAGGTGCCTTTGCCTCTTATGGCCTAACGAACATTTACCAGGATTTTGAGGGACTTAAGGGACAATAACTCCGGTTCTGATCTGCCCTTCGAATTTCTCCGTGGTGACCTTCGCCTTCATCGTCATCTCATCTCATCCTACCTCTCCGAGTCCTCCATTCTATAAGGTGTGTATTATTTGAGTTAAGGGGCTACGTAATATTAAGGGTACTCTCAGTAGGAAATCTGATGGGAGCGTGAGTCTTCGATCCGAAGCCACAGTCTCCTTGCAAGGTCGCCGAAAAAGGTCACTACCCGATTTAACCCTCCGTTCTAAACTTAAGGGGCCCGGGTTAGTTGCTATTCAACAGGCAATTAATCCCTATTTCTTTAAATAAATCCCTGGTTAACCCTCCGATTTTCTGCCTTGCGGAATCGGGAAATATTCATAAATTAGGTGTTCATTGTGTGAATTAAGGTCCAATTAGTTAATTAGAAATTAACTACCGGTCAACTAGATAGCTATTAAGTTCATTAATTATTAATTATAAGATTAAGTACCACTTAACTTGCGTTGGTTTGGTACCTATTGGTTTACTTGAGATATTATTAATTACCTTAAATTGATAGTACTTAATTACTTCTACTACTGGTTAATTACGGGTGTAATTACTTAATTATTCTGAAATTATTACGTTCTCTTTATTTAACATTTACGGTTTCTATTCAATAAAATAAAGTACGTCAAGGGTCTTTTCCTGAGTTACACAAATAAATCAGGCGTTTAATTGGTGCATAACTTATTGTTAGGAAATTACTTATTGAGCAATTACGGTTTGGCAGCTCCAACCCTTAATAGGGGCTGAGAATTAGGAATTTAGGAGTCAAAGGGCTAGGGCATTAATTACTTTTTTACGTGCATACATTAAACCGTTGATTCGCATATTAATTCCCCCGCTACTTAATTTATTCCTCATAACTGGTGACCGCTGTGACTTTTTAAAAATTAAAAAGGTTCCCGTAGCGTAAGTAGTAATTTTGGTACAGCTTTCTCGTTTTTCAAAAAATTGGATAGTGTGCTTTCTCTTTCCAGTGGGATAGAGGGTTCAATTTAGGGTGAGGGTGGCTAAAATTTTTTGTTCGGGGTTTCGATTCTGAAAAATCAACCGAAAAATTGGTATATTAAACGTTAGGTTAAAAGCGCTTAATAAACGCTGGAGCAGCGTCTAAAGACAAAATTTTGAAAGATTTTGGATCCAATCGAGCCGGGGTTTGACTTCGGCTAAAAGGTTCCCTGTATTCTTTCTCCTCATTGGCTCTCAGCCACTTCTCTTTTTGTTTCCCACTAAATTCAAATCTATCAAACTTCAAATTAACTGTCAAATTGTCAAAAGCTCTTATTTCATATTTCATATATATTTCATATTACTGTTTCCATTTATCACTTTAATTTTTAGTCCAACCTTAATTTAAAAACCTTTTCCAATTAATACATTCAGATTGCATTCCAATAAAACATGTATTAATATCCCATTAATTGTATTTATTTACTTTTGTATTTGCATTTGTCACTTGTCATTATTCAACATTTCCGCATCTTATACATCAGGCCCGTTTATATACACTTCCATCACAGTAACACGAAATCCTTATTTGGATTGGATTTGTAATTCATACTTTATATTTGTAGTTGTCATTTACCACTTGTCCTCATTCATCATTTCCACATCTTACACATCAAACCCATTTATATACATTCTAACCACCTTACCACAAAATTCTGAGTTGGATTTCAAATAAATACAGTCAAAATTCCATTCCAATAAAACAGCTTCAAATTAAACATTAATTGTTATTATTTATTTGTATTTGTCATTTGCCATTTGTCCTCATTCATCATTTCCACATCTTACACAGCAAACCGATTTAAACACATTCTAATAACCTTAGCACGAAATTCAGGATTGGTTTTCAAATAACTACATGCAAAGTTCCATTCCAATATTCACAGTTACTGTCAAAGGTCAAAAGACTACCCGTCTTGAGTTTTGACTGCTGTTGATCTGCCCTGACTTTCAGCACCCTTCCTCTTTACTCCTGGCCCTAACTAGGGATGAATAATTATGCTTCTGGGTAATGAAGTAGACGAGATCAAGGGATGGGTTAATTGAAAGATAATCAGTGACTGGTTTAATGACTTTTAGGCGAATTCAAATAATTACAATTAATAATAAATTCCCTAAAGTAGCCGACAAGAAAATGCTTCCTTTCAGATGGAAACCACACTCTCAAGTGACGCGAAACCTGTTGCAACACGCCGTTATTTCTACTTTGCATTCTCCTCGTCTTCTACGCAGGGTTTAAAATCATACATTACATTTTCTAACTTACTTTTACATTTTGCTTTCACTTTGCATTTTCAAACTTTTGCTTGATTTGCTATTTCGTCTTTTTGGGTCTGAAGTTCAATTCGCTTCTGTTCTTCGATCGCTGCTCGAACCCGTCGATTGGCTTCCTCTTCGGCAGCAGCGTCGTTTTCAACATCCGAATCATTATTCGAAACGTCAGCGTCATGTACTTCCTCATCAGATCCAAGGAATTGCTCATTCAGCTCAGCTATTTTATCCTTTTCTAAACCAGCACGTTCCAACAGGCGCTTCCGCTTACGCTGATTCGTAGCTAGTAATGACTTCTGAATAATGACTAGTTTAGCTTTCTCGCCTTGTTTTGCTTTTAGCGCTGATGACGCTTCATCTAATGCCACCTTTAGTTCGTCTGACGATTCTGGTGGTGCATTGTGCAATGCTTCTTTGAGGACATCACACTTCTCTGATAAGCTTTCTATTTCTGAGGCTGCAAGGTCAATCTTTGTTTGCATTTCCTCCTCCATTTCCAGCAGCTTATCAATTTCTTCATTTACTTTTAATTCCACTTCTTTTGTCAAGATTCGGCTACTGTGACTTGATTTAGCTGTACTTCCATGCGAGCTAGTCTTGGAATTGTTTGAAGTAAAGGTTCCTATCGAACTGCCCTCCTTGCGGTTTCCCTGAGCGGCACGACTTCGAAGGTCGTATCTGAGGTCTGAGGATTTCGAATTTCCAGCGCCTTCCATGATTACACCTTTACCTTCAACAATAAACTACAACGTCGACGGACGAGTTAGTTGTGCTAAATCAAATTAAGTTTGGAACTCTCTGACCTTAATCTGGAATTATTTTCCTTCAGTGTGGGATACAGCACACTTTCAGGCAACTGCTGATGAGTTCAGCATGGACTATACTTCAACTGATGTTGACTGTTGCTGGAATGATTACTTCCTTCCCATCTGCAACTTTGAACTTGGAGCAAACTGTGTAGTGATCCGCCACCGACCGAGCAACTTGACTGGATAACTTGACCTCGTGTCTCTGGCTTTATCTCTCAGGCACGTTCGGGACGCGTTGATTCCGTCTTGAGATGTCTGGACCTTTGACCTTTTGATGAGCTACCGCATGGGCTTTACCACTTACATCAAACTTTCGAGTTCAAACTTCACACAGTCCTCTATGAACGCCGACAAAGTTCACACTCCCCACGTTTGTTTTCCAAACTTTCAACTTTAGTCACGTGATACTTTTAATAACCCATCACGTCGGGGTCACCATTTAATGTCAAAGGTCAAAAGACTACCCGTCTTGAGTTTTGACTGCTGTTGATCTGCCCTGACTTTCAGCACCCTTCCTCTTTACTCCTGGCCCTAACTAGGGATGAATAATTATGCTTCTGGGTAATGAAGTAGACGAGATCAAGGGATGGGTTAATTGAAAGATAATCAGTGACTGGTTTAATGACTTTTAGGCGAATTCAAATAATTACAATTAATAATAAATTCCCTAAAGTAGCCGACGAGAAAATGCTTCCTTTCAGATGGAAACCACACTCTCAAGTGACGCGAAACCTGTTGCAACACGCCGTTATTTCTACTTTGCATTCTCCTCGTCTTCAACGCAGGGTTTAGACTCATACATTACATTTTCTAACTTACTTTTACATTTTGCTTTCACTTTGCATTTTCAAACATTAACAAATTCTACTTTCACATATAAAATAATAATCATATCATTTCCAAATCCCACAGTTACCAATTGCACATTAATTATCATCATTTATTTGATATTCGGATTCTCTTTGAATATTATTCGCGTAATTTAAGTTTAAAGAGTTATATCGTAAAAGTTAAGTTTCCACTTTCTATTGTTATTAATTTAATTAATGAGGCGTAAATAGTAACTATTAATACCGGAGAATTCCTGTCCAGCCCTTTTCACTTCCTCTCGTTGCTAAACAAATCCGTATTCTCGGCTAGATTCAACTTTTCTGGACTGAAAGTTTGGTGTTTTGAAAATATAATTCATTAAATTCACAATTCACAATTGCAAATTCATTTGTCATCCTTTGTTTGTCCTTTTTTCTTGCATCTTCAAGCTTTGAGGGTCTCGACTTGAAAATTGCTTTCGAACATCAAAAGTAATACGAAACAGCTTTACTGGTGTCCATTCACCATTTGTCATTGTGATTTTTCTGGTAATTCATAATTTTCCTAGTATATCATTCGGGATTTTTCATACAAAACATAAAATACAATTGTTTGGCATACAGAAAATTTTCTGATTTCGTGATTCATGATTACCTTTTGAAGCTGAATTTCAATGTTTTTTTTACTGTTCAGTAACGTATGACGTATGCTGTATGCAGTTGTCCGTCACTTACTTTGTACTTGTCGCTGAAGAAATCAAACTCATAACATTCAAGAAATAATTCACAGTAGTCATAGGACATGGAATGACATAAGAATTTCAGAAATTATAACATTAAATTACGAATTATTGAGAACTTGTAACTTGTCACATTTAGAAACCCCAGTCATCAGTCAAGAAAAAGGCGTAAGGGCACTGCATAAATTCGGAACATTACTAAATACGCAATAAAAAATTGATCAATCATCGTGGCATGTCATCTCTAATCATCATGTGTAATTGTTATTAGAATTGTCATGTATATCTCATCTTTAGTCTTTAGGTGCATTCGTCATTAAAATTGTCATAAATTTGGACGGTACTGTGAATTCCTAAAATTAAAATTTTACTTGAACTGAATGCAAACAAGGCAGCAGGCAAATTAAATTCATTAAATTCAATTAGTACACACTTCCACTGTTAACCATCTAAGTTCAATCAATCCGAATATTTAAAATTTATTTAAGATTTGTTGAAAACAGTGACGCATTTAATCTTTAAATCTTGAGGAGGAAGAGTTTTAATCATTTCTGGGTCTAGCTAGAACTTAAGAGGCGGTCAGATTAATTTTTGCAAAACTCTAATTAGTTAGTAGTAGTATTCAATGCAAATTACTGAATTCAGACAAGTTAACTCTGTTTAAATTTTTGCATACTCTGAGTAGGACAGTGGAGCTTTCTGAACTAGCATCATATTGAATTGTGTAAGTAATTGAGGATTATTGGTAACGGATTATACTAATTAAAGAAATTAAATAATAAACATTAATCAATTTAAGGAAAGGATCTATTCGGAGTAGTAAAACTTATAGTTAGGAATAAGGCTAGAAATTAAAGATAATTGCAAATTCTAATATAAGATTATAATACACTAAGTATTGCAACTAAGATTCGCGTAGTTGGATTTTCATAAACGTTGAAACAAGGCTGGAATTTTACCATTGTCTATATGATATTCGAGCATCATTTCTGGACATCCCTCTTACAGAATCGTTTCTCGAGGAATTAGTACAGGGGGGAGTAATTAATAACGAGCAACGGTACTTTTTGTTTAGTAAACCATTGCCTACAGTATTTAATCGGCTAATTAGAATACATCACTTTATTCATAGAGTATTATATCAAGAATTGGGGTTCCCTAATTTCGTAGATTTCATTAGGTTTAGGAACATAGACGATTTGGAAAGCTCAGAATCTACTAAATTTTTAAGGTTTAAAGCCACTCTAGAGTCGGTAGTAAGGGGTTCAATTATTTTGCGTAACTACTTTAGTAACCGCGATTGTAGGTCAGGATAACCTCGGCCATAAAACTGATTTGTGAAAGCAATTACATTAAACTTAATTAAATTAACACTTATCATCATTAAATTAAAACTTATACTAAAAATCAGTGAAGAATTAAGTACCAAAAAGAAGGGGTATCTTTCAAAAGTAAACCAAGAGTGACCAATCCAAAAGAGTAAACAATAACGCTGTAGCGTATCTACAGGTCAGCAACTAATTTTGATGTATATGTGGACTGTAAAACATATGCCTGAAAGTGGATTGGATGAACTCTAAACTTTAAATCCCTATTTCTCAATTTCACTAGTTAACCCGATATGATTAACTAAGATGACCTCCCAGATACCTATGTATTCGGTGAAATGAGTAGACTAGGCAATTACGGAATTCCTAATTAAAGACAATATTTAATTACTGAAAGTTCCCAATAATCCCCAAATTATTCCCGTTACAAATAATATTAAATTGGAACATCTACAAAAATGCTCTGAGTTCCATGAACTCTGGTAGAAGACAAAAATTCTAGAATCCTATTTCTAGACACAAAAAAACTTCTAGACAAGAAAGACTTTTTCTCTGTACATTGATTCTCTAAGTTTTCTTTATCTTAGTCCCGGTCAAGCCCAGTGACTTTACAAATTCCATATAACTTGAACTTACATACTATCTTAAACATATACTTCATTTCACACATAATATAGCACTACAAACTTATAATGTTTCCATCTTCGGTTGCAACTTAACTAGTTTACATATCAGCTTAATCTTAATCTTAATTCTTATTATCATGCATTTCATATTCATGCTTCATGACAGGTACGGCACAACTTACTCCCAAACTCAATTCGTAATTCTCTCTCTTTCCCTGCCCATAGCATTACCTAGTATTACAAATAACGCAACTCTACCTAAATAACATTGTGATTTACTAATTATTCATTTACAAGGTTCACGGCTTTTAATTAACTAACCTAACAGCATGGACTTATTAATCAATGACATGTCTTGGATATGAATGCAAAAAACTACTCATTTTAGCTTTAGATCCCTACTAGTCTATATTTTACATATATATATATACCTATACTTAGCTATACAAAACTGCAACTTCAATTTCTACTTCTTAGCCCTTTCAACGGATGAATTCACTTGATTTGGTTTCACAAGTGACTAGCAGCCATGGCAGCGTTACGCTGAAATATCGGCGTTAAATTTTACCCGATGGAAGAGATAAGAATTGAATATAAAGATTCAAAATATATATCTTAACATTTAGGTACACTTTTTCATACGAGTTATTTATCTTCTATATTTTACTCTGTGTTGCTCGCGGACAAACGCTTATTGCTTTGCGCCTTACTAACATTTAGAGTTAAAAAATAAAAACTCTTGCCTTATTGTCTTTCATTCTTCACTACGTTCTTCAGTTAAGGAACAAAGTGCTTATTTTTGTATTATTATACAGGCTGAAATAAGCCAATCATTAAAGCAGTTAATAGAAACCTACGCATATTCGAACGAATGGTCTCCGTCTCGCAGGCATCCAAACGAAAGTTTTGTTCCCGAGTAAACAATAATCAAATTGTTATAAGCAGCCACTGGGTAAAAACAGACATAGGCAGAAAAATAAGAATTAAGTTAGAACCGTAACAGAGAACGTTTCGTGGGAGGGATTATTTCACACCATAGTTAATTTTAATTAGCAATTCTGGGTAATCAGCAACTAGTAAGTATGGTGAATACGCGGAGAACTGAATTCTCTGAGCAACTTGAGACTCGGGAGGCTCCGCAGTCAGTAAACTCCGATCCAGGAACCCCAGTAGCTCCAAGAGCAGGAGTTGAAGCTGCAGGAGGCCTAACGAGCACACGTCGGTCCAGAGATCCAGGGTTTAGAGGTCACCGTCCCAAGGATTTGAATGTAACTTTCACTAGAGGTAGGAATTCAGAAAGGGGAATTAGGTCAAGAGACACGGGTACTGGAAATACGGAGCAAGTTCAAACTCCATCGAGGCAAGAGTATACTCGTAGGGACCGGCAGTTTCTTAGGAACAGAGATATTGATAGCCAAGAGTGTGATCAGATTACTTATGCAACCCCTGAATCTGTGGAAGAGTTGATGAGACACTGCAAAAATCTACGATTGCCAAATCCATCAGTAACAATAGGTAGTGGAGGGGGTTTAGAGTCATATTTGCCAAATCCATCAGTAACAGTAGGTAGTGGAGGGGGGTTAGTGTCATATATCCCATCCTCTCTACCCTTTCCATACGAGGCTCCAACACCAGCTAATTTAAATTTAGCTAGTCGGCCCGTACAGTACAGTCAGTACTCAACTCATAATGCCAACACGTCGATTCCACCCTCAAGTCATCAGTTTTCTGTCGGCATGAGTAACGCGCCAGTCAGTTATACTGCAAGACAACGGTTTAACGCAACTCACCAGCCTCCAATGGTGAATAGGTCACGTACACTTCCTTACACTTCAGCGGTCACGCAGAGGCCAATTCCTGCACCAGGGGTAGCAAATTACCAACCCATAAGTACTTATGAAGATAATTACGTAGGGGCCTTTCTTCCAGCACCAATGGACTACCAAACTGTTAATTTCGCACAGCCTCCTTCAACTAGTCAGCCGTTATACTACGGGCCCACTTGGCAAGATAACTTCCGACCACTTCATGCTCAACCACATCCTATTTCCGGGGGATATCAATTAAATAGTTATCCACAGCCAGTCTTTTCCGGCCACACAAATTCAGGGACATCGTATCAACCTCATAGCTATTCCTCAAACAATTACCCACAGTGGAATAGTCAGGTCATCTATTCTGAACCGATACTTCCTAATTACGGTCAACAGGATCAAGCCCCACACCAAAGACAGTCCTATAGTATTCCAACGAACAGACCATTCCCTCAACCGGAAATGGCAAGACGACAGACAATACCTCAAGATCTGGAAGACAAAAGAGGACAATCCAGCCGATCAGGGGGGGATCAGTCACGTTCCTCTCGATTGGCTAAATCAATTGATGTCCCTAAGTATTCAGGGTCAGCGGAATCCAAAACTCCTTACGATTTTCTAATAGAATTAGAAAAATACCAGGTTATCTCTCAAACATCGGAGGAAGTAATGATTAGGGAGGTAGTTCCATATTCACTTCAGGGACAAGCATTTGATTGGTATAGATACGCTTCCGATAGTGAACCATTTGTATCTTGGATAAACTTTAAAGAAAGATTTAGAAGGGAGTTTCAGGCATTGGGGTACGAACTCGAACTCTCATGGGAACTCGAAAATAGAACTCAGGGCCCCACAGAATCATTATCAGCGTACATTAGAGTGATTCTAGATTACATTGCCCGACTTGGGACGAAACCAACGGAACAGGAAATAGTCAAACGAATAAGACGTAGTATGCACCCAGAATATCTTTTAATCTTACAAGGAAGAAAAATTGATACGATTAAGGAGCTTACTGCCGCAGCGCATGAAGCCCAAGAGGTTATCAAAGCGTATAGGAACTACAAGCCACCTCCAAACTCGTCAGGAGTTGAACATAGCTTATCATGGAGGAACGTAGATAAGCCAAGCGGGCCTTCTAGATCAGAGTTCAGGCATCTACAGCAACAGAGCGCAATTCCGAAATTACATACTCACGGAGTAGATCCTTATGAATATTTTCATTCAGAGCAAATTAAACAGGTGCAATTTTCAGAGCCTAGAACGAATCGTAGTGAAGAACAAGGGACAGTCGGTTCTGTCCCACGTCCTTCCACTCCAAGACCTATGCCATTACAATATGATAGATCGCCAGTATCTCCAAGACGATCATCATCGACAGAGCGGCGGTGCTATGGGTGTGGGTCGCTGGAACATCTTCGCCCCGACTGCCCAGTACAACCCAAATCGCCCAGGGTTTCGGGAAACGACAGGAGCCCCAGCCCAGGAGCGGGTCTGGGGCAGAGGTCTTCACAACCGAATTAGAAGTAGAGATCAGATATCCATATATTAATGTAAAGGTATTTAAGAAGGAGTGCGCGGCCTTTTTAGATAGCGGAGCAAGTTGTTCGGTAATTAATAAAGAGCTATTGTCACTCCTTAAACAAAATAGTGTAGAATTTTCAAAGTTGCGTAGTAATATTAAACTCTTGGAAGGACACGAGTAATTTCCGAACGAACATTTATAGCTTCGGATAATATGATTATGCGTTTCTCGGGAAACAGCGATAAACCTTGGCAAGATGAAGCAAATTATTGGAAAATTTGGCTACCGGCATCTCCGGTATCCAAGGTCTTGGAACTATTTCATGAAGCTCCAATATTTGGGCATTTAGGGATACGAAAAACTTATTTACGAATCGAGTAAAGATTTGTGTGGTCGGCAATGCGTAAAGACGTCACAAAATTCGTTCGAATGTGCGTAAAGTGTCAGGAAAGCAAACCAAAGTCAATTCCTGAAGTACCAGCTTCATCTTTTACCCCAAATTCACCATGGGACGTAATATTTATAGATCTGATGGGGCCTTACCCAAAATCTTCTAAACAAAATACACATTTGATTACGATTATGTGCGGATTTTTAAAGTACATTAAAATTTTCCCTTTAAGATCGCCGACATCGGCAAAAGTTATAGAGAGAATCTGGGAAACTTTTTGCAGATTTGGAGTGAGTCGAACTATTGTATCTGACAATGGATCTCAGTTTACGAGCAAATTGTACCTTAACTGGTGCACGCAATTAGGGATTTCGGCTTTTCATATATCTCCATATCACGCACAGGCAAATGCAATAGATAGACAACATCGGGGTATAAAAACCGGCATTGCTGGCTTACTCAAAGACAATAATAAATGGGACGCTGATTTGCATGAAATAGCGTTTGCACTTAGAACCTGCGTTTCAGACTCGAGCAAATTCACGCCAGCATACTTGTGTTTTGGGCGGGAATTGAGAAACCCGTTTGACAATTTAGTAGAAACGGTGGACCCCGAAAGGGCCGATCCGCCACAACTAGAAGAAAGAATGAATTACATTCACGAGATAGCATTCACGATTAACATCGCAGAGGCGAAGGAAATTAGTTCTAGAGCTTACAATAAGGTTACAAAAAGTAGAGAGTTAAAACTGGGAGATTTGGTCATGTACAGAACGCATTTCTTGTCTTGCAAGGATAAGGGCTTTACTGCTAAATTTGCTCCACGCTTTGAAGGGCCTTATAAAGTAACATTTATAAATTCAAGGTCCTCATATGACATAATTCACACAATGAACGAGTCGCAGATTAACAAGGCGCACGTTAATGATCTTGCGCCTTTTCACGAATAGTCAATCAATTGTGCGTTGCGCTAAAAATCGAGGGGGTTAACCAAACAATATCGAAATATTCCCAACAAAAGAATCAAACATTGTATAGGCATTAACAGCTAATGAGGCAAAACGACTTGTGTATTTCAGAATGCAACATCAAGTCGTTGGTCCAAAGCCTGGGAAACAGTCCATGTTTCACTACGAAGTGCGGGCATGGACACGTTACTCGAACAACTCCGTCGCAGAAGCTATTTGGAATGTTGGAGTAGATAAGTCAGAGGGCACCGGGTTCACCGGCGATCAGATTTATAACCCTTCGTCAGTCAAAATTACCATTACTCACCACTCCAACCTAAAAACTTTCAAAATCCTTCCAGACATAACTCCTACACCTAGAAATCCAAAAAACACCCCCTTAATATTTCCTGGTTTAGTACCACTTACCTTGGCGGATAATTATGTTGGCCCTTCTTATAACTCGGCACTTTCAAAAACATTTAATGAAGAGAATACTAGTTTGCTCGAAATTCCATTTCCAGAACCTCCCAAGTCGTATGTGTTATCACCACAGAAAATAACCCTTTTTAGACCCACCCTTTTACCCCTAGACAAATTCTTGGAAATAAAAGCAAAAATAGGGTCAAACGAAACAAGCAAATTGAAGGCAGGGACTAGTACAGTTTTAGATACATTTTTAAAGGGGGAGTTTGATGAGTATAAGAAAGGATGGAGAGAGGGATTCAAGGCATGTCGAATTAAGTTTAGGTGGATGCTAGATAGACGTTTAGTGGAGGAAACTAAGCAGGGGAGGCTTAGAAGTCCGCCAAGGAAATCACCCCGCCCAGGCGCATCCCCATTCCCACGGGTCAAGACCCCTGACTTCCATAGGGTTAAGCCCACCAAAGCCAGTTCAGTAGGTAGACAGGCCTTTGTAAAGAAAGTCCGGCAAAGGATCTTGGGCAGCCAAAATAGAATTAGGGTGAAAAGAGCTGTTAGGAAACCACGAAAGCAAAGACAAATAAACCCAATTAGTACTAGAAGACAGGGTATTATAACCACAAAGTTAGATACAAGTCAGGTAGAACGCAGGAAGCCAAGGGTGCAGTTTAGAGTAAAGCCTTTTCGAATCCCAAAGTTCAGTTCAGGTAATAAGACTCCCGCACCGAATAAAAAAGTCTTGCAGATAGATATATGTCCCCGAGTACGAATCGTCCGAATAGATACCCCACCGCGTAGGCCGGCCACTTCCTGTCTTTTACCCCTTCCACAGTTTCCAAGTCCTCTAGTGGCTTTATTATCTCCTATTCAATCACCTCTCCAACCACAAAAATTTACCAGTCCTACGCAATCTACCATTTCCGATATTTTCGCTAATTTAGCCAAGGAAATGAATATCTCACCAGAGTCTATAGTAATGGACCCACCCACTCCCACTATGTCACTAATACAAGAAATTTTGGAGGAGGATGGGTCAGAAACCGAAGATGGTGTTAATGTAGCATATTTTAGACCTAAGCTATGAATTTAAGTCAAATGTGTAAACAATTGGTGAGAATGTAATAAATAACAAATGTAAACAATAAATTTTGCTATTATTAAAGTAAACCAGCCATGAACAAAGGAAAACTTCATCGCGAATTACAACAGAAAGCATACTACCTATGGGGCACAGTTAAAACTAGACCCCAAGACATCGACTTAGAGTTCAGAGCATTTAGGGAACAGGTTAATAACCGCCCGTTTTCATGCGTCTTCAGGCATCCCTTCGAAGAAGAGGTACTTGCTTGGAAACCTACCAAAGAAATGGCATTACAGTTGCCAGTACCAGAAAATCAGGACCATACGTGGATAGATACTCTACAGGAGTTAGAAAAATTAGTTCGGAAGTTGGAGAATGGAGTCATTCTAGCTATTGATACTGAGTCCCATAATGAAGACTCTTTGTTAGGCTACACTTGCATGATTCAAATTTCCACTTATGAACACAATTATGTAATTGACTGCCTCCGTTTATATGAATCGATTTCTCGAACCAATTTTTGCAAATCCAAAGATTTTAAAGATATTCTGCGACACATCCGATGTAAAAGATTTTCAGCGTGATTTTGCTATTTATTGCCAAGGGGTGATAGACATTCAGGATATATATTTTCAAATTGATCATTCCAAGCCCAAGACTAGCCTGAAAGACATTGTTAAACGTTACTTGAATATCGACATTGACCAATTAGGACAAAATGGCGATTGGAGATATAGACCTTTAGCACAGGAATTACTTGATTATGCTATCAATGACTCCGCCCTTTTACTTCGATGTTGGTACAAGATACTAGAGGTTCACCAACTTTCCGAATTTTCTTTCTCACGATCCAAAATTGACACGATTAAGTTGTTTAGCCCCCCTAAACAGGAAGCTCAAAACTATGGCAAGCTAGCATTCAGGAGTTACCCTACTCGGCTCAGGTCATTTTCAATACCGAAGAAATGCAACAAACGTTTGAAAGATTCTGTAAATGGCGGAAGGAAAAATGTGTAGAGTTGGACATGAATCCAATAAGATTCATAGCAGGGTATAAATTAGGGTTATTAGCAAGGGCTCAACCAACAACCATCGAATCTCTTGTATCATTGTATCCAGCTAGTAAGTACTTGTCTAACGAATTGCGAAACGACTTAATTAGTTATTTTAGGCCACAGCCGGTGCTTGAAAGACTACCTATTCCGATTGTTGACTTAACTGTACAAATAGAAACTTGTGAACCAGAGGATATGGAGTTTGTTATTGTTAATGATTATTGTGAACCAATGGCAGGGGAATCAAAATATTCTAATGATAATCTTATTACTATTCGGGTTGGGAGAAATCGCCGTAATTATGTAAAGAAAAAGTGTCTTCAAAAGAATCGTAGAGCTTTAAACTTAAACCGACTTGATAGAGGTTTAGAGCCAATCATTTTCCGACCGAAAAAGAGGAAATACAATTTGTAAATCTTTAAAAGGTGTAATAATAAAAACAAAAAGGGTGTATTGATGGATAAATTGACTCCGTTGTATCTGACTTATATCATTAAGGCAAAGTGTTCAAAGATTACACGATTGAGTAATGCTACTCCAATCTGACAACCATCCCGTTAAGGCTGCGTGGATATAAGGAATAAATATGAGTATACCCATATTTACTCCTTATGAAACAAGTACTTATCACTTAAATTCAGGGGGATATAAATAGGAATGAGGGATTTGGGATGACATAGTCCCCCCTGGGAACTTTAATTAGGATTGGAGGACTAAGGTGAGAATAGGTGGAGTATTCCTAGATCTCAGACCTAGGAACGCTCTATTTGTTCCGTCATGCAGGGGTGATTGAGATGAGGAAGGAACCCGGAGAAATGAATATAAAATAGGGACAAAAATAGAACACGTATAAAAAGGACAGGTCATTAAGTCTAGGGATTAGAGAGATTAGATTTCCCTAATTAAGCTGGGCGACTCTAACCTAAACTTACATAGGAAAAATCCTGGATTTTTCTTAAACGGAAATTGCAGTCAAAATAGGAAGAGCAGTCCACTTCTTAAAAAACCCTTACTTACCTTCAATATAAATTAAATGGGAACCGAGGTTATAAAAACCCAAGTCGCCCATTCAATCACTTTTGTGAACGTATTTTTGTTAAAACCTCTCCATTTTGCTTTGCATTTATTTTTCCATTTATTTTTTGAGTTTTCTTTAAAACATCGGAAATCTATATTTCCCTTCGGAAACTTTGGTTCCAGTAAGAACTCGAATTAGCCAATTAAGCCAATTATTTGGGTAATTTCTCCTCTCTAAAAACTCCTTAATTATTTATTTTGAGATTTATAATTCAGGGACCCTTCCCTTAAAGAGCCTAATTTAATCTAAATTCATTTTCCTAGCTGCTAAAGTACCCCGAAACTTCGGGAATTAGAATTGAGGAAAGGTGCCTTTGCCTCTTACGGCCTAACGAACATTTACCAGGATTTTGAGGGACTTAAGGGACAATAACTCCGGTTCTGATCTGCCCTTCGAATTTCTCCGTGGTGACCTTCGTCTTCATCGTCATCTCATCTCATCCTACCTCTCCGAGTCCTCCATTCTATAAGGTGTGTATTATTTGAGTTAAGGGGCTACGTAATATTAAGGGTACTCTCAGTAGGAAATCTGATGGGAGCGTGAGTCTTCGATCCGAAGCCACAGTCTCCTTGCAAGGTCGCCGAAAAAGGTCACTACCCGATTTAACCCTCCGTTCTAAACTTAAGGGGCCCGGGTTAGTTGCTATTCAACAGGCAATTAATCCCTATTTCTTTAAATAAATCCCTGGTTAACCCTCCGATTTTCTGCCTTGCGGAATCGGGAAATATTCATAAATTATGTGTTCATTGTGTGAATTAAGGTCCACTAGTTAATTAGAAATTAACTACCGGTCAACTAGATAGCTATTAAGTTCATTAATTATTAATTATAAGATTAAGTACCACTTAACTTGCGTTGGTTTGGTACCTATTGGTTTACTTGAGATATTATTAATTACCTTAAATTGATAGTACTTAATTATTTCTACTACTGGTTAATTACGGGTGTAATTACTTAATTATTCTGAAATTATTACGTTCTCTTTATTTAACATTTACGGTTTCTATTCAATAAAATAAAGTACGTCAAGGGTCTTTTCCTGAGTTACACAAATAAATCAGGCGTTTAATTGGTGCATAACTTATTGTTAGGAAATTACTTATTGAGCAATTACGGTTTGGCAGCTCCAACCCTTAATAGGGGCTGAGAATTAGGAATTTAGGAGTCAAAGGGCTAGGGCATTAATTACTTTTTTACGTGCATACATTAAACCGTTGATTCGCATAATAATTCCCCCGTTACTTAATTTATTCCTCATAAATTGTAGTAGTGTATACTAATTAAGAGTGTCAAATTTTAAGATAAAGCTTAGAAATATCTTATCTATAAACGTTAGTAATTAGGGATCCCATAATCTCAAACAAAAATTTACTGAAGCTTTAATATTCCTGCCTTTATTTGAGTTTTCTTTGTAAATCATCTTCATTAACATAACACTATTCAAAATATCTTTTAACGTTATCTAATAACGTTAAATTATTAACGTAATTTTTAAATTTCATCTTGTCAAATAAAATTCTAAACTCTTGTGACATTATATGTATTTCTCTATATTTAAGTTGCAATAAATATTCTCAATTAAAAGTCAGCAATAAAAATATCCATCTATATTTTTTAATACCGTCTTGTGAAAAAATAATTTAAAACTGTTAAAACTCATAATATTTATCATAACTTATTTTTATTTATTAATTTCAGTTATTTCTTATTTATTTTAGCAGAACTTTAAAAGAAATTATTATATACAAATACAAAAGTTTACTAAATATTACAATTTGACATTTTTCTATCGTAAACAATACTCTATATTGCACTATTAAATAAAACTAAAACCATATGTATCACGTCAATTTATTTAGTGTTTGCAATGCATATTGGTCAAAAAATGTTCTCGCATTTCATAAACTATTACCCTAATACACTTAATAACTAGCATAGGCCAGGCATCAAGCCACAGAACGAATACATTTGTGTTACAACGGACACAGCAACGAACCACAGACGATATCTTTAATACCACAGACACAGAAGCAGAACACAGAGCTGATGTGTAATATCACGGACGAGATCTTTGTCACCACAGGCAAGATCTGAAACACCGCGGACATAGAGAAACTGTACACCGACAATGTCAACTGCCTACGGCAAGCCGAAATCGACGCTGACACCATGTCCAAGTCAAGGAAAAATATAGTTGCGGGATGGAACGAGCGCGTTAATACAGCATATCAAAAGTACACGCAAGAATACCACAACTGGAAATAAGATCCCTCATCACATCAGAGACCCGAACATCCACGGTGAAAAATGTCAAATCAATATTCAAATCTACGGGTAGGGTCCCGAGCTGTGAGAGATAGGTAGCAGCGGGGTTCAGAGCCATGCGAAACGGATTTATGCGAGGTAGGTAGGAATATGTTTCCGAGGTAGGAAGGGGTAGGGCACCGAGGTATGTGATATATATATGCATGGATTGGGATCGAGTCATGCGAGGACTGCGAGGTCGGAGTATGTAGGAAACGGTTGATACGGGTAGGTTACATAATTTTAAATCGTGTGATTCTAGCATTGTTGAGTACACAATCTGTCAACCCTTTCGTGGTCTTGACTTGACACTAAAGTCTTGAATAGACAGTGCCAAATATAAAAAAAACTGCTGATGTTGATAGCTCAAGAGAATTTAGGTTAGGTTTTTCAACAAATGGGTTTGTTTTTATGTCATCGATGTGCATATTGTGAATGAGACATTGATGATGATATGAGGTTTTCCATCGATGTATCAAATGTTTGAGTAATTGCTGAAAAAATGTTGATCTGTGACTTGAAAATCTAAAACCCTTATATTTTAGCACGAAAAAATAGTGACTTTATTGAGCAACGTTTAAGTAATTTTTGTAAGACGTCTGTAAACGATTCTTTAGTTTCGCCATTCGAATTTCCTGACGAAATCGATTTCCAAGTTGTTCTTGGCCCATCCGTCGGCCTCAATTGGGTCGAAAGGCTCGCCACCGAAGAAAGCACCACCAACAGCCAAGTTAATAATGATGTAGAAGTTCTTGTCGAAGGGTTGTCCATTTGCGTTGTAAACGTCTCCCCAGAAGTTCCTCTCCAAAGTTTCGGAATGAACAACGACGTCATCAATGAGCCAAGAAATGGACGATGGATTCCAGTCCAACCCGAAAGTGTGGAAATCTTGACTGAAATCGGTGGGGAAGTTCCTCTCGTAACCAGCTTGACCTTTGTTGTCCCAAGCCGCTCCGAAATGAAGTGTTCCGAGGATGTCGTTTGGCCTCTGACCTCTGTATTCCATGATGTCGATCTCACCACTCCTTGGCCAACCTCCGTATTCAGAGTTGGCTGGCATCATCCAGATTGCGGGCCATAAATGTTTTCCTGTAATTTGTTCATAAACATTAATTAAAATGTTCTTCAACGTCAATAAACAGTCAAATTATGTAAAGACTTAAAACTTACCCTTGGGAAGACGAGCTCGAATCTCGAATTTTCCGTGCAGCCAGTTGGCCTTGGTGGTCATTCTGGTGGAAGTGAAAGGCTTTCCACCACCTTCATTTATAATAATTTAAAATCATGATAAGTACATTAATGTTTGTTAATTCAGTTTTATAAATCCTAAAATCAATACTATCCAGTACAATGGTACAATCTTACCCAAGTTCTCTCTGAGAGCAGTAATGGTCAAAACTCCATTTTCCTGTCGGCAATTCTCAGCTCGGTTGTCAGTGTAGCACTGGAGCTCGTTGTTACCACCACCTGAAATATTTTTAATTCCATAAACCCTTTCAAATATTTATCAAATCAATTAATTTCGACCATATTGACAACTTTTCCTTAATTGAACTTAAATAAATCCTGATTCTCACCGTCGCAGTTGACTTCGAA
This sequence comes from Desoria tigrina, assembly GCA_906901685.1. NCBI lineage: Eukaryota > Metazoa > Arthropoda > Collembola > Entomobryomorpha > Isotomidae > Desoria > Desoria tigrina. The sequence continues at coordinate 304,321 of CAJQTU010000040.1, forward strand.
ATTCCACCTGTCTTTCAGATTGCCCCCGTCGAAGTTATCCTCCCAAACATTGAACCACTCTGCGCTGGCAATGCCGACGCAAAGGGCGAGTAACAATACCGTAACTTTCATGTTGTAGCTTTTTAGAGATCAAAGATCGACTGATGTCTCTGATTCCTTGGATCATATTTATATTCCGTTGGGAAAATGGGCTGGAAGTGCTTATCTTTCCAATTAACCTGTAAGTATGTAGGAATTGACAGGAATGATTGATGAAGGAGTTTGAACAAAATGTAAAAAATTGGATCGTGTGCAAAAGAGCATTCACGCCTCGACCACACCAACACAGTTTGTTTGATAAAACTTAATTTTAAGTATAAAACAGCATTTGAATACATCGATCAAATTATATGATCTAATTCCATTGTTATACCTATTATTAACCTACATGCTAATTTTACGCAGAACAGTTTTGTATTACATTTTCAAAACTTGTTTTTATCATCGCTGGAGTGTGAAATTCTTTTAAGGGAACGCTCTGTCGGTCTGTCTGTCTGTTTCTGTGAGTTTACACTTTCATTTAAGGAGGACATTTTTTTAACTTTTGAAATAGTCAAGGCACTCCACACTCCGTGGATCCTAAAAGAATGTACATAAATTCCTTATGATCTGAAACTATAGCTTTTACGGCAACGATATCGTGCGTGAATAAACGTTTTTGAATATTTGGTTTTGTTCGCTCCTTGTTTACGATTGCTGATTACAGTTTATATGGTTTTCCGATTAGCACAGTGATCCATCTAATTTACCGTTTGACAGGGACAAGGGATCAATTTGTGATCTGTCAGCCTGACAGATTTCGACTTCGAGTTATTTATTTACATTTTTGAGATAATGTTACTTTAATCAACGGTTACAAATTAAAATTCAAAGAGGTATATGTATGTATGCTTATATGTATGTTATATGTATGCTTTCCATGCTCCTCTTGCTGTAATTACATCAATTAATTTGTTGACTTTTAAACAATCTACAAATGTATCAAGGTAATATGCTATGGAATAGTCAAAGTCATATCATAACTGCTGAAATTGACCGAAGTAAAACTAACAAGTTAAGATAAATGACACTGTAACACTGTAAAACAAGGAATGATAGCAAAACCCGAGGATACATTCCTCTTAAAATGGTTTACAGTTTCATCAAAATTTAAAATCAATTTCTAAGTTGTATAGTAAATATATTTTTAATGTGAACTTGTCTTTTTCACCGTGTTGTAGATGGGAGGATAGAATGAGAATGTACGTTGTAATCAGGTGGATGAAGTTAATCAATCGATCAATCAATAAATGCTTTACTTCGATAGTTCAAGTCTTGCTTATGCTTATGCTTATGCTATGATCATTATTAACGCTTCCTACCAAAATATGAAATGTGCCAACCATCCGTTCCCAACCAGTTAATATGAATTCCCCCAACCGAAATTGCTGTTTCTGCGACCGATATATGAATACACCCAACTAATGACTGAACGACCCAACACGATTTTTTTAATAAAAAACCACTCTGAATAAAATATTCAATTTAATCCTTAGTATAAAATCAAAGTATTAACAAAATTAATTAATTGGAGGAACATATTTAATCAACAAATAATGCTTTTCTGGCCTTGGATGGCCTCCCGGGTTTCCTTTTGACACCCACTTCGTGATTTTTGACATGATAAGGAACAGCAAATTTTCCTAACATGATAGCTATCCCCATAGTGTGTTTGCAAATGTATTCCTTTTTAAACACTGGACAGTTACAATTGGAGTCGATCGAGTTGTTGGGGAAGTACAATCCAGTCTATTTTTTGTCGTATTATAAGTACTGAGTTTTGTCCATGACAAACGCTGTGTGAAAGTCCAGTATTTAAATCAATTTAACATCGTCCTTTAAAAACTTAAAACACATACCCGATAGCAGTTTCATAGGATTTAATTGCGATTTCAAACGGATGGAATGGATGTTTTTTCCCAACAACATAGGGATAATCGATGTCTTGAGGAACCTTTGTATACTTGTTACATAAATGCTGACGTTTGACCCAGGGATTGAACTCCTGGATTGTCTTTGTTGTTTTTATAAGCGAGATAATTCGTCAATTGTCTCTTGGTACTTGGTAGTTACCTCCTTCTGAGGACGTCTTAATTCTGAAATTATCAAATTAGGTTGACGAATAACCAGTTAAGTATTGAGTGAATTGAGTCAATTTCGGATTTTATCTCTTTCTGTAGTACCTGCGTTTCTTTGGTGGGGGAGAAAAACGTAACAGCAAGGACAGGACAGGAATAATATTAACCTTTGGTACCTTGTTTTTAACTCAGGCGTTGCTTTAATTTCTTTCCAGACCTTCCCCAATCATATTTAATTGAGTATATATCTGCCATTTACACATGGATGATTTAAAATACTCATTTTTAGACCGACCCTTTAAGGAATTCAATGTTACAAGTATGTTGGGCCTTTCAGTTATTGGTTGGGTGTATTCATAAATCGGTCGCAAAAAAAATAATTAAGGTTGGGGGCATTCATATTAAATGGTTGGGAACGGATGGTTGGCACATTTCATATTTTGGTAGGAAGCAGTAATTGGTGTCCGAATACTATTAAACGCATTGAAACTGGAATCTCGTATGCAAATTCGTCAAATAATAATGATAATGAATTTGATTTTAATTGTAAGAGGGTTTTTTTGTTACCATGTTTTGTCAAAATATGTAAAAGGTCAAGTAGTCATTTTCGAAGCATGGTGACCCTCAACCCTGTGACATTTTTCGCCTTCATCGTCTTTTTTCCTCTTGTAAGTGTGGAAGTAGAGGACTATCAACTAACTGCAGTGTGATGTTCGTTAATTATCATATCTACAATCTAAGAACTTTCTTATCGTTCGCTTTCATATGAAATATGAATGAAATATTATAAACAGCTCTCCATTTTCTCAAAATTCCAATTAAAAAATGGATTTGCTGACTTAATTATCATAAGATGATAATCTTTTCAGCAAATTCAGCATCTCTGTAAATGCTTTGTGTTAATCTCCATTTTATGTCTGCTTGTCATGTAGACTACGACTCTGACTAACTTTATTTTTTTGGCCGAAAATAAGCGAGCAATCAAAATTGCATGAAAAATGCAATCTTCGAGAGCGTTTTATCAATGATTTTAGTAAAGTGTATATGCAAGTACCCTGTTGGGATCTCTCGATGCCCCTAATTATTCTATATTTTGAGTTCGCGGGTGCACAAATATTGCATCAGCTATTTCTGTTGTTCCGTCAGTTTTCATTTTCCTTCGTGTTCAGACACGATTCTGTTCTATATTATTTAGTATCAACTCAGCCGTGGACGGAGCAACAAGTCACAGATTTCATAATTAAGTTGAAAGTTTTTAAAAGTTTTCGAAATTCTGTAAATTGTCCACGTAGCCTTTTTGAAATAAATTAGTTGTTCGGAGTAAAGCCCCGGGTGTCCGTTTCAACGTTTATTAAGTAGATACTCATAAGTCTGCGTAGAGGTCGAAGTTGAAAGTCTACGTAGAATTAAGTCGATCCGACCCTTCTCCACGTTTACTAACCGAAGAAACCGACTACTGCGGGTAGCTATAGTGGACGGTCTTTAACATTTGGAGGTCCCACCGAGATTAGTGGAAGAAGACACGGACGACAGGTCAAAGTTCATCGGAACTAAGGACAAAGGATATCACCCCACATCGCCTCTTTGAGGGCCACGCCCTGAGCATTCGGGGACATATCAGGTGATATCATTTATATTTTTGTGAATTGACGATCCATAAACTCCGAGACCGGACGGACGAGATTCGATTCCGTGAGGAAGGAACCAATTCATCAAAGTTGAAGGAGGGCTGCCTGGTGACCGGCGAGAGGATTCCTGACCCGGCGAGGAGCCTATCACGTGACATATTACGTATTGCCTCTTTGAGGGCTAAGCCCTGAGCATTCGGGGATTTTAAAGGTGGAAAACGTCAAAGTTTTCATATTTACGTAAATTTAAACTAATTTTTTGCCCGTTCTGTTGGGTTTGTTGATCCTGAGGTAACACCAACATGGATCGAGCAAGGAAGGAAAGGAAACCCTACAGGGCCAAGGCGACAAAGGCCATCACTGCTATCGAGACGGAGCTCAATGAGGATGTTCCTGAAAAGTCTACGTTGACGGCATTGCTGGAAATGATGGACGAAATTAAAGCCGAATTAAAGGAAAAGGATGAAAAAGTGATGGAGAAAATGCTGGATGAAGGAAAGCCAGACAACGAATTGGAGGTTGAAGTGGACCAAGCACAGGAATATCGTAACAAGATACGAGCTATAAGAATCCGTGCCGAAACATTCATCACTCCCCAAGCAACAGCTCAAGGAGCAAGTAACCATGACAACCGGGCCCATGAAAACAAGAAAACGTTCCGGTTGCCGAAAATTGAACTACCAAAGTTCAACGGGGATTTAAAAGGTTGGCTTGGATGGTGGAGCCAGTTCGAAAAAATCGACAAGGATACTGCCCTCCACGCAAGCGATAAGTTCCAGTACCTTATCCAAGCCACAGAAGATAAGTCGGAACCCCGAGAAATTATAAGTGCTTTCCCCCCTACTGGAGAAAATTATGGGGAAGCAATAGAATCGCTGAAGCGACGTTACGGACGGGAAGGACTTCAGCTTCAAGTTTACCTGAGGGAATTGCTGAACCTAGTCATCGTAAACGTAACAAAGAAAGAAAAGATATCCCTGGACAAGTTATATTTGAAACTTCAGTCCCATTTGAGAGCCCTCAACACCCTGGACCTGAGTAAAGCAGAACCCTCCATGTATTTTTATCCGCTAGTTGAAAGCAGCCTTCCTGAAGAAGTACTGCGAACATGGTTGAGAAGTCCAGTGGTGGAGGCACCAGGAAATGAAAATAAAAGCAAGATTGACAAGCTTATGGATTTCCTGAAGAAAGAAGTGGAAGGTGAACAGCAGATTCAACTTGCACAGAGTACTTTCGAAGAAACGAAAGTCAAACAAGTAAGATTCAAGAACGTTAAGGATAATGTGTCTACTGCAGCAAGCCTCCTGAACAAGACACATATTGCAAATTGCATATTTTGCGGAAAGTCAAATCATGCATCAAAAGACTGCTTCAAAGCTAATCGGATGACTTTGGAGGAGAAACGAGCAAGATTGCAAGAAGAACACAGTTGTTTCAACTGTTTCAGAAAAGGACATTCAGCCAAGGACTGCAGGTCACAACATCGCTGCCCTACATGTGGTAGGAAGCATTATCAAGTTATGTGCCCTGAAGCCGACAAGAATAAGTCGCTGAATAATCCACGTAAACAAGACAATGTTGCTGAGACTGGACACAGCACACAAGTAGAAGCTTCTGTGACAAGTTGTAATCAAACACAGAATAATCAGACAATTCTAATGAAGACCCTTATGGTTCAGTTACGGGGTCCCACAGGCAAGGCGAAGGATGTTCGTCTATTATTCGACGAGGGCAGTCAACGCAGTTATATAAAGAAGTCCCTCGCACAGATGCTCGAGTTCAAGGTTCTAGAAGAGGTCCAACTTCAGAACGCTCTATTTGGCGGATATCTGACAGAAGTCAAGTCCCGCAGCAAGTACAAAGTACATATGGTAGGTTTTCATAACCTCATTAAAAGAAATTTGGATCTAATTGGTGAAGAAGTAATCTGCACATCCTGTCCAAGCGTACCTGAAGGCCCATGGATGAAGATGTTAGCAGACAAGAATATCCAGCTGTCCGATACCTCCAACCGTATTCCCGAAATAAGCATATTAATTGGAAGTGACCTCTGGGGATCACTCATGACCGGGAAGATGTTAAAGTTAGAAGGAGGACTAATCGCAGTGGAATCAATATTTGGTTGGACTCTAAGCGGAAAAGTTCCAGGCCACGTGAATACAAGTTTAGCAATCACCACTTTATCTATGATGATACAAGAAGAAAGAGCACTTCCGGATTTGTGGAAGTTAGAAGTTATCGGGATTCGTGATACAGCAGAGAAAATATCTCAAGAAGAACACGAATCACAGGTTAAGAAGTTGTTTCAAGAGAAAATAACTCAAGATAGTGATGGACGGTACGAGGTTTCGTTGCCATGGATACCAAGTCCACCCGTACTCCCAGTCAACCGTAGTGTGGCAGAGAAGAGATTAATCGCCTCAACAGATAAACTAATTAAGCGGGGTGAGTTCCACACTTACGATAAGATTTTCCAGGACTGGGAGAAAGAAGGAATTATAAAAGAAGTAATTCAAGATTTAAAAGAAGATGGGCATTATCTCCCCCATCGCCCTGTATTCAAAGATAGTATGACGACTCCAGTTCGCCCTGTATTCGACGCCTCATGTAGGGTCGGAAAGAACCCCTCCCTTAATCAATGTTTGGAGAAGGGGCCTAACATGCTGGAGCTTATCCCTTCCATTCTGCTCAGATTTCGAGAACGTGAGATTGGAAATATCTCAGACATACGGAAGGCCTTTCAAATGGTGTCGGTGGTGGAGGAGGACCGAAAATTCCAGAAGTTCCTGTGGTGGAAAAATTACGAAGAGAAGATACTTAAAGTATATAGCCACAGCAGGGTTGTATTTGGGTTGAACTGCAGTCCGTTCATCCTAGCAGCCGTTTTGGACCACCACCTCAATCAAGTTTCCGGAGAAAATCGTCCAGTAGCTGAAATTCTACAGCAATCTCTCTACGTGGACAATTGTGTGGTGTCAATGGACAATGAAGCAGAATATTTGGATTTCAAGTATAAATCAACCAAAATTCTGAAAGAAGCTGGAATGGAGTTAAGAGCCTGGGAATCTAACTCCGACAGCAACCATGAACAAGTGGAAACATCAGTGCTAGGAATGCGCTGGAATAAAGAAGAAGATGTCTTATTCTGTGAACTCCCTAAGGATGTAAATCGAGATTCACAGGTCACCAAGAGAAGCGTTCTATCTCTGGTGTCAAAGATTTACGATCCCATCGGCATAACCTGTCCCGCTGTACTACAACCTAAGATGATGTTGCAAGATTCATGGACTATGGATATAGGTTGGGATGTCGAATGGGACGAAGAACGACAGTCAAGATTTCGGCGATGGAGTGACGAGTTGGCCGCCCTTAAGGAAGTCAGAGTTCCAAGATGGTTCAGCCCCCTCGGAAAGTCCACGCAGATTCAGTTACACACCTTTTGCGACGCAAGCCAAAACGCGTACGCAACTGTGGTGTTTATAAGAGTTCAAGTTGAACAAAATGTGTCAGTACAGTTAATCCAAGCGAAGTCCAGGCTAGCACCACTGGATAAGAAGAAAGAGAAGAAAGTTACGATTAATCGCTTGGAGCTGATGGGATGCCTGATCGGTTCCCGTTTAACTTCGAAAGTAAAAGAAGCATTATCGATGGAAGATGTGCATACGCTGTATTGGACCGATTCTTCGAACGCCCTAGCTTGGATAAGAAGAGATGAAGACTGGGGAACCTTTGTGGGTAATCGGGTCAGAGAAATCAACAGACTGACAAAAAGTGAACAATGGAGACACGTTCCGGGCCTGTTGAACCCTGCTGACCTCCCATCAAGGGGATGTTCTCCCTCTCAACTACTGGAGTCAAGTTGGTGGGAGGGGCCAAGTTGGCTAAGAGAACCGGAGGAGAATTGGCCAAAATCAGAAGATGACGTCGACGAACAAATCGTCTGTCAAGAAAGAAAGAAGACCGCAGTAGCGGCAGCAGCAATTATCTACGAAGATAAATTCAAGTTTTCCTCATATTTCAAGAACGTGTCGGTTGCAGCATGGATAAGAAGATTCGTATTGAATTGTAAGATGAAGAAAGCTGACCGAGTTATGAATAAGTACCCTACGTGGGTAGAGATTTGCATAGGAGAACGAGATCTTTGGTTACAAGTTCAGAGAAACCACTTCCCTGAAATTCCGAAGATAAGAGGCATGGATGTTCAACTCCACGCAGACAAATTATATCATGTGAAGACAAGGCTTTTGTACAAGGAGGACACGGAACTGTTCCGATGTCCCATTTTATTGCCGAAGGAAGACCCCCTCGTTCATCAGTTGATAATGTATATTCATTTGACCACAGGCCATGGAGGCACACAGTTTGTATTGGGGAAACTTCGGGAGAAGTACTGGATTCCATCAGGAAGGAAGACAGTCGGGAAAGTAATTCGAAAGTGTGTCCGGTGTCGACGGTATTCAAGTCAAGGTCAACCGTGTGAACCAGCACCACTTCCTCAAGCACGAGTAGAAACCCAAGGCGCATTTCAAACCACAGGAGTGGATTTGGCCGGTCCTATTATTCTAAAAGGAGGAAAGAAAGTATGGATTGTTTTATACACATGTGCCGTGTATCGTGGAGTCTACTTGGACATTGTGGATTCCCTAAGTACTGATGAGTTCCTGAATTCGTTGGAAAAGTTTACGTTGACGATTGGACGCCCCAGTCACATCTTTAGTGACAACGGTACGAATTTTGTTGGGGCCCAAAACCTGTTGAAGAAGCTCAACTGGAAAAAGTTAGAAGGGAAAGTCCACGTAAAACAAATCAAGTGGACTTTCAACCCACCTGCAGCGCCATGGTGGGGTGGTTGGTGGGAGAGGCTAGTCCGAACGATGAAGGACTTATTAAGAAGAATGCTGGGGACAGCGAAGCTAACGAAGAAGCAATTAGAAGGATGTCTGGCTTCCGTCTCATACACCATCAACAACCGTCCTCTTACCACATTAACAGAAGATGGAGAGGATCTAATCCCTCTCACTCCCTACATGTTTATGAGGGACATTCCGGTGACAGGATTACCAGAACGAGAAATGATCACCGGAACTGATTTAGAAGAAACCTATAGGAAGATACAGAACCTGAAGAAAGCCCTAAGAGAAAGATTCAGGAAAGAGTACCTAGCAAATTTGGTACAAATGAGAAGCGAGAAGATCCGAACTCCCCTACAAGTTGGAGATATTGTTCTTGTTGGGGCGGATAACAAGAAGAGATTTGAGTGGCCGCTTGGAAGAGTGTTGGAGCTGATTCCAGGAAAAGATGAGAAGATCCGAGTGGCCAAGGTCAAGACTGCAAACGGGATACTTACCAGACCCTTGCAGCGTTTATACCCCTTGGAGGTGTCGTCACAGCGTCTACCCCCAGTTCCTGATTCACCCCCCGACGTTAATGAAGAAGTTGAAATTAATCTTGCGCCCATAGAAGAAGAGAAATACAAGACAAGAAGTGGTCGCGAGGTCAAGAAGCCATCACGATATGGAAAGTGGTGAATATGTTTATTAAGTGTTCATTTACAGTTGATTTGTTTTTTTTAATTATTGTTATTGTTCTTTTACTCATGTTAAATCGTAAAAGAGGTGGGAGAATGTTGGGATCTCTCGATGCCCCTAATTATTCTATATTTTGAGTTCGCGGGTGCACAAATATTGCATCAGCTATTTCTGTTGTTCCGTCAGTTTTCATTTTCCTTCGTGTTCAGACACGATTCTGTTCTATATTATTTAGTATCAACTCAGCCGTGGACGGAGCAACAAGTCACAGATTTCATAATTAAGTTGAAAGTTTTTAAAAGTTTTCGAAATTCTGTAAATTGTCCACGTAGCCTTTTTGAAATAAATTAGTTGTTCGGAGTAAAGCCCCGGGTGTCCGTTTCAACGTTTATTAAGTAGATACTCATAAGTCTGCGTAGAGGTCGAAGTTGAAAGTCTACGTAGAATTAAGTCGATCCGACCCTTCTCCACGTTTACTAACCGAAGAAACCGACTACTGCGGGTAGCTATAGTGGACGGTCTTTAACATACCCCGTAGATTTGTAAAATATCGGCGGGATGTGTCTTAACTACCGGCAATAAATTGTTCTAAGTTCCAACAGTTCCAAGTCACAATTGTGCAAGTGTTGTTGCACAATCAATTGCAATATTATAAATTATAATCAACAATAAATAACCGATCATCTGGCACAGCATATCAATAGTATCATTTCACTAGCATACTACTACATACAACATATTACATCAGAGCAATAAAAATGAAATTCCGAGCAAAAATGGATGAGGTTGTCTCGATCCGATTGTTTGCCCGTAAGTATTCTATATAAATCAAATTCAATAATTTTCCAAATTTTTTTTTGAAGCAAATCCAAAAATATGTTTCTTTGCAGATTGAAATTTTAAGTTAGTCATAGTTCATAGTTCATAAGAGTGTAGAGTTTGTAGTTCATAGTTTGTAGTTAGTTTGAAAGTCAAAGCACAAAGTGCATGCAACAATTAAAATTTGAAATTGGTTTGTGGCTGCACAACACACAACGCACAACACACAAGAGTCAACATTAATTTTAGGCGGATTGATTTTCAGATTTTTGATTTTACACTACTACAACTAATTACAAATTTGAAATTATGTGTTACATGATAATGATTTTGGATTTGTGATATTTACATGATTATCATTGGCAGAGTTGGTCAACACACTTCAAAAATGTTCCAAGTCGTACGTGATCCGACTGCTGCCTGACAAACTCATCTTCGTTCTCAGCGAGAAGAATTCATTGGCACAGAGTTCGACGGTGAATGGGGCAACGGCTTGGTGCGAAGTTCCCAAGGATTCATACTTTAGCGAGTATAATATGGAAGGGATCACACCACAGGATAATGAGATTTACCTCGAAGTTTGCGCAGGTTGGCATTAATTTACAATATAAAATTATTCTAATGTCAAAAAACCCATTGTCAATGGTACAAATCATTTTTATGTAAATTTAGATAAAGTCGCATCCAGCTTGAGCAGTCTTAAAACGAGTCATTCTGTCAACGCCCTCAAAATGAAACTAACGAAAAAAGTGGTACCCTGTTTGACGTTTGAAATTGAACTGGTTAGTTCATAGTTAATAGTTTAATAGCTAGCTGTTCTCAAATAATTTTGTAATCTTGATTTACCATAGCTTACATTTTATGTGTTGGTTTTAGCAAGGCCTGAACTCTAATCCAACCTGCACCCATGATATACCTGTCGCTATTATTACTCGTCGACATTGGAGCGAATTTCAACAACCGGATATCCCTACATTTGATGTAAGACAAACTTTCGAGTATCGTCACACAAGTCAAAATATGCACTGTTCGTTCTATAAATGTTTCATGTAGGGACACCAGTGAGTTAAATAATAATTTCAAAACACCCCTTCATTATTGCAAATGCTATATTTAGATAAGTTTGGAGATGCCTGAGTTGAAAATGCTTCGTTTAGCCTTGGACAGAATGAAAAATCTAGGACGGTCCTTAACTATCAAAGCTACGAAAGGAGGAAAGCTTACACTATCAGTTGACACTTACAATGTCAAGTGTAACGTCAGCTACCGTGACCTGAAAACGTATTCAACTGGTGGTATGTCCCTGATTTTATGTTTCCAGTATTAATTCAAAGTTTAATTTACTTTTTTATCTCCATACGTGAAAAGTACTAACCTTAACAAATATTATCTATTATATATTGTGGATGCTCAAACATCCAGAAAGAAATGAGGAAGGTGGTGGAATAAGGGGAACGCCGATTACGATTCGAGAGGATGCCAATTCGGACTTGGACCAAGAATTTATCGTGGAAGTGGACATGAAATGCATTCAGCAGCTTATTCCAACCGAAAATACAAAGCCCAGTAGTTTCATCTGCAGTCAGTACCCAAATAATTATTTACTTTGACTTTGAACGGTATCGGGGATTTTATATCTTTAACGAATATTAATTATACAGGTTTAACTGAAGGAAGGATTGTTCATTTATACTTTACATATGGGGACATATGTCTACAATACTCCGTTCCAGTTTCCGCTCAAGCTCAGTAAAGTGTCGCATTTTAGGAGGAAGGCATGTCCCTGACACTTGGCACGTATCTTTGTTCGTATTCTCTGATCTCTGAAACTCTCGGTGCGGTGCCCGGTGCAGACTTGCGTCGCATCTCGCATGGTGTCGAACAAAATTAACATAAAACTTCCTGCCAATTCTCAATCTAAATCTGAACTCGACCAGACAACGTCACCTAGTTCGTCGATAGCTTTGATTACATAGTTATATTTACTTACCTACTTTGATATTTTAAACCATTGAAAGTAAGCAAGTAAAAACTATACTTTATTTTGTAACTACCTAGTTTGTAAAAATGCGATAATTTCAGTGAGAGAAAACAATGATAAGAAAGGTAAATGGAAGTAAATAAGACTATAGACCGTGTTTTTATACCGGGAGTTTTATAGCTAAAGCTAAAATGGCTCAATCCGGTGTACTTCCCGAAGATTTATTTCGAGTTAGTTTTAAAAAATACAAGTCCATCAAGTCATTTAAAGCCCTATTGTCACATACATCTTCTAACAATGAGGAGGATAAGGATACGGAGGTCGTGCTGCTTGACCCTGCGGAGGGGGATTTACGGAGTTCGATATCCCAGCGTCCTTTAAATATAAGCGAAACATACCAGTCATCTCGATTTGGGCTTAGACCTCCGAACACGTGGAAAGTTTACGAGTTTACGTTTCCAGAAGGTAACTACCTATTTCATTACTATTTACTGTTGGTTTTATGGCAATGACATGTCACAATACTGACAATACACAATCGACCGGAAACACGGTCATTTTAATGCATAATCAATAATACAAATGATATTTTTTATTTTAAACGTCCAGGACTTTTTCTGATTAGAAACCCATTTACCAAAGAGGGACAACGGTATTGGGTCAAACGGAGCGTTGTGGACTTTCCCAAACCACCTTTTATAACCAACATCGACAACCTTGAAACTAAGGAAAGCAAATCCATCAAATCCAAACTCAGCCAATATGAATTTTACCAGAAATTGCGGTGGGTTACATTCGGATATCATCATAATTGGGATACGAAGGTAATACAAAAGTAATTTGTGAAGTTATAATCTTAAAACAACATTAATTATGGATTCTTGAAAACATAGCGTAGAAGTTATTTTTTCTCTTGGAAATATAGGTTTACTCAGAAGACAGCAAAAGTGAATTTCCCCCGGACTTGAAAGATCTCACAAACTTTATCGCCGCTGTACTAGGATTTTCTGATTTCAAAGCGGAAGCTGCAATCGCTAATTATTATCATTTAGACTCCACCCTTTCTGGTCATGTTGATCGATCGGAGGAGAATCAAAGCGCTCCTTTATTTTCTCTTAGGTTCGACAGTTATGTCTTTAATTTTACACGAAAATATTTTGTAGTTTTATATCGGCGACGCTTAAATCATTCAATATTTTTATATTTTCATTAATAGTTTTGGTCAACCCGCAGTATTTCTAATCGGTGGGAGAGCAAAATCCGTCAAACCACAAGCCGTGCTTCTTAGAAGTGGTGATATTGCAGTGATGTCTGGAGAAAGCCGATTTTCTTATCATGGTGTCCCACGGATTCTACATTCTTCGGATGCACCATGGAATTATTCTAATCCGTCTTCTCCGACCTGGGCTGATCAATACGATGGGGCTTCAAAGGTCAAGAAACCGAAATTAGAAATCATTTGTGGTTCAAGTTCAGAGGAAGATCTCAAGACATGCCAGATAGGTTTAGATAAATGTGATTCCTCGAATCGTTTGACTGATACTGAGAAGAATGTAGGAGAAAAGCAAAATTTCGAGATATCCAACGTAGAATGGAATGACTTTTTGAAGGATTACGTCGCAAAATCAAGAATAAACCTCAATATTCGACAAGTTTTATTTCCTGGTCAGACTCAATTGTCATGATAATAAAGGCAGTGCCGATTGTTTTAATTAAAAGAAGTCATCAACGTTCTTTCCCTTCTCTGTTTCATATTTCGAATCAAATGATTCATAATCTATCGCCCCGAGGTTTGAACGTACTTGGAATTTGAAGCGCATTATGCCAAAATTGCAAGCTTCCTCATGATTCGTCATTAAAATGTCCTTCGTGTCGAAGTATTTTATTATTAAAAAAGGATATTCGTGGAAATTTAATTTTTGTCTGTTCCGGCTCGAAAGGTTATTGATCTCAATAAAAGTGATTGATATTTATGGTGTTTTATTTTTTTAAATAAAATTGAATGAGTAAACTGGCCTAAGGAATACAACACAAGACTACTATACCGTTGAATTCTTGAATTGCATGATTAAAGAATGGCAATCAAGGTTTAGGATGGGTTTCATGCACTGGTCCTCAGTTCAGATCTGTAAACCCATGTATTTGAGGATTTTTTGTGATCATAATATGATAATGTATGTATATAGGCAGTGTTATAACTTTGTAACTGTTTTTCTCATCATAGTAAAACTTTTATTTCAAGGTTGACGACTATTTTATAGCATTGCAGCCCGTCTGAGTTTTCATAACTATTTAGCAGATTCTTATTGGTTTGGTATTAAAGGATTTAAAGCGGATATTTATACTTGCACTGTCAGTTCACATTCACTCCAATCTTCAAAAGAACCATCCGCCGTTGATTATTCATTTATTTATCGTTTTCGTAACTTAATTTATATCGTAATTATTTGTTTTGGATATTACTACAAACCGATAGCATTAATATTGCATTTTATGAACCGTAACCAACAAGCGATTTACTCAGCATTTCAGCAATATATTATAGAGTGGGCATTTACTTGCGAAAAATCGTACATTGAATTACTAATTGAGTTTAAAGCTCTAGACAGTTCAACGGTAAATATCAACAATGGGGGCAAGCCAGAGTGGGTTGAGGTACTGACCTTTATTTTCTTTGCTTTTCAAAGAAATCATGATTTTATTTTATACATTGGCAATTATTTATTATTTATGTCTAATTTTAATTAATATACGATACCTAATTTACCTTCTGCTAAAATGCAATTTTCAAAGTATGAAATGGGAAAGCATATTCAAATTGCAAGCATTCCGTTTTATTTTAAACTTGATAAAATGTAACAAAAAACACAAATTCCAACTTCTCTTGTTCATTTCAGTCCTAAAGATCCCGAACGTAACAAATCGTCAAATACCGTTACAATTTATATCAATGGAAAGACGTATAAGAGTAAGAAAAACTACTTGCCTTGAATCCAGATTGACATTTTTTGTGAAGTTATGGTTTTATGAATTGAATTGTTAATCGTATTTAATTTATTCAGTCGATTCGGACTGCGAGAATGTGGATGCTCAGTATAAGTTAGTGGACTTCATTCGGGACAAAGCCGGTCTGAAGGGAACAAAGACAATGTGTCGAGAAGGTGGTTGTGGAGCTTGTGTCGTCTCCGTTTTGAACGCCGGACAAACCATAACTGAACGCCCTGTCAATTCGGTTAGTACAATTTTTTAGCTTAGGATTTGTACTATAGATTTTTGATAATCTTTTTTTAAATAGTAGTTACTTTGTTGAAAGCCTCTGTGCGAAATGACTTGACTAGCCGGGTAAAACTAGTTTCGTCGATATAGCGTATTATACAACACTTCATTGCTTTAACGTGGACTTGCTATAGAGGACGAAACGAAGTTTACCCGGTGGGTCAACGAGCACAAGTTCTTTATCTAAATGTGCATCTTCATGGCATTTTCATTATGGATGGTATCACAGAATATCTTCAAACATATAATATTTAGTGTGTTCAAGGTTTATAGCGGGTTGCTTTTTATTGGATAAAAAGCAACCCTCTAGGATTAGAGCCAGATATATTTTGGCGAGAATTTATTTAGAGTATTAAGCCAAAATCCAAAATCCAAGCCAAATTAATAATTGTCTATTTTAATTAAAAAGTGCCTTGTCCCGGTTTTAAGTTGTGATGGCTGGAGTATCACAACTGTTGAAGGACTTGGTAACCCAAAGGAAGGATATCACCCAATCCAACAACGGCTCGTCAAATTTGGGGGTACCCAATGCGGTTACTGCTCGTCTGGAATGGTTATGAACATGTACAGGTAAAAGGTTTCCAACAAATCAAATTTCTCAATTAATTTTGTTCATTTCCAAATTACCATATAGCATTTTTATTTATAAGTACGATTTTGTCAGTTTGTCAGAGTCGAAGAAAAATCTTACTCAGAAGGACATTGAGAATAACTTTGATGGGAATATCTGCCGTTGCACAGGTTACCGACCCATTTTGGACGCCTTTAAATCACTCGCAAGTGATGCGTCTGACGAACTCAAGAAACACTGTACCGATATCGAGGTACAGATGAGTCTCATCAGATATTTCATCCGGTTAACTTAAACATTTTGTACTTGTACCACGATAACCTTATCGTTTAGGATTGTGGAACCTGTCCTCTCAAGAAACCTGGATGTGACGGGGAATTCGTTCACCTTGCCGGCTATTCCGTTCCATCTGATATTCTTTTGGAATTAAAGTCCGGAGAAAAATGGGTTAAGGCAACAAGCCTGTCAACGGCTTTTGAGACATTGGATGCCTTTAAAACGGCGGGACTTCGCGTTAGAATTGTTGCGGGCAATACTGGAACAGGTCTTTAGGATCACCAAAGTTTTCTAGATGCATTTTTGTGACTTTAAATTACATTCTACGATTGTTTTTGAACTAGGAGTGTTCAAAACTGACACGGAAGGTGTCAAAGGTTTTTTGGACATTATGGGGATTCCAGATTTATCGGTGGTTGATATTGGAGCTGGAAAGTTGGTCCTTGGAGGAGCTGTTACGATTGGAAATGCAATCGAATCCCTTCGACGAGCTTGTACTATTGAAGGGTTTGGATATGCGAAAGGATTGTGCAAGCATCTTCAGAGAATTGCCAATGTTCCTGTCCGAAATGTAGGGACTAGAGTGGCTTATTTCTAATGATTTTAGGAATAGTTGGGACCAAATATTGTCGCCATAATGTTTGGTAGTTTTACACAGTTTTTAAATAAAATAACTTTTTTTAGACTGGAACACTAGCTGGAAACCTGATGCTGAAGCACGCTCATCGGGATTTTCCATCGGATCTGTTCACAATGTTGGAAACCGTTGGTGCTCAGCTCTCTATCGGTACATATGCATTCCAGTTAATTAATTTGTGTTTGTGTAATGACTATCTATTGCCGGAAAATGACAATTTTAACACTTATTTAGCGTCATCGTCGTCTTCGGTAAAACTTTACTCGTTGACGGAGTTTCTGCCATTAAATATGGATCAAAATATCATTGTCTCCATTAATTTTCCAACGCTTACGAAGCAACACATCTTCAGAAGTTTTAAGGTATCTTAAGGTTTTAAGGTTTTTTACCCATATACATATGTATAATCATGTACATTCTTAAATTAATTAATGTAATTGTTTCGATGTAACTATGTATATTCCAGATATCTCGGCGGTACCAAAATGCACATGCATATGTAAACGCTGGATTCTTATTCAAGGTGGATTCCACAGACAAGTATAAGATTCTGGAAAAACCAAGAATCGTTTTTGGTGGAATACATAGCCAATTTGTAAGGTGTTTTTCATCATCTGTGAATTAATTGATTTTGAAAATAACTAATTTATTTTACTGTGGGCGAATATGATACAAAAACATTTTGAACTTGCAGATCCATGCCATTCAAACGGAAGAATACTTGTCCGGCAAGTCCCTTCAGGATGTCAATATAATCAAAGAGGCTAGTGAATTATTAGGCCGAGAAGTTCAGCCAGATACAAATCCTGTCGAAGGTTCCGTAGAATACCGAAAACTCTTAACGCAGTCCCTATTCTACAAAGTGAGATTATTATAGCATTTAAACTTGCAATTGTAAATGTAAAAATATTTCCTACTGATTTGTTATAAAGTATTTACGAATCCAACGTTTTTAGTATGCCCTAGGCGTCGTAGGAACATTCGCAAAATCAGAACTACAAATGGGAGGGCGGAATATTCAGCGTAACGTCAGTTCCGGAAAGCAAACGTACGAGACAGACAAGACAACTTGGCCATTAAATAAACCGGTTTTGAAACTGGAGTCCGTTCCTCAAGTCACCGGAACGGCTGAATTTATAAACGACATGAATATACGACTTGGAGAGTTGTTCGGAGCATTCGTTGTTAGCACAGTCGCTAAAGCTGATATCGTTAGCATTGACCCAACCGATGCACTAGTAAGTTAATCTTAAAACATTCATTTATTGAGCTCAATTTTGAAGCTGACTTAAAAAAACAATTTCAGAAACTTCCTGGTGTTGTTCGATTTCTGAAAGCAAGCGATATTCCCGGAGAAAACAATTACATGATTGGATCTGGCACACCGGATGAGGTAGGCAGATGCAGATTCCCATCACATAACAAAACTTATTTGATAAGTATACTATATGGAGATGATTAAAACTTTCTAGATTTTTGCAAACGACAAAGTTCAATATGCTGGTCAACCGATGGGATTGATTCTTGCAGAAAACAGCGAATTGGCATTATTTGCAGCTAAGAAAATCAAAGTCGAGTACGGAAATGTTCAAAAAGGGGTACTGAGCTTTGAGGACGGGATTCGTGAACATGGGAAAGTAAACGAAGGTTACAAAGAAGTGCTATCGGAAAATGTAAGAAGTCGAACAGGTAATCAGAGTCCATGTAAGTTCATTTGTTCCTGAAAAAAATTAACTAGATTTCTTAAAAAACGATATTCTGTCAAGTATCAAACGAAGCCCCGAAGTTTGTCATCAAAGGAGAGTTCGAACAGGGTTCCCAGTACCACTTCCAAATGGAACACCAAATTTGTGTTTGTGTTCCTCGGGAAGACGGAATGGATGTTTACTCAGCAACTCAGGGAATGGACCATGTTCAATCCGCAATTTCGGCGGCGCTAAAAATACCGAGCCATGAGTGAGTTCAGATTTCTTTTACAGAGAAGCGCTTAAGCGTTTTGTATATTCATGTACTGTAGATAAAAATTAAGAACAACATGGGGTAATATTTTAAAGATCTGGTGACAGGCGTTCCTACGACATTGGTTCCTACGACATTGGTTCCCCGACATTCGTTCCTACGACATTCGTTCCTAAGACAGTTGTTCCTAACGACATTCGTTCCTACCCGACAAATGTTCCTCGGACGGTTGTTACTAGCCGACGGTTGTTCCTACGACTATCGTTCCTAACGAGAATTGTTCCTAACAATAAAAAAAACGTGTCTAAGACCTCGGATCAAGGTTTTTAATTTAACTGCCGATACATTTTTCGTCCTTTGCCTCAGCTCTAAATATATTCCCTGCTCATCCAAAAAACTTCACATCTCCTTTAAACTAAACATTGCAATGCTATTACAATCAATAATATTATAGGATTTTGCAAATTCACTTCAAAGAATAATAAATGTAAAATCCCCAGCCCTAGCCTCGTCATTTCCCTTATATTTGTTGCTCACTTACTTCAAAACCTGCATATCTCCTTCAGACTGTACATTGCAATAATAATAATTATTATCAATAATATTATAATGAGAGGATTTTGGGGAAGTTCACTTGCAATATTTTCTGACCATTTTTTTCAAAGACACACATAGTAATTAAACGTTTCTTTAAATTGTGAATATCTTTAAAATGGATATGAATTATTCTCGTCCTCTAGACTCTTAATGTTTTTCATCTATTTTCTGCTCATTAAAGTCTCTTCAATCTCTATGAAACATGATACATTATGTATATATATTATCAATATTATTATAATACTAGAGTTTCGGAAGGTGACTTCCAATATTTTTTTTGCTTTGTTTAATCTAATACAATGTCGTAATAATCATTGAATTTCATCAAGGCGAGTTAGGAACATTTGTCGTTGGGAACTAATGTCGTTAGGAACGAATGTCTTAGGAACATTTGTCGTAAGGAACAACTGTCTTAGGAACGAATGTCTTAGGAACGAATGTCGTTGAGGAACGAATGTCGTTGAGGAACGGATGTCGTAGGAACGAATGTCGCCGAGGAACGAATGTCGTAGGAACGAATGTCCAGGAACGGATGTCGTAGGAACAGATGTCGTAGGAACGTGGTCGGTTTACCTATTTTAAACCCTCTAAAAAGAGGGGGCTGAAGGTTGGAGCCGTATTTCTAGTGAGCTATAGTTTGTTGAGTTCAAAAAATGCTCATAGTTGTTTGAAACAAATGTATAGGCTTAGAGTTAACAATTTAAATGGATGTTTTTCTAAATCGGATTTATGGTAAATTTTTTTCAGTATTAACGTCGAAGTTCGAAGATGTGGAGGAGCATACGGAAGTAAAATATCTCGAGCAAGTCACGTCGCTGCAGCATGTGCCGTTGGGGCATACGTTACAAACAAACCAGTAAAGCTGGCTTTGAATTTGGAGACAAACATGGAAGCGATTGGGAAACGACCTCCGTATTTGATGAAGTACGAGATTGGAGTCGATGAAAATGGGAAGATTCTCAGTTTGAAAGCTCAAGTCTTTTGTTCGGTTGGTGTCTCAGCAAATGAGGAAACGGCTGAAGCTGGTATTTTCTTCTTACAATCCATGTATAAGTCCGTAGGTTGGGAACTGAGTCCGACGAATTTGATCACAAATACGGCTCCGAATACATGGTGTCGGGCTCCAGGTCAGTCTGCACCCTTTTATTGTCTTAATGTTTAAACTCATTATTTAATGGTAAATATTTGTAAAAAAAAAAACTACAGGAAGTGTACCGGGAATAGCAATGGTAGAGACTATGATGGAGCACATTGCGTTTGTCGTGAATAAGGATCCAATCGAGGTGCGAATGACTAATATGCTGACCGAGGGAGATGAAATTATCGGAGCCGAAGGGGTTATGCAAGGAGACAATTTAATTCCTCGAATGATTGAAGAATTGAAAACATCCGGGGAACTGGAGACGCGGAAGCAGTTTGTGGAACAGTTTAATAAGGTTTGTTCTTTTAATTTGCAGACTATTAGCCAATTAAGTTTTCAACGTAGTTTAAGTCTATTATTACAAATTACAACAAACAAAACTGGGCTTAAATATAATATCTGATCCAACCTATCCGTTGAAAATGCAATTAGTTCTGAGTATAAAAAATCAACAAATCATCAAATATAATCAAAAGTAAATAACCAACAATTACAACAAATGGATAAATTTTATTTTCAGACGAATCGGTGGCGAAAACGAGGAATGGCAATGGTTTCTATGCGGTATCCCTTGGAATATTCCGATACTTTGAAATACCCAGTCTTCGTGGCCGTTTACAAGAACGATGGAACTGTTGTGGTATCACACGGAGGTATTAATTACAGTTTACCCTGACTTTAACCAGTCCTGTTTCAAAAAAAAAAACTTTTGAAACTTACTGACAATAAGCAAAATTATATTGTTATATTTATTCACAGGGATCGAGGTGGGGCAAGGCCTAAACACAAAGGTAACGAATTAATTAGATGCCATGAATTCCTGAATACTTTTTTTGAACCATTCAATCAAACAATATTGCAGGTAGCACAAACCGTTGCATTCGAGTTAGGCATCCCGATTAGGAAGATAAAAGTGAAACCATCAAATAACTTAATCTCACCAAATACAGACAGCACAGGAGGATCTATAACGAGTGAACTTTGTTGCTTTGTAAGATAAAAAAAAAAAAAAAAATTGAAATAATAAATGAGTTTTAGTTTTTAACGTTTTCATCATTAGGCAGCACAAATGGCTTGTAAGGATTTGCTGAAACGAATGGCCCCTATAAAGGAGAAACACAAGCCAAAAACATGGGAGGAACTTGTTCAACTATGCTACAGAAATTTTATACTTTTAACGGCGTCGTATATGTATGATTTTTAATTTTTAAATCGGTACCTCAATAATTAGATATACTCGACTTAACTATATCTCTCAACCTAGGCCAAGTCCCAAAGACGGTATCAAAGTTTACAATATCTGGGTCGCAGCCCTAACGGAAGTGGAAATCGACGTATTGACAGGCGAATACAAGATTGTCCGTGTCGATCTGATTGAAGATGCTGGCAAAAGCTTAAATCCAGCGATTGACATAGGTCAAGTTGAAGGTGCAATTGCCATGGGCTTGGGTCACTGGACCACAGAAAAATTGATTTATGATAAGCCAACTGGCCAGCTTCTCACTAACAACACATGGGTAATTTAAACACCTAAAAATAGAGTACTTTATTACTATTCTGTATCTAATAAACAGTGTTTTGCTTCAGCTCTATAAGCCTCCACTTCCAAAGGATATTCCTGAAGACATGAGAATCACTCTTTTGAAAAATGCACCCAATCCATACGGAGTCCTACGGTCTAAAGGTAATAATTCATTTTCTATTGGTGTCAACAAAATCTGTTTAATTGAGAGCCGATTAGTTAACAGTGTTTCTTGTTTAGCCACGGGTGAACCCCCGCAATGCTCAGCAGTCTCTGTACTTTATGCTCTCAAAAATGCCATCCATGCAGCGAGGAAAGATGCAGGTCATGATGAATGGTTCCAATTGAGTGAGTAAAACTTATAAAAATAAGATGAAATATAATATTCTGCTAAACTCAACATTACAATTGTTTTAGACGGTCCTGTAACTCCGGAAGATATTTTGCTCAAGTGTCTAACATCTCCTTCTCAATTTATATACTAAATTAATACCCTTAATATTTGCTAAGAATTCAACGAACAAAAGGGACCTTGTTGGCAGCTCACAATTGGATTCACAATTTTGTGTAAATATAATCTCTATTGCATTTAGGTGTATGCAAAAGACAACCGTTCTTGGCGATAAAACTATGTAATTCGTAAATCTGTCTGCCAGGAATTCTTCGTAAGTAAACTCGATTGTTCATCTATTCGTTCAGCCTTTTTTGTCGAAATAAATCAAAGAAGACAAATAATAACCGCCGGCTAGAAGTAATTGTAGCAGTCATGTTTGATTTTTTGGCGTCGTTGCCAATGCATCCCGGCGTCATGTTGTGCGGGTCGACACCCTTACTCGATTTGTGGGTGATTGCGCCTATAGATTTTTCACCTTCGGAACTTTCATAAAATCATCTTATATCTCCAGTCACCAGTTCAAAATTCCTTACTTCTCATTAATATCTTATGTTGAAACATTGCTGATTACAATACATACTATCTTTATTAAGTGTTGAAAACACTTTATGCGAATGCGATTGTGTTTTCAATATCAAGTCGCTGTATTGTAATCAGTTGGTTATGAAAAGTCTTCATCTCTTCAGCTTACAAGGGATGTACCCGGGAGTTGAACTCCAGAATGACTTGATTTTTTTTGTGTTGAACCTACTAATAATACTAACAATTAAAATAAAATAATTAGCGGCCCAAATTGATATTAACCGGGTTAAAAAAATCGCAAACATTTTTTTGTTTCAAAAACAGGTTTTTGGATGAAAACTTCTCGGAAAATGTTAAAACTCGACGCTGTCAGTGCCGCAACATATTTTCGTCCCTATATCTCAAAATCATCTCACCGCCCAAGCAGGATATTTTGATTTTCGGATTCCTAATTTTTTTTCTTGATTTTTTGATATGTGACTGTAATCATACAACTTGAATTTGCTTTTATGTTCAATGTTTGCGATTTTTTAACCTGGTCAATATCAATATGGGCCGCTAATTATTTTATTTGAATTGTTAGTATTATTAGTTAGTTCAACACAAAAAAATCAAGCGATTGTGAAGTTCAACTCCTGGGTACTTCCCTTGTTAAACCAAGTTACAGGCCAGTATGCATTGCTAATTTATGGAATATGAAAAAGCTGGTCAGTTTACTTTTTTAATAGATTTATTTGATTATTATATTGCCATATAAGATCCATTAAGTTGGGCAAGTCTTCAGCTCAGAGCAAGCAACAAATACACATTTGTCTCTTCCAGCGTTGAATGTATCCATAACAGGTTATTTTCACGGGTAGGAAAAGACAAGTTACACAGCAAGTCAAAAGTCAGACATAAATAAAGCCAGACTGGAAAGGTCATTTCTCCCGTAGACTTCAATATAAACCAACTACAATTTAAAATCCTGTTGATAAAAAATAAATTGCAAATTGTAATGTATTTATCAAAATATTTTTAAATTCAATCAACTTAAAATATTTTTATTACAATTATTCAGTTTAATTAAAGAGCGTTGCGTTTTTATAGCTTTTCGCAGATCTCTAATCTGCGTCGGGATGGGGACGACAGATAGTAAAATAAGGTAATCGAAATCTAAGCGTCTTAATTTATTTATGAAAAGGTTCGACCTTCAAGAACAATTTCAAACAAAAACAACCCAGTCAATGTTGATGAAGTTGACGACATCATTTTCATTAACAAAAGGTTGTCAGAATAAGCTTGTAACCGAACGGGGTGTCGGGATAACACTCGATTCTAATTTCTAATCAATTATGATAAAACCTATTGACTTGCAAAACGTTTCGGATATGTTCCGCTTTGCCCCATTTTGATGGGGCTGATTTAAAACTGGCAGTGTCACTCCTTTGTAGCCATTTTTTATTGCCAAAAATTGGTAACCTTATTGTTCATTTCAGGCAAGGTCAAGAACAAGCCCAAGGGTCAAAGACGGTTACGTTCTATATCAATGGAAATGCTTATACAAGTACTTAATCCACTTGTTTTGCTACAATCCAAAAACCACTCTTTTCTAAAATTAATTAATTAATCTAAAATTAATTCTGAATGCATTTGTAGTTGATACGGAGAGTGAACGTATCGATGCTCAGTATAAGTTGGTGGATTTCATCCGAGACAAAGCGGGTCTGAAGGGAACAAAGACAATGTGTCGAGAAGGTGGATGTGGGGCTTGTGTCGTTTCCGTTTTAGATGCCGGGCAAACTGCGAAAGAACGACCTGTCAACTCCGTTAGTTAAATATTATGGTTTCGAATCTTCTCTGATCTGTAACAAACTTATTTAAATGGATTGAGAAATATGTTTATGATTTTCTACAAGTGTCTGGCACCGGTTCTGAGTTGTGATAACTGGAGTATCACAACAATCGAGGGACTGGGTAACAGAAAAGAAGGATACGATCCAATTCAAGAACAACTCGTCAAGTTCGGTGGAACCCAATGCGGTTTCTGCACTTCTGGGATGGTTATGAATATGTACAGGTACGCGTGTACGGTACTGCTCTAGATACAATATACGCCCAAGACTCCAATTTAATTACCTTAATTTAATGTTTTGTAATTTAATTCCGCACAGTTTGTCGGAATCAAACGGAAATTTGACGAAGAAGGAGATCGAAAACAATTTTGATGGGAACATTTGCCGTTGCACAGGCTACCGACCTATTCTTGATGCGTTTAAAACGTTCTCATCCAAGACGATTGAAGAACGAGAGAAAGATATTCTGGATATCGAGGTACAGGTTTTTTTCAAATAGTATTTAACGGCTTGCATTTACACGCCCAATAATAAAAATACATATTACAATAAGAACCAAATTACTTCATAGCCTCAATACTTCTAAAAATGAGGAATTTGTTAGTGATTCGAATATTGTGACTTATATCGTATAAACAACGTATAAAGTAGTTTAAAAGCACAAAGTTGGGAGAAATAAATTCAATTAGATCCAGAAGTCAGGGATTTCGATAGCATTTGATTTCAGAGTAGCTTGGCAATCGAAGTGGATGCTTAGTTTGAATATTAATAAACTGACCCATATGGGGCAAAATAGTACTGTTAAAACGATTTGATTTTTATGATGAATTATGTTTATATTATGTGTTTTACGGTGTGATTACAACAAATTACAAAAATATCATATCCTAATCGTTTTCTTAGGACTGTCAATCATGTCCTCGAATGAAACGCCAATCGGATGGGGAATTTGTCGACCTTGCTGGCTATTCAGCTCCAGCAGATATTCTTCTTGAGCTGAAATCAGGGGAAAAGTGGGTTCAGGCGACAAGTCTGAAGACTGCTTTTCAAGCATTGGATGGGTTCAAAAATGCAGGACTTGAGTTAGAATAGTTGCTGGAAATACAGGAACAGGTGAACTATCTATTTAAATTTGACTATTTGACTTATAGTTTTAATTAAACTTCAATAGTAATTAGTAATTACTTAAGGGTTAGGATTGATGAGACCCCTATAAATCGGAATTAGACGCCTAATTAAAAGAATTAGTCCAACTTTTAATTAACTAGACCCACCTCAGCCGAATCAGCCCCACCTCGCTGAATCGGTCCCGTAGGGATACAATTAAATTTAACCCATTACTTAATACTACCTGCCCAATAGATTGTTTAAATCGTCATGATGTAAATTCTGTTCAAGAAACAAGATATGAACTAAGCAGTTACTTACAACATGCTGAATCGGGAGAACTTATTCTGCAGATACCGTTAAGTAATAACGGGTTTATTTCAAATCGTTTATAATATTTGTCAGGAGTGTACAAAAACGACACCGAAGGTGTCATGGGATTTTTGAACATTATGCACATCCCCGAATTAACGACTCAAAAAGTTGGGACTGGGAAGTTAATACTTGGAGGGGCTCTTACAATTACAAAGGCCATCGAAGCCCTTAAACGATCCGGCACTCTTGATGGATTTGGATATACGAAAGGAGTGTGGAAACATCTTAATAGGATTGCAAATGTTCCGGTTCGAAATGTAAGGATTTGTCATCGTGATGTTCGTGATCTAAATTACTTTTAACGTGTTTCTTAACACAAAATTGAGCTAATTTGAATATATTGTGCATTAATAATTTTTATGTGCTTACAAAATTACAATGTAAAAAATATTTAGGCTGGAACCTTAGCTGGAAACTTGATGCTAAAACACACTCATCCCGAATTTTCATCGGATCTGTTCCTAGTTTTGGAAGCTGTTGGTGCTCAAGTTTCAATTGGCATGTAACATATCCGTCTTATATTTAAAAACATAAACGAGCACAAAATCAACTCGAATATTACCTTACATTCAAAAGCTTCCTCTTCTTCAACTTTCAAACAATATGCTCTAACGGAGTTCCTGTCATTAGATATGGACCTAAAGATCATCGTTTCCATTAATTTCCAAACACTAACAAAGCAGCATGTGTTTCGAAGTTTTAAGGTCGAGCTGAATTATATAAACTTATTATCACTTAAATAACTATTCAGGCCAGTTGATCAAGTTTTAAAAAACCCGTCCGAATCTTTCAATTTTTTTAGATTACAAGAAGATATCAATCTTCGTTTGCATATGTCAACGCTGGATTTCTATTCAAACTTAATTCCGCATTTAAAGTGCTTGAGAAGCCAAGAATCGTTTTTGGAGGAATAAACAGCAGTTTTGTATGACCTCTAAAAATTGAACAACCCCAAATTAACTTCACTTTATTTATCTAACTTATAGATACATAATAAACGTTTTTTAATTACATTTCCAATAACGATAACATTAGATTCATGCAAGTCAAACGGAAGAGTATTTAACAGGAAAGTCTCTGAAAGATAAGAAAACACTTGAAACTGCTTTTGAAAAAATACGTCAAGAAGTTAAACCCAATGCCGGTCCTGTTTCTGGCTCCGTGGAATACCGAAAACTGTTAACCCAGTCCCTGTTTTATAAAGTAAGCATTACAAAACAAAAAAAAAACAATTAACTTAACGACTTTTAGTTGCTATAGCTTGAACGGAATTCAGTTTGTCTTAGGGGTCATATCGACACTTGCAAAACCAAAGCTGCAAACCGGTGGGAGAAATATTCAACGAAATGTCAGTTCTGGTAAACAAACGTACGAAACAGACGAGTCGATTTGGCCGTTGAATAAACCGGTTTTGAAACTGGAGTCCCTAGCTCAAGTCACGGGTAAGGCCGAATATGTAAATGACATTCCAATCAGACATGACGAATTGTTTGGGGCGTTTGTTATAAGCACTGTGGCCAAGGCGGATATAGTCAGGATTCTTACAAACGACGCACTTGTAAGTCACACGTTCAAAATCTCTAAATTTTAATATGCAAATATAATTAGAAAAAAGAAGAAACGATGATTCTCGATATACCGCATATGACGATATCTGTAATAAACCCTTTCAGAAACTCTCTGGGGTTGTGCGATTCTTGAAAGCAACTGATATTCCGGGCGAAAACAACTATATGATTGGATATAAATTTCCTGATGAGGTGAATTATGCAATTTTACGTGCTAAAATAATATACTATTTATTGATCAAAGCATTTTTCAGAAAGGCTGCAATTATATGCATGTCGTCATTGCTAGTGCTCGAATAGAATTGAAACGTAGAGTTGGCGTTTGTGGTACCCAGTTTTAATTTTATGGACCCCCACCGAAGTGAACCGGAGTCAATTAGATGTATATGTGATTGCTTTTGGGAATTGCGATTGTGTTCACGGTGTTCACATTACACTGAAATCCTAATTTTGATCTTTGTTGGCATTTATCGAGCCTCATGTCGATGGTGTTAATTTTTACATTGTGGCAAATGAGCAGAACCAATGTGGTCGTCATTTCCATTGTTGATAACAATAGTGTCAATATCTGACAACAAATTAAAAATTTTAAGTGTTCGAGAGTTAGAGCACCGGCAAGGAGAATCAGACGAACTTAAGCAAAATAAACCGTCCAACGAATGTACTGATGTATCGTAGATATAACGTTTTTATAACGTTTCATACACATCGAAACATGTTCACAGTGAAAACTGTGTTTTAAAATATTAAAAATGCATGAAATATCGAAAATCTCAAATTGCCCCAACCATAGAGCAAAATTACATACGTCATTCAAAAGCACTTGATTATAGCTTTCGAATGACGTATCAAACGATTAAAACACACAAAATATCAAAAATCTCAAATTGCCCCGGCCATAGAGCAAAATTACATACGTCATTCGAAAGCCCTTCATCATAGCTTTCGAATGACGTATCAAATGATTAATCTCAATTTGCCCCAACCATAGAGCAAAATTACATACGTCATTCGAAAGCCCTTCATCATAGCTTTCGAATGACGTACCAAACGATTAAAACACACAAAATATCAAAAATCTCAAATTGCCCCGGCCATAGAGCAAAATTACATACGTCATTCGAAAGCCCTTCATCATAGCTTTCGAATGACGTATCAAATGATTAATCTCAATTTGCCCCAACCATAGAGCAAAATTACATACGTCATTCGAAAGCCCTTCATCATAGCTTTCGAATGACATATCAAACGATTAAAACACACAAAATATCGAAAATCTCAAATTGCCCTAGTCATAGAGCAAAATTACATACGTCATTCGAAAGCCCTTCATCATAGCTTTCGAATGACGTATCAAATGATTAATCTCAATTTGCCCCAACCATAGAGCAAAATTACATACGTCATTCGAAAGCCCTTGATCATAGCTTTCGAATGACGTATCACACATATATGTTTGTAATTTGACCTCTTTGACCCCTCCCCACCGGTCAGGGGGTGACCCCATCCCCAAATCATATACGTCATTCGAAAGCCCTTGATCATAGCTTTCGAATGACGTATCACACATATATGTTTGTAATTTGACCTCTTTGACCCCTCCCCACCCGTCAGGGGGTGACCCCACCCCCAAATCATATACCCCATTGAATAGCCCTTGATCATAGCTTTCCATCGATGTATCACACATGGGGGGTTGCTATTTGAAAAAATGTTGACCTTTGACCTTTTCCCCCTTGACCTTTGACCTCCAGGGCCCCCTAACGAACTTGACCTCCGTTTGGATGTCTTAGATAGATATCCGAAAGAAAAATTTCAAAAAGTTAAGCCGTTCTCGAGTTATCGTGTTTACGGACGGACGGACACCAGACCATTCGCATTATGTATCTACGATACATAATAAACCGTCCAACGAATGTACTGATGTATCGTAGATATAACATTTTTATAACGTTTGATACACATCAAAACATGTTCGCAGTGAAAACTGTGTTTTGAAATGTTTAAAACACACAAAATATCAAAATCTCAAAGTGCCCCAGTCATAGAGCAAAATTACATACGTCATTCGAAAGCCATTGATCATAGCTTTCGAATGACGTATAAAACGATAAATCTCAATTTGCCCCAACCATAGAGCAAAATTACATACGTCATTCGAAAGCCCTTGATCGTAGCTTTCGAATGACGTATCACACTTATATGTTTGTAATTTGACCTCTTTGACCCCTCCCCACCCGTCAGGGGGTGACCTCACCCCCAAATCATATACGTCATTCGAAAGCCCTTGATCATAGCTTTCGAATGACGTATCACACATATATGTTTGTAATTTGACCTCTTTGACCCCTCCCCACCCGTCAGGGGGTGACCCCACCCCCAAATCATATACGTCATTCGAAAGCCCTTGATCATAGCTTTCGAATTACGTATCACACATATATGTTTGTAATTTGACCTCTTTGACCCCTCCCCACCGGTCAGGGGTGACCCCACCCCCAAATCATATACCCCATTGAATAGCCCTTGATCATAGCTTTCCATCCATGTATCACACATGGGGGGTTGCTATTTGAAAAAATGTTGACCTTTGACCTTTCCCCCCTTAACCTTTGACCTACAGGGCCCCCAAACGAACTTGACCTCCGTTTGGATGCCTCATATAGATATCCGAAAGAAAAATTTCAAAAAGTTAAGCCGTTCTCGAGTTATCGTGTTTACGGACGGACGGACGGACAGACGGACAGACGGACGGACGGACAGACGGACGGACGGACGGACGGACACCAGACCATTCGCATTATGTATCTACGATACATAATAATTGCACCTTTACCATCTTGTTACGATTTACCACACGCACACCGCTACCCCAAAATAAACCCGAATGAAATGCTTTACCTTAAGGGGCCAGAGTAGTTTATCGCTTAGGAAATTCGTAGCCATGAGGGTCATTTCCAACCTGATTTTCTTCATGATATCAGCAATGTGGTTTTGAAAAAAATCAGTGTCAAACAATAATTATCATAGCATTTAATGAAATAAATTAGAAGGACCTAGCAGGTCTGCAAGGCTTCCAATTAATTTTTTCTTGATCCACTTTTTAAGATTTCTTGCAGACTGCAGGGCCCGACAGGGTCATCTAAGCATTTTGAAACTAGTAAAGTCCTTGCTGCTCCTGACTCCACGATGAAAAGTCGTTTTGTCGAGCAAAAATTACTATGATCCCACAGAGATTCGAACCTATGCCCTTCAAAAATAGACTCGACCCTCTACCACGTACACTATACACCGCTAGTTATGAGGGAAAGGGTATTTACACCTACTTATATCACACAAACCGACAAAACGACTTTTCATCGTGGAGTCAGGAGCAGCAAGGACTTTACTGCTGGATAGAGAATTTTATGGCGGAGGTGTCAAGGTGGGTCAAAACATTAACTTTTGTACGTTTAAACCCTCAAAAACGCATTTTAAACGTTTTATTGCATGTTTTGGTTTAGTTTTTTTAATTATGGCTCAAAAACAATCAGAGATATATACGTTTTGACCCACTTCGACACCTCCGCAATAAAATTATCTATCCAACAGTCCCGGTTTCAAAATTTTTAGATGATCCTGTCGGGCCCTGCAGTCTGCAAGAAATTAAAAATGAAGGGGGTTTAAGATAAGTTGCTAAGGATCTCAATTCTCAAATGATCAGTTTTATCGATGGTTACTATGCCAACTAACCGTTTTACTATACGATTCTTATACATTTTTCGTCTTTTGTTGGATTTAATTTGTTGCTAAGGGAAGTACCCCAATTGGCAGATCCAGAATCGCTTGAAATTTTTTGTGTGGAACCTACTAATATTACCAATGATTAAAATAGCAAAATTAGCTGCCCATTTTGAATTTAACCAGGTTAAAAAAATCACAAACCATGAACATTGAAAATAAATCATCGAACATGACTACTATGATATACCAAAAAATCAAGAAAAAAATTAGGAATCCAAAAATCACAACATTTTGTTTAGGCGGTGAGGGGATTTTGAGATATCAAGGTGGGAAGATGTAACGGCCGTTATAGCGTTGAGTTTTTCAGTTCTTTGAAGAATTTTCATCCAAAAACCAAAAATTTACATGGCGTTAATATTGCCGTCACTGGAAAATTAGTATAGCGTTGGATCTAGAGAATACGTCAGATTCAGATAAAAAGTTACTATAGGAAAAGGACAAAAAGTCGAGTTTTCTCGTTTCTTGCTCGCCCCACTCGACTGACTCGCGCTCTGAACGCCCCCATTTTACCCCAACTTCTCATCTTCATGTCTCAAAATCCCCTCACTGCCTAAACAAAATATTATGATTTTTGTATTTCTTATTTTTTTCTTGATTTTTTGGTATATCATAGTTAATCATATTCGATTACTAATTTTCAATGTTCATGGTTTGTGATTTTTATAACCTGATTAATTTCAAAATGGGCAGCTAATTTTGATATTTTAATCATTTGTAATATTAGTAGGTTCCACACAAAAAATTTCAAGCGATTCTGGATCTGCCAATTGGGGTACTTCCCTTGTAAGATGGCAATATTTTTATTGAAAAGTTTTGATAAAAATATTGCATTCCTAGCAACCAAATTGATAAAGATAAAAGATGAAAAAGGTACAAGAATGCTATAGTAAAATGTCTCGTTGGCATAGTAACCATCCATAAAACTGATCATTTGAAGCCCTTGGCAACTTGCTCTTGTTTTTAATTTTCCAGCAAACCCCCCGCCCGATGGGGTCATTATAGAGACTCGATTTTTTTTCTAATGTGTAGACAATTTCACTGCGGAGGTGCATTGATGGGTCAAAAGTGTGCTAAGTAGTAAGGATTTCATGCTAAAAATTAAAAACCAAAACCACACACCGTTGTTTTTGACTAAAACGCGATTTACTATAGGATAGCTTCAAAAAAATGTAATTTTAACCTATCAGTGCACCTCCGCAATGAAATTGTCTACACACTTGAAAAAAATCGAGTCTTTATAATGAACCTATCGGGCTGGGGTCTTGTTGGAAGCTTAAAAACATGATTTTGTAATAATTAAATTGTAGCCGCCTTAAACCCCATAGGGTCAGTTAAATGATTTCTTAATTTAATGATTGAAAATATCTTTCTAAGGAATTTTGTCAATTATTTTTAGTTGCATTGGTTCATGAGATAAAGGGACCCAAAGTACCCACCATGACACCCATTTTCCGATAGCGATAACTACTCTGGCCCCTTAATTACGTTCAAAACGTAATTTTTTTTCTAAATGACTTGTAAAGAAACGAATGGATTGTTTTGAATGTTCAGATATTCGCCAAAGACAGAGTTCAGTATGCAGGTCAACCGCTGGGCCTGATTCTTGCGGAAACACAAGAGTTGGCCCTTCAGGCTGCCAAGAAAGTGAGAGTCGAGTATGGAAATGTTGAAAAGGGGATACTGACAATTCAGGACGGGATTCGTCAACCCAACCACCCAGTCCCTTCCCAAACTATAAAAAGTTCTACAGGTTAGAACAGCGTTCAATAAGTTCCCGTCAAACCTGATGAATCCAAATTTAAAATCCGAAATTGACCTCGTGTGATGTCACGTTGGTTGTAAACAGATTGAACGCATGACCTGAATTTTTTCAGTTAGTCTCTAAATGCAAAAATCTATTGTTTCTAGTTCAAACAAATTTAAAACCAGTTTAAAACTAATGCTTTTATATCAGTTTCAACAGAAGTTCCGAAGTTTGTCATCAAAGGAGAATTCGAAATGGGCCTCCAGTATCATTTCCACATGGAAAACCAAGTTTGCGTATGTGTCCCTCGGGAAGATGGCTTGAACGTTTATTCCGCCACTCAGGCAATGGATCTAGTTGAAGCCGCCATTTCGGCTGCTTTGAAAATTCCTAGCAACAAGTAACCAAGCTATTTTTATTAACCTTTACGCTACCAACTTATGGCTCCAGAGTAGTTTATCACTAAGGGAAAATGGATGTCATGGGGGGTACTTTGCACCCCTCGCCTCCTTCTCAATAACGAGTGCACCTAAAATTCCTTATTAAATTGTATAACAAAGAAAATTGAATGCTTGTTTGTTTGTTTGTTTTGGCTTTTATTATTGTGTTATTCCTTGTTTGGTTCATCTAGACCATAGTCTTCCACAAGTAACACTTTAGGTAGACTGCCAATTAAGGCTGTGGGCTGTGGGTGGCTGTGGCTTATAAATATCAAACCATCGTACAGACCCAAAAGATAAAGGATGACCTGTAATTTAATTTTTTTAAATGATGTTTTTTTAACTTCGGTAGACTTCATTACTCTATAGTGTGGTGCAATGGAATTTTTGTAGACAATTTCATAGCCGAGGTGCGTAGGGGTGTCAAAATTTCAATTTTTTGACCCAATCACCCCGATAAAAGCATTTTAGACTAAAGTGGTCATGCATTGTTTTAGTTTTTAATTTTTTGCCTATGCACCTCGGCTATGATATTGTCTACACATTGGAAAAAGAAAATATTCTGCAGCATGACCCTATCGGGCTGTGAAGTCTACCGAAGTTTAAAAAAATCATGATGACCGGGTTTGTTGTCAACGGGATGGACTTACAAGGGAACCTCCTGATCTGTTTCACGCCGATTTTAATGCGACTTGGCTTATTAGAAAGATAATTTAATTTCATGAAACTTTAATATAGGAACTTGGTGCGGAAAATCAGGTTTTCGAAGTTACAGCGCGATCAAAATAAACAAAATTGGCATTTTTAATGCATGCGCGAGGGGATGTAAAGGGGGGAGGGGAGAGAAAGAACTCTCGCTCTCTCGCATCTCTTTCTTTCCATTTCCTTTTACACTTTCTTCACAACTTTCTCGATCCCACTCGACTCTCGGACTATCAAAATTTTGTATTATTTATAGACAAGATTTCAATTCATCTCCGCCTCGTTTTCTAACTAACAAAAACAATAAAAAAATCTGAAACTGACAATAACATGAAATAATAACATTGAGTCTTATTAAATTAGCAAATAGTCTACCAGAGGTTTTAAAATTTCAGGAATATTTTAAATAAAAAATACAGAACGAACATCATAATATCTGTCTTGAATAATTTATTTTAAAAAATAATGATCGAGATATCAGGTTAGATTAGGAAGTGGGCGAAAAAACGCGAATTGGGTAAGCAAGAACATTTCATGTGAGAAAATTAAATTTTCCAGTTTTTTTGTTTTTATTAGTTTTTAGATTTATTCTAAAAATAGGTGAAGAGTTAATTATTAGATTAATTCTAGTTCTATAATTTGTGTTATATCTGGGTTGCCCTCTGATATGTGTTAAGTGAGATGACTTTTATTATTGTTTAATCGGTCCTGTGCAATGTGTTTCCACGGTGTTGGTTTCTTTGTCTTTTCTCCCCCCATGTGATGACACACGGAAGGTTTTTGGAATTTTTGAAATTTTTTTTTCTGAAAGAGGAAACAAACTCTGAGGGCCAAAAATCCCGAATTCTACGGTAACAAAAAACTCGGTAAAAAAATAAAAATAAAATCAAAGTAAAAATGATGGAATTAGGAATTCTCCATCAAATCCTTCACCTCATCTGAATGCAAATGTTAAGGCTATACCACACTGCATACTGCATACATTATTTCAAGGAGATGGCTTGGACTTATAAATATTAAAAAATGATTTAGATGCATGTTGATTTGTCGATAAGTTGCAATCGTAATTTAGGTATTTTAGATAGAATTTAAAATAAGAAAATTAATTAAATTCATTGTTCAACTCAAAAAGTTTTATTAAATGAAGCAATTGAACTACAATTATCGTTTACAATACGTACAACAAACTAATAAATACAGTAGTTTGTATTCAAGCAAAAATAATTCCTTCAATTCTCGAAATGTCTAATAGCTCTTCTTCCGAATCCGACTCCAGCACCCCTTTCAATGTCGATCTCATTTTGCTTAACCTCTTTCTTACCATATTATCAACCCTTGGTTGACAACTTTGAGAATACCGATTACGAAAAAGTTAAGCCGTTGCCAGGAACCATTGACTACGTAGAAATTCATGAATGCAGGCCAACTATAATTTTTGTTGAAACTCTCGTGGAACCGATTTAATTTTATACAATTCACTAAAATTGATGAATATAGAAAAAAAATGAAGTCAGAGGCTCACACCAAAATCCCTTATTAGTTATTTTAATTATTTTAATAAATAAGCAGTACCCTGATCGCATGACTTAATCTGAAATTAAAATTATGGAAGGTAAAAATAGAAATCTCAAAACCCGAGTATTTTAAACAGGAATTTGTAAAAACTCAATAATTCGTGACGATTACGACCTAATGAATCGCAGCGTTTTGTCATCCGAAAATTTCCTACCAATCCTACCTCATGCTCATATGGTCATTTTTTTCATGGTGAATATTTTCCATCCTCCATCCAAAGCGGACACTTCCTTCCCTTGAGAAGACTACTAGAATTCGATTGCTAATGCCATGACCATACTTTTATGACGCAAAGATCGTATCATATTCACTTTCCAGGGCAGTAGTAAAATTCTAATCCCAAATAAATCCCGAATTAAAAGTCGTTTGTGTTGTCTTTTTTCACTTTAAGATACTTTACATGACACATAAGTTATCCCAATTTAATTCTGTTACAAGTGTTACAACGTATGCCGAAGCCGGTCGGGTTCTGCTTGATGGGACCCAAGAAAATATTTCCAAGTCCTTTTGGGAAAAACTTACCAAACATTTTTCTTACGCTTAATCGATACTTCAAAAAAAAACCAAACAACTTTTTCCTCTACCATTTTGACCTTAACGGTCGATAAATGTCAGAAATGGTCAAAAAGGTCGTTAAAATTAAAATATCAAAAGTATTCCAAACGTCACAAAACTTTACAAATACAGCCTGTGACCTAACGAGCAGTTTGTATACATGGAAAGTCTGTTGGGTCATGGCCTCATGGCAGGTCATGTAGTGACATTGGACTGTTTCGTCTTTAAATTCCACTGAAATACAGGTTTGCTTCTTTAAAGTTAGGTTAGGTTACTCTTCCAAGCAGAAAACCTAACCTAACTTTAAAGAAGCAAACCTGTATTGTGGTAGAATTTAAAAGTCGAAGGTCACTATGTTTGTGACCTTAAACCGTAATCTGACAAACAATTTTTATCAATGAAAAGTACTCGGGGGAGTGTCGGGAGGTCACAGTAGATTATAAAGGGAAGTAAATTTTTGAGATTTTTGACCATTTCTGACATTTATCGACCGTTAAGGTCAAAATGGTAGAGGAAAAAGTTGTTTGGTTTTTTTCGAAGTATCGATTAAGCGAAAGAAAATTTTTTGTTAAGATTTTCCCAAAAGGACTTAGAAATATTTTCTTGGGTCCCATCAAGCAGAACCTGAAAGCCATTAAATTCGTTACTAGCTTTTCATAGCTCTAATAAGTTCTTTTTCTAAAACTGCACACAAAAGTATTTTTTGAGTGTCAATTTCAAGTATACTGAGTATCAAGTATATATTCAAGGATATTTTGATAATGAATATTAAATTATTTTCATTGTGATCTCTAATATGGACAGATCAATAACGTCTTTCTATTATGTTCCGGTATCGCTAATAATTAGTAGATCAAAATATGTAAAGTTTCGATGAGAACGATTCTCTATATTTGAAAAATAAAAAGAGTCGAAAATGACTCCTTGGTCTCCTCAAATAGTTTTGTACAAGAGTCATAAAATGCTTCTTGGTCCCACGACAACGGTTTCGAAAGAGTCGTTTTCGACTCCTTGGTCCCTCAGACATGAAAATGCAGGAGTCATAAACGGCTCTTTGGTCCCACGACAACGTTTTCAAAAGAGTCGAAAATGACTCCTTGGTAAGAAAGAGGTTAATAATTTCGACTTCGGACCATTTTCTATTGAATTTTAGACACAATTTTACCTTTAGAACTCAAGAAAACTAAAGGAAAGTTATTTTATTTGCTTACACAATTTTTTAATCCAATATCTATACCAGGTTAATCGTTCACGTCAAAGCCAACTCTCTTAAACTCTTAAATAATGTATGCAGTTGTGTAGTATAGCCTGAGCATTTGCATTCAGATGAGGTGAAGGATTTGATGGAGAATTCCTAATTCCATCATTTTTACTTTGATTTTATTTTTACTTTTATTTTTATTTTTTTACCGAGTTTTTTGTTACCGTAGAATTCGGGATTTTTGGCCCTCAGAGTTTGTTTCCTCTTTCAGAAAAAAAAATTCAAAAATTCCAAAAACCTTCCGTGTGTCATCACATGGAGGGAGAAAAGACAAAGAAACCAACACCGTGGAAACACATTGGTCCTGTGTCACCAGTGGGAGAGAACAGAAAATGTAAATTATCTGAACTTCTGAACCAATTTACCACATTAATCAAGTTTTCAATTCAATTCAATTTCCGAAAAAAATGGGAAATTAGCATTGGACGATATTTCTTCATTTTGAAAAGTTCATTTTATAGAATCTTGTTCGCTTCAAAAGCATATGAACATGACGCTATTCAACGGAATAACAGTGATCAATTGTCAGAGTTAAAATTTTATTTTCGTAACTATAGCATGACCGTTATCTTGTTGCAAGATATCTATTCAGCTTCGGCTGAACCGGTTATAGACGTTAAAGAATAAACAAACAAACAAACAAACAAACAAAATCTCGGTTGACATCTTCAATAGTGTCGACTGGGAGTGTTCCTAGGAAATATAAGTTCGTTTTTTCATTTTTTCTGTATTTTTAATAAGATTAAATGTTCATGTTATTATTTCATGTTATTGTCAGTTTCAGATTTTTTTTTATTGTTTTTGTTAGTTAGAAAACGAGGCGGAGATGAATTGAAATCTTGTCTATAAAAAAAATATAAAATTTTGATGGTCCGAGAGTCGAGTGGGATCGAGAAAGTTGTGAAGAAAGTGTAAAAGGAAATGAAAAGAAAGAGATGCGAGAGAGCGAGAGTTCTTTCTCTCCCCTCCCCCCTTTACATCCCCTCGCGCATGCATTAAAAATGCCAATTTTTTTATTTTGATCGCGCTGTAACTTTTGAAAACCTGATTTTCCGCACCAAGTTCCTATATTAAAGTTTCATGAAATTAAATTATATTTCTAATAAGCCAAGTCGCATTAAAATCGGCGTGAAACAGATCAGGAGGTTCCCTTGTTAGCTGATTTTGCACAGGATTTAAGCGTTGTCATGGCAATTTATTGCCAATGTAGTATTGCCTAGTAAATTGGTATAGACTTTGAGTAAAGTAGAATTGAATTCCTCAGCTCTGGTTGCTAAGTGGAGGTCCAATATTGTTACCCAAAAACGACTCTGGAGCCTTTAAGCTCCAGAGTAATATCGCTAAGGAAAAAAACTGCCATACGGTGTATTTCGAACGCTTATAAATCTTGAACCAATTGGTTCAAGATTCCATTGCATTGAAGCAGCTAAAATATTAAAAATTTTTATAACGTAGATAGTTTAACTCTTAAAGGCATAAAATCAATATTAAATGTCTAGATGGCAAAGATCGTCTGTAAATTAAAATTCACTTAAGTCATTTTTTAATGTTTCGACAAGGTTGTAGGCCGATAGGGGCAAGTTACGGAAAATCGAAGATTGCCATTTGATAGATAATTTTATTGCCGACGGCTTTTAAGTGAGTCAAAAGTGGATTTTTATGAAGTGATACCTCCAAAAAATGCGTTTTAAAGAAAAAACGGTTGCATTTTGGTTTGGTTTTTAATTTATTTTGTAAAATCCACACGATATAGATCAATTTTGACCCACTTTATGCCCTCGGCAATAAAATTTTCATCAAAAAGATCTAAGATGAAAGATAAAAAAGTAGGGGCTAATAACGTAATATATAGTGATGGGTACTAGAACTAGAACCAGAATGTGCCTTTTAGTTCTAGTTTTTTGTCGGTACTGGAACTAGAACTAACAGAAACCAGAACTACTAAAATACTAGAACTAAAAGTAATGTCAGAACCAAGAACTGGAACTCGTTAGAGGGTTTTAGTTCTCGTTCCATTGTATGTATAATAATTATGATGTTCGTAATCAGCATGGTCGAATTAGTCTATTTGCAAGATTACAGCCCTTAACTCGTTTGACACCCAAATAGTGTCCATTGTAAGTACTAGAACTACTAGAAAAAGCTAGTAGTACCCATCACTAGTAATATGCCAATATTACAATTTAGTTATTACTAATGTAATTTATTTTAGAATCAACATCGAAGTGCGCAGATTAGGAGGAGGATTTGGAGGGAAGCTGGCTCGAGCAAACCAACCAGCCGCAGCATGTGCCCTCGCGGCAGACCTTACCGATCGACCCGTTAGGGTAGCTCTGGACTTACAGACGAACATGGAAGTTATTGGAAAACGGTATCCATATTTAATGAAGTACGAGATCGGTGTCGACGAAAATGGCAAGATCCTGACTCTCAAGGGTCAAGTATTTTGCGGGGCTGGAATTTCTGCCAACGAAGCAAACGCAGAATGGGTTACTTTGCAACTCCAATCCATGTATAGGACCGTCGGCTGGGAAATTAGTCCAGTGAATTTAATCACCAATACGGCTCCAAATACCTACTGCCGCGGCCCAGGTCCGTTTTTAAGTCCTCTCTTACTTAACTGAAACGGAAATCTTAGTGTCGACCTTTACGTCGTTTCAGCTTTTTCCGACCAAATTTACAAGGCAGCTAGTGGAGAGAAGACAAGATCTACGTAACTTATGAGTTATGACTTAAACCTCTATCTTTCCTCTTATGAAAAAATGACTTCGTCGTAAACTTCGTAAGGTCGAAAAATCAACAAAAATTTAAATTTTCAAACGCTGTCTAATCGATAAAAGGAGGGTACCGGATTTCAAGCCTTTTTGGGCCACGGCCATTTAATTTTGCATTGTAGTATTGGGCCATTGAAGAAGATTGCTTAGCAACCGTCTCGAAGCAAAGTTCCAGATAGAGCTTGAGAACGTCCCTCTAGGGGTGAGTTCATAGTCAAGGCTCCAGACAGAGTAGCTTTCTTTAAGCAAAACCAGTAATCAGACTACCGACCACCGGAGGCCTCCACCTGAGATCGTTGGTCTCAAGCATACTTGGGCGACCAACGTCCACCAGACCACCGATCCTGGTCGGTGGACTGGTGGTTTCACCTAAAACCGCCGGTGGTCGCACAACTATGGTCTCAAGTTGAAATCTGTGGTCGGTGTTTAACCGAGTATGATAATATATAGCCACTGGTCGATGGCCTATGACGACCAGTAGATACCGTGAAGCCACCGATCGAAGGTATCTGTATCGGACAACTAGACGATGATTCACACGCACCGGTTGATAGTACGGGGCGACGGGTCAATAGTATATGGTGTCGTTTCACTGGTCGATAGTGTACAGTGTGTAGGGTCACTGGTCGATGGCTACTGGTCGATAGTGTATTGTGTAGGGCCACTGGTCGATAGTTTATGATGTAGGGGCACTGGTCGATAGTGCATTGTATAGGTGTACTTGTCTATTGTGTTTGCATACTGGTCGACAGTGTATGATGTAGGTGCGCTGGTGGATAGTGTATGATGCAGTGGCACTGGTCGATAGTGCATGGTATAGGTGTACTAGTCGATTGTGTATGGACACTGGTCGTCAATTTTGGGCCACTGGTGTATAGTGTATGGTGTATGAGTACTGGTCTACACTATATGGTGCAGTGATACTGGTCGACAATTTATAGCAACCAGTCGATAGTGTATGGTGCAGTGATACTGGTCGACAATTTATAGCAACCAGTCGATAGTGTATGGTGTAGTGGCACTGGTCGATAGCGTATGGTATAGTGACACTGGTCGATAGTGTATTGACACTGGTCGACAATTTAGGGCCACTAGTCGACAGTGTATGCATTATTGGGAATCTAACTTCGTTAGGTTGCTGACAAATGATCTCGTAGGGTGAAATTCCCTACCATTTATAAGAGGTTCGAGAGAACTAAAATCAATAGCATAGCCCGTCACATATGAATTAAATTCATATCAATATGTACCTTACTATACTTACTTACTTACTTACCTACTTGATTACTTACTATCTGCCTAGGTTATTTTAGGTTAAGGAATTCAGCTCTGATTTATAATTACAAACATACTCTGGTGATATTAGGCATAATAATAATGCTTCCAAGCTCAAGTAAAAATTGTCCAACCCTTGATGTGCAACCATGTAATTAGAATTCTTCCAACCTTTAATTTCCAACGTTATAAAATAATTCATTTTAATTACATAAATACACATTTGGTCAATCAAAAGAGCCTTTCTGGCTTTAGATGGCTTTCCGGGTTTCCTTCCAACACCAAATTTACTTAATTTGAATGTGTATTCAGTTAAAAAATAAATACATTCATAAAATCTGAGATCCCTTGAAACTTCAAACCGTTACTACCAAACGTCAAGGCAAGAAGACCTTTAGAATCTTTCTTTTATCTGGATTATGCTTCTCAATTCATTGACCATTGCTTTTAAGACCCTTCCTCTTCTCTCAATATTCACATAATTTCTCATTTTAATAGTAATGTACAGATAGCAATACTTATTATCAGTACTTATTGTGCATTTCTTAATTTTTATACGTTGCATATTTCTAGTTATTGGTTGGGTGTAGTCTAATTAAGGTTGCAGATATGGGGTATTGATGTTGGAAGGGTTCTAATAAAATGGTTGCACGTAAATGGTTGGAACATTTGCAATTTAGGTTGGAAGCATTAAATGAATACCGGTGATATTATTACATCAAGCCATTCCATGGTCATTATTTAACTAACATTGAAGTCGTCATACCTTCGACTGGTAGAGTTAGACATTTTAACAGTCGAGTATCAAAACTTGTTTATCTACTAGTTGAGTTTGGAAAAAGGCAAATCGAATTTGACCATCGACCAGTTGAGTTTGACCATCGACCAGTTGAGTTTGGCCATCGACCAATTTAATTAGACCATCGACCAGTTGAGTTTGACACCCGACCGGTAGAATTTAGTTTATCAGTCGAGTATGACCATCGACCATACAAAGGTATTTTTTGGTTTCCATGGCTTCGGAGTCGAAGATTTTGCAATTTTTTCCCGATGAAATCCCATCGGGTCTGATTTTTAATTTTAAAGGTAAGTTTAAATAAGCGAAATATAAAGCTGCTGGAGTTTCAAAAAAATCGCCTTGTGGCAAGTAGTCCATAATTACATTTTTCTCAAATGTCCTATCCCATCCAAT
The DNA here is from genome assembly GCA_906901685.1 of Desoria tigrina. Classification (NCBI taxonomy): domain Eukaryota; kingdom Metazoa; phylum Arthropoda; class Collembola; order Entomobryomorpha; family Isotomidae; genus Desoria; species Desoria tigrina. Next base: position 347,514 of record CAJQTU010000040.1, read on the forward strand.
GTTAAAACGGGTTCAGTAGAATTGTTATAACTTCGTCGTAGGCAATGTACCGATCGCCAAATTTTCTAAGATGATAGAGGGATAGTGTTATAATTATGTCTCAGAATTTCGAGAAAATTCATGCGTGGCATCATAGTTTTTTTCAGTGACCCCAAACGCCTTGAAATCCGGTATCCTCCTTTCGTTTTGGACTGACTTTTAAAATGTTTGAACTTTTTCAAGTGTAAGTAAGAGTTGCTTTTGAATGAAATGTGGAGTACTTATTTTAAAATGATAAATTTTAATCGTTTCGGATAAAAGCAAGGTATTTTCATTAAATTAAAACATTGGAAAACTTCAAAGATTTTCAAACTTGAACTAAAACTCGCCGTTTAGAAAAATAAAGTTTCGTTGATTTTTGGAATTTGTGAATTTTGTCAATTTGAGCAAAAATGTTTTTTCAATTTTATGTCATCTAAAAACAAAGGCTAAAGTGATATAACCAAAAAAATCAAGTCAATCGGAGTGTTGTCTCGCTATCACGTTCCATGTTAGTTAAAAATTGAACAAGGCCTTTCACCTTCTTACAATGGACACGCTTGAATGGGAATTAGCGGTCGGGTACAATATGCTTGTCCATTGTCAATGCAGACTGACGTTTCACATCTTTCTCATCTTTCACAAGCACACTTGTGCATTGGATGTGCGCCGCACAAATCGGCCATTTTTTTTATGAAATTTGTGCGACTCGCATCGCATCGCATCGCACATCGCACATGCGATGTGCGATGCGAGTGATTGAGGTTTTTTTTGTGCGATGTGCGATGCGAGTGATTGAGAATTTTTTGTGCGATGTGCGATGCGAGTGATTGAGAATTTTTTGTGCGATGTGCGATGTGCGATGCGAGTGATTGAGGGTTTTTTTTGTGCGATGTGCGATGCGAGTGATTGAGAATTTTTTGTGCGATGTGCGATGCGAGTGATTAAGGGTTTTTTTTTGTGCGATGTGCGATGTGCGATGCGAGTGATTGAGAATTTTTTGTGCTATGTGCGATGCGAGTGATTGAGGTTTTTTTGTGCGATGTGCGATTGTGCGATGTGCGATGGGCTTAATATTTTTTATAGGGGATGTGTGATGCGAGGGATTGGGATTTAATACCTGCATACCATTACGACTACGATACGAATTAAATCAGCCATTGTATATTTCAGTACAGCTCATTAAATAATATATATTTTTTCAGACTAATCTTAATATTTATATAATATATATATATGAGTTTATTGGAAAAGATGTGGCAGGCGGGACTGGAGGGTGGTGGGGCACTGGGGGTCTGAGGGGGAGGAGGACCGGTAATATTATGCAATGTGCTAGACACTGCGAGTGACCCTCTTGTGGTGAGGTCGATCTCATCGTCTCTATCATGCTCTAGCAAACAGGTCACTGAGCTCACACAGTTACTATGTATCGTATATACATATGACTGACTCGGTGTCTGTCTGTCCTTCCGTTCGTCTGTAAATACGATAACTCGAGACGAGAACGGCTAACTTTTTGAGAGGGGGAGATGGGTGAAATAGGTCAAATAACAAACATAAATGTGTGATAGATCATTGGAATGCTATCAAATCCAGCTCTTTCGAATGACTTATTAAGTGTTGTAAACAGTTTATACGAATACCCAGTCTGTATGTCCGTCCGTCCGTCTATCACGTCGATAACTGGAGAACGATTTAATCTAGGGTCACCAAATTTTATACACATGTTCTAAGGATTTAAACGGAGACCAAGTTTGATGTTGGGTCAAATCGACCTCACCCCCCGACCTTCATAAATTAAACCCCTTAAAACACATTATAGACCGTATATCATGAATACATTTCCAGACCATGTATTAGTACTATTGTTTCCAGATCATTTTTTGCAGACCACTTTGCATTGACCATTATTTCCACACTATTAACTAGTACTGTTATTTCCAGACCATTTATTTCAGACCACTTTACATTTACCTTTATTTCCACACTATTAACTAGTACTATTATTTCCAGGCCACTTTGCATTGACCTTTATTTCCACACTATTAAATAGTACTATTATTTCCAGACCATTTTTTCCAGGCCACTTTGCATTGACCATTATTTCCACACTATTAACTAGTACTATTATTTCCAGACCTTTTTGTGCGATGTGCGATGCGAATGATTGAGGTTTTTTTTGTGCGATGAGCGATGCGAGCGATTGAGTATTTTTTGTGCGATGTGCGATGCGAGTGATTGAGAATTTTTTGTGCGATGTGCGATGCGAAGAAAAACCTTCCATGCACAAGTGTGTTCACAAGTCCTTTTGCTGCTCGTGATTCGCCCGGAGAAGTCCGTTTAGTCGTTTCGTGTGAGATAAATAGGTACAAGTTCACTAATAACACCAAGTCAAGTTCACTGGCGTATATGGTAGGGTGTTGGAGTAGATGTGAGTTGTTTTAGGTTCGAGTCAGGGTGGGCTCTTGTATTTTTGCTTCTCTCAGACAAAAACCAAACAGCAAAACGAACTCCATCAGGCGAATCAAGAGCACCAAGGACTTTACATACAAACTTAGTACATGCTAGCATACTCATTTCTCAACAGAATTTGTACCTGCCATGGCACTTATAGAAAATATAATGGAGGAAATCGCATTTGTCGTGAATAAGGATGCAATGGAGGTACGGTTGGGAAATATGTTGAAGGAAGGCGACGAAATATTTGGTTCAGATCGGGTGTTTAAAGGACACAACTTCATTCCGACAATGGTACAAGAATTAAGAGTCTCAGGGGAAATGGAAAAACGGAAACAGTTTGCAGAAGAATTTAACAAGGTTCGTTAGCGACTTTGGGTGGTACTAACAAAAAACATTACATTCGGGAATTCGATATAGAACATGAAATGCTTATTTAATTTTTATTTTTATCATAGCATTGACTTTTTTCATTAGTTTTCGATTTGATAGTTTCAGATAAATTATTTAATAAGAGGCCGCTAAAAATAGCGTGTTTGTAATAAAACTTTGTGATACCAATATCGATTAGTTTAATTTAGTTAGCGTTAAATATGTTGTCTATTTATTTTAGAAAAATCGGTGGCGAAAACGGGGTATTGCAATGATGCCGATGAGGTTTCCTCAGGACTACCAATTTTTAAAATATCCCGTGTTTGTGGCCATCTACAAGAACGACGGAACTGTCACCGTTTCACACGGAGGTATAAAACCAATTAGAAGTTACGATTACACATTTATTCGAAGGCTAAATATTTTTTTTTACAAATTCTAAGGCATTGAAATGGGTCAGGGAATAAATACAAAGGTAACGATAATTCGCAAATTCAAATTAACATTGTAATTTAAAGATTTTTGAATATTTTTAATTTGTATTCAGGTAGCTCAAACCGTTGCATTCGAATTTGGAATTCCGATCGAGAAAGTCACAGTGAAGCCCTCGAACAATTCAATATCTCCAAATTCGGATTCAACATCGAGATCCGCTGCTAGTGAACTTTGTTGTTTTGTAAGAGGAAAGTTAATGCTATATACTGTTATAACCTTAGAGTATATAATATAACTAGAGGAGACAATCCCATATAAACGTGTAGATTTTCTTGTGATTATAAATTTAATCGTAGAGTTTCCGGGGTACCGTAGAAACATATAAACTAAGCTAAAAAGAGAGTTCTAAGTTGAGTCGCTCCTAAAAGAATAAAACAAGAAATATTTTCAAGTTTCTGAACTACCTCTATTTCGGAAAGTAAAGTTGCCTCAATATGGGCCTCTCTTTTTCTCACATACTTTAAATGCTCGTTACTCTTTGTTTTATAGAGATAATCATTTTCGGCATTTTTTTAACGATTTTAAAGTATCAGTCAATCAAGGTTATCAACTCTGATAATGGAGAAATTAGGAATTTTTAAAAGGTAAATCTCTGATTGAGAGGGATTTTTGCAGTTCATCATAGAGACTGGGCAATTATTACTTTAGGCTTGCAAAATAAATAATTAATTATTGTTTATTATAGTTTCAATTATTTTTGCAAGCCCAATGCAAATACCCTAGATCATTCACAAAACGGATAGATTTCTTTTTGATAAGGGAATTTGTAAAATTGTATAGGACATAATATATAATTTTCGTATGGTTTAATTGCACCACTATACTCGTCGGTGGCACTACTGGAAATTTAATTTTTTTTGGTATTGTCTCCATTTCAAGCCGAGTGAAACGGCATATAAATTCGAAAAATCCATATAAATTATAGGATGAGGAAAACCAAACCAACCAATTAAAGCCCTGGATCTATTTTAGAGCCTAAAATGAAGAATATATGCTCTGAAGGATCTATTGCGATTTGCTACCACAAAGCATGTCTCATTTTGAAAATAAATTTTCTGAATTCATTCTTATTATCGTCTTATGATTTGGATGTTTTGGAACATCTCAATAAACAATTATTAAAGGGTGAAACCCCTTAATGTGAACACCTTGTCTGTTTGTCTGTTCGTCCGTCCGTTTACGTTTTAACTTTTTGGAACGGTTGAATTTTTTTTAAAACGGTTTTCGGATTTTAAACCAACATTTACTTGGCTTTAAACCAAATATAAATTCAAAATAGTCGGTCACACCGCCTGATCCCAAAAAATTAAACTCGACAATTTCTATACTAAATGACTCCTACCTGTCAGTAAGGATAGTTATTCGTGTGAATATTTTAAAATGTGACGTTTTTGTTTCACCCCTTTTTACTATTAGGTCTATTAGGCGTCAAGGGTAGCGAAATTCCAAATGTCCCCACTTTTCGTAAAATGTCCCTACTTTTCATAAAATGTCCCCACTTTTGGTAAAATGTCCCCACTTGGTGTCGGATATGCGCACTTCTTTTTACTCTCCATATTCTTCTTAAGACATCTTCCTGTTGAGGATATTTTTAAAATCTAAATTTTTTCTAGACTTTTTTAAGAAGTGGGGACATTTTTAATTTCGCTAACCTTGACGCCTGTTTTTTGCAAGAAAAGTGGGGATTTCAGAGAGAAAATAGGGCGCTGCTCACGGGGACATTTATGTTTGCTCATGGGGCGAAATTTTTGGGAAAAGTGGAGATATTTTAAAATTCTAAACTTTTCTAGGGACTTTTGGAAAAAAGTGGGGACATTTTTAATTTCGCTAACCTTGACGCCTGTATTTTGTAAGAAAAGTGGGGATTTCAGAGAGCAAAATAGGGCGCTGCTCGCGGGGACATTTATGTTTGCTCGCGGGGCAAAATTTTTCATTTTTCGGGAGCTGGAAGCATTTTCCCGTCTATGCTTCATTCCCTGTTTCAGAATGGAAACTGTTAGCCGAAAGAAATAAATCAATCTTTACAACGCTAAATTATAAAACTTTAAATTTTATTACTTAATTTTACTGTCTTTTTATTAATTAAATTTTTTTGAAAAGCTGCATGGCTTGATTACACTGCAAACGCAGAAAAACGCATGCATATTTCTGCACTTTACCTGCAGAAAGCTGCTTAAAATCCTGGAGCAGTGTAATTCTGAAGAATTTCTGGATTTATTTTTATTAACAGTACACAGTAATGTAATTCTGCATCTGCAGAAATGCAGAATTCTTCATGCAGAATTCTGCATTCTGCATGCTGCATGACAGTGGGTTTCCACCTTTATAAATATTAGGACTATTTCCTTCTTCCTTTTCTTATATATTATATTTTGTATTTACAAAAAAATGAAACACCCAATTCGAAATTTTTGTGCATATATAAAAATGGATTGGAAGCAGAATTGGGGCAAAGTGAAAAAGAGAGAGCGAAAAGGAGAGAGAAACGGAAAATACGCTGGAAAAAGTTGGAATAATCCAACTCACAAAAGCGCACAAAAGCGGAGAGAAATTTGTAGGCCGGAAAAAATCCGCTTTTGATGGGAACGGTTGGCGTAAAAAGTACGGCGTACTTTTTCCGCTCCAAACTTTTCCGCTTCCGTCGGCGTATTTGCGCTTCCAGTGGGAACAGAAAGCGGATTTCTTGATTCCGCAATTTATGCGCACTCATACTTTCCGTCGTCAGTGGGGCTACGGCTTAAGGCTCCAGAGTAGTTTATCGCTGAGGAAATTCGTAGCCATAAAGGTCACTTTCAACCTGATTTTTACCATGATATTAGCGATTTAAATTTTCGAAAAAATTCCATAAAAATCATAATTTATTGAGCATTTTTTAAAAATAGAGATGGAGGGTTTAGCATGCCCACAAGACTAGCAAATTATTTATTTCCATACCGGTTTTTAAAACTTAGAACTAGAGCAGCTACAGAGCCCGTTAGGGTCATCAAAAAATGTCGAGATTGGTTTGTTAGATAGATAATTTTATTACGGAGGGCTTATAATGGGTCAAATCAGTCATTATACCACGTTATAATGCTTAAAAACGCAATTTAAGCAATTCTTATCTTATATTATTTTAGATTTTTATTTCTAGCTCAAATTCTGTACAACATACTCATTTTGACCCATTAAAAGCCCTCGGCAATAAAATTATCTATCGAGCAAAACCGGTCGCAATATTTTTCGATGACCCTAGCGCGCCCTGTAGCTGCGCTAGATTTAGAAATGAGTCATTTTAGTACAAGTTGCTACGGGCTTCAAATGATCAGTTTTATTGATGGTTACTATGCCAACAAGCCGCATCACTATACGATTGCTATACGTCTTTCGTCCTTTTTTGGACTCAATTTCGTTGCTAGGAAGGCAACATTTTTATGAAAAATCGTTGGCCTCAAAACTACTCTGGCCCCTTAAGGTACCAGAGTAGTTTTTAGGTGGAAATATTGGACCTCCACTTAGCAACCAGAGCTGAGGAATTCAATTCTACTTTACTCAAAGTCTATACCAATTTACTAGGCATTGCCATGACAACGCTTAAATCCTATGCAAAATCGGCTAAGTTCATCCCGTTGACAACCAACCCGGTCATCATGATTTTTTTAAACTTCGGTACACTTGTGTGCCCGATCGGGTCATGCTAGAGACTTGATTTGTTTTTCATCGTGTAGACAATTTTATAGTGGAGGTGTGATGGGGGGGGGTAAAAAAACCTGCGTCGAACAGATTTAGCTTAAAATCTATAAAAACCAAAACAATGCATGACAATTTTTGTTTAAAATCCATTTTTCGAGATGATCGCGTCAACTACGTTGATTTTACCCCCCCCCCATCACACCTCCACTATAAAATTGTCTACACGATGAAAAACAAATCAAGTCTCTAGCATGACCCGATCGGGCACACAAGTGTACCGAAGCTCAAAAAACATGATTTTTTTATATTTAAATTCTACGTTATTCATGACCAGTAGGGTTTGAGCAATGGTCTGATAATTATGAGCATTAAAAAGTCTTTGTAACATAATTGATTTGATAATTTTGGATGCATTCGTTGATGAGAAGGAGGGGTTTAAAGAACCCCTTATGACACTTATTTTCCCTTGGTGATAACTACTCTGGTACCTTAAGGCTCCAGAGTAGTTTTTATTCCACTATTTTTTTTTTAAATATTTGAGTTCCGCTTAGCAACCCGAAAATCTACCTCGCCAAAAGAGGGACACTCGCAGTGTCTACATTCCAAATGAGGATTCATAAGAGTCATACTGGGTGTCTACGGGGAATATGTAGGGTGTTTAAAGTTGAATAACTCTTTAAAAAATATGCGGATTTCCAAAATTTAAAGTTTGACATAAATTACTATGGGAAGGATGATTTTGACATTCACTGGAGGTCTGAATTAATGAAGTTGGTACCCATGCGGATTTTTAATTTTTTCATCGACACTTTTACCATGGTATGGCTGCACTTTTGGGTTTTAAGGGTTCAGTTCCTTCCATCCCTCCTTGCAGTAAATTCCCGTCTGTTTTTGTGAAAACTCTGGCAATAGCGCCATATTAATTTTTGAGTCCTGCAATGCTAACTCTCCACCTACTCCCCACTACTTTTGATTTATCAATCCGATCAAAAATGCTGCAACAACTCGAGTTTTCTTATAAAAATTCCTATGAAATTGTAAATAAAAACTTTAAAACCCTATGGACTCTAACTTCATAATCTCAAGGAACCAGTAAATATACATATATTCCTTCCCATAATTGTAGTTTATGTTAAATTTAAAAATTTTGAAATCCGTTCATTTTTGAAAGAGGTATTCAACTTTAAACACCCCAAGGCCCTAAATACTTAGCGACAAGATTCATTTACCAGGTTGGATCACTTACCTTTACGAAATTCTCCTCACTTGTTGGGGATTTGCTTTAAAATTAATAGCTTCGAATTGCTTCGACGAAAAAAATTGAGGCTGGTGTCAAAAATGAGAGAAATGTCTCAGGTACAGTTTAACGAATTGGTGTTCCAAAAATCGGTATAGGTGACCCGTGGGGGTTTTTTGAAGTGGACCTATTTAAGCGTTGCTAAGGGGGGTGCCCTATCCTACATAATAACAAATCCCCCAGAAGTGAGGAGAATTTTTTAAAGGCAAGTGATCCAACCTTGTAAATGAATCTTTGTCGCTAAGGATTTAGGGCCTTGAAACACCCTACATATTCCTCGTGGACACCCTGTATAATCGCCTTTTATTCTTCCGTAGCAACAGTAAAAAATATAGATATTTTTTTACGCGGCGGCACTCCCCGGGCCCGATAGGGCCATTAGATCGACCTAATTTTTTTCAGCGTGTAGAGAATTTTATATGCAACATGCACGTTGTGGTGGGTCAAAATTGATCCATCTCTTTAAGATTTAGCGTAACAAGTGAAAAACCGAAACAATGCCTCACAATTTTGGGTTAAACTGCGTTTTTCAGGGACATGCCGTCATAAAAATGTAATTTTAACCCACCACAACGTGTTGCCTATAAAATTCTCTACAAACTGAAAAAAAAAAGTTGTCGACCTAATAGCCCTATCGGGCCCGGGGAGTGTCGCCGCCTAAAAATCATACTTTATGTAACTTTAAATTCCCATCTACTGGTACCACATAGGGTACAAAAACTTATCTATGATTTTTCTTTAATGAATTATCTGCATTTTAAATTTTAGTATACATTTGTAGCTACATTAGGTCAAGAATGAGGTGGGTTTAAAATACCTCCTACGACAGTTTTTTCCCCATAGTGGAGCCTTAAAATTTAAATAAAATTAGCAATAAACTATGTCTCGTCTTCACCATAGGCCAAGTCCCAAAGATGAGATCAAAGAATACGATATCTGGATCGTCTCTCTCAGCGAAGTTGAAATTGATGTGTTGACGGGAGAATACAAAATTGTCCGTGTCGATCTGATCGAAGATGCTGGGATAAGTTTGAATCCAAATATTGACGTGGGTCAAGTTGAGGGAGCATTTGTCATGGGATTGGGCTACTGGACAACCGAGAAATTAATTTACGACACTGAAACCGGCCAGTTACTCACGAATGGGACCATGGTAAATTAAACTAGTTTAACAGTACTGCTCCTTACGTGCTAAAGCTGTTATAAGTAGTAAAAAGGTCTCGAAAATTTGTTTCCTTTCAACGTATAATGTAGAGGCATTTCAGTCTATAGTTTTTAAAAAAATAAGTGCGTATTTCTAAATTATATTATTGTTACCGAAATTCATTTTGCCATTGGGAATTACATTCTAGCTATATAAACCACCACTTCCGAAAGACATCCCAGAAGATTTTCGGATTACGCTTTTGAAAAATGCACCAAATCCGTACGGGGTCCTTCGGTCAAAATGTGATTTACCCATTCTTGTTAATTAAAACATGAAATACAGTAGTATTATCGTTGTTTAAATAATAAAGTGTCTAACATTTTAGCGACGGGGGAACCTCCACAGTGCTCAGCTGTCTCTGTCCTATTTGCTCTTAAAAATGCAATTTATGCCGCTCGGAAGGATGCTGGTCATGCTGAACGGTTTCAATTGAGTAAGTCCTCCTAAAGTTCGATTTGACATATACCCTAAAATAATGTCGCTTAAAATAACACCGAAAAAACTTCTGTGTCATTGTCATTTATGCCGGTGGTGCTTAATATTCAAATTAATTTTTCATCTTTTAGATGGTCCAGTTACCCCTGAGGATGTTTTGCAGAATTGTCTCACAAATCCGTCCCAGTTTCTCATCTAAAAATCCGTACTTAAGAAGTATCTCGAATCTATTTACGATCAAGTCTGGTTGGATGGTTTAAATGCAATGAATTGACCGTGTTTTTCATGGGAATTTTTTTACAACCCATTGTTTATATGCATTGTGATAAAATATGTAAACGGCCTTGGGAATTAAAATGTTTATATAAAAGGCTAAGCTTCAGCACTGCTGATGGTTAATTGTGTGGTTGAGGTTTAGGATATCATTTAAGAAGTCATTTGTGTGTAAAAATCCACATTATCCTTAAAGAGCATTCGAGCTACAACTGTAATGGACCATTATATTATATCCCTCGTTCTGAGAGTTGTCACGTTAAGTAAAATGTCGTGTCAACTTCATATTATAAATCATTATAATGAGTAGGATGCTGAAGGTTCCTGATGTAAACAGATACCCAAACCTACGAGAGCACATTCATATTTTTTATCAGCTCGAGCCTGTCTTCTCTGATATTATTTGCATTATCTAACCTGTAAAGAAATGCTAACAAAAAATACATGGAAAGATAATATTCTGGCTGGACATGCTAACCATCATTATCCAACAAAACCATTCCAGCTGAACGAAGAGTGCTCCATTTGGTTTTGGTTCATTACAGGATTAGATCGTCGGCTTGCCACAATAATTCTTAACCAAAACTTCATTAAAATAATTAAAATATTTCCTCATGGCCCCAACTCCAACGCCGAACTTGTCCTCGGGCAATAAACCCGGAGACAAGTCAAGTTCGGTTAGCTTCTTGATTAACGGGAAGCCTTATTCAGGTAAAATCGGACTTTTTCTAAGCATTAAATTGTGATTTTTTTGGATCTCCAAGTTGCATTTGATTAGTGTTACATGTTTATATTTACAGTGAATACAGATCGTGAAGATGTAGGTGGCCAATATAAACTCGTTGACTTCATCCGAGACAATGCCGGTCTTAAGGGGACAAAAACGATGTGCCGAGAAGGGGGTTGTGGGGCCTGTGTTGTTTCCGTCAGGTCACCGGGTCAGAGTTCCGAACGATCAGTTAATTCGGTAACTTATACTCATCTTAATATTTTGTTTAAAACCAAAACTCATTACTATCAGGTTTGCATTATGAAATTCTGATCGGTTGCAAAACTCGTTGGTACGAATAATACCACAACGTTTTTTTCGTTGGAACAGTGTCTGGCACCGCTATTGAGTTGTGACGGCTGGAGTATCACAACGGTTGAAGGACTTGGCAACCAAAAGGAAGGATATCATCCCATCCAACAACAACTTGTCAAATTCGGAGGAACCCAATGCGGATTCTGTTCCTCTGGAATGGTGATGAATATGTACAGGTGAGTTTTCTGGATTAGAAAATAATTGTATTTATATAAGTGTTCTTATCGAACGTTTCAGTCACATGCATACGATTTCTATTGAAGTGGATTGAAACCGATAGTGTTAAGTAGGCTGCACATGTACACCGTCATTTCAATCGACTCCAACACGTGAAAATATTGACTTAACGTGTTAACATTCTCATCTTGAGCCGGTGTCTTGTCAGTTTGTATGCATTGAAGGTTGATAAAAATTTCAAGTGCTAAATGATTAACATTTTTGCAGTTTACTGGACGCCAATAAAACTGTCAGCTCCAAAGATGTGGAGAACAGTTTTGATGGCAACGTTTGCCGATGTACCGGCTACAGGCCGATTTTAGACGCTTTTAAAAGCCTATCTTGCGATGCTTCTCCAGAACTCAAGAAACAGTGTGGGGATATTGAGGTTCGCACCTTATGCATAGATTAAAGTCTATTTGCCAGTTGACTCACCGGGTAAAACTTATTTCGTCTATGTGTATAATGCAGCAAATGTATAGCATTGCTTCAATATGGGACTGGATATAGAGGATCAAACGAGTTTTACCCGGCGAGTCAAGGCGGATTAGGATTTTATGTTGGTACATAGTTTAGGAAATTGTTTTTGCTTTTAAAATGGGCTTAATTTTAATTTTAATTACTATTACATAATATACGTTCTATTTTCGTATTAAATTCAGGATTGTGGAACTTGTCCTCGAAGGGCCGCTAGAAAGAAATCGGAGCCCTTGGATATTACCGGATGTTGCTCATCCAATTTAAACTTGAATCTACTTTCAGGCGAATCGTGGGTTAAGGCTACGAGTCTCCAAAACGCATTTGATGCTTTGGAGGGTTTAAAAAAAGCTGGGCTCCGAGTTCGATTAGTTGCTGGGAATACTGGAACAGGTTATAATTTTTGCAAACATCCTGTAACGGTTTACTTTGGAATGGCATTTTCAGCACTCGAAACTTTTGTACACTCCTTTGTTTTGTGTCAGACAGCAACAGCAATCTTTGCGAAATTATTGAAGAAAAATCGAATACGATTCCCATTAAATACTCATATTATATGAGAGGATACATTGGTTGTAGGTTATGTTTTGAAACCGCTCATAACGGGATGGCGAGATATTTTTTTTGGACGATTTATTTAATTGTTCATAGAATTCCAGTGCCTTAAAACTATAACCATACCTTTCAAAAAATGCTGAAAATGTATTTGACTAATAGGTGTCTACAAGAATGACACAGAAGGCTTCCAAGCCTTCGTAAACATCATGAGTATCCCCGAACTTTCTGCCATAAGTTCCGAAACAGGAAACTTGGTCCTTGGAGGATCCGTTACGCTTTCAAAGGCTATCGAAGCATTCAAATCTGCGGCCGGTACTGAAGGCTTTGACTATGCTGCGGGTCTTGCTGAACACCTTGAAAGAATTGCAAATGTCCCTGTTCGAAATGTACGAATTTTTGTTTAAAAGTAATCAAATTAAGGTCCACAATGGAAAGGAAGTGCGAATTTAACAAACAATTTGAGATTGTTTATTCTTTATTGTTGAATTTACGAACTACAGATGGGAACCCTAGCTGGAAATCTGATGATAAAACATCGCCATCAAGACTTTCCTTCCGATATATTTACTTTGTTGGAAACGGTTGGGGCACAACTTTCCATTGGTAAACAGTATTATTAATCGGACATTAATATCTCTGATAATTGACTCACCTGATAAAATTCGTACTTAAAAGCATGTCTTCTATTGAAGCAATGTACTATATATACTGCTATAGACGAAACGAGTATTACCCGGCGAGTCAACCAGTAGAGAGGCTTTATTGTTTCTGAATTGCTGGACTTTTTTTTGGTTTTAATTGTACCGATTTTTTTATTCGTAAATTAGCGTCGTCCCCTACTTCCCTCAATCTTTACACCGTTACCGAGTTCCTGACAGTAAACATGGAGAACCAGTTCATCATTTCCATTCATTTCAAGCCATATACAAAGCAACACATCTTCCGAAGTTTTAAGGTATCAAAATAGTTATTTTTTTTAACAAACGCGAAAAGTTCGAAATAATTCTATAGTATGGTACTTCTTTGCCACATCTTAAGATTACGAGGAGGTACCAAAACGCCCATGCTTATGTCAACGCAGGCTTCCTAATGAAAGTGGATTCCGCCGACAATTTCAAAGTCCTCGAGAGGCCCAGGATTGTGTTCGGTGGTATAAATGGAGAATTCGTAAGTCTATAATATTTATATTCTGCACTACGAGTTTTGAAAGTTTACGACAGTCATAGTCATACATTTTGTTGTAGAATCACGCTCGAGAAACCGAGACATTCTTGACAGGGAAGTCTTTGAAGGATGCAGCAGTTCTTAAAGATGCAAGTGCTAAGTTAAACGAGGAAGTCAAGCCGGAGATAAATCCAGCCGAAGGTTCTGTAGAATACCGGAAGCTACTCACACAGACTCTGTTGTACAAGGTAAAAAATAAAGCATTTATCAACGGACCTCCTGACTGTGTCCTCTAGACGTTATTTATTTAGAAAACATATTAGATTTATCCAACATTATAACCGTCGTTGAGACTGTACTTATTAAAGGACTTTTAAATAATGCCTAGAGACATATCCATGCGTTTGACAGTTTGACGGGTTGAATTGTGCGTTTCAATACAGTCAAAGTTTCAGACGCATTCTACAATAGTTTGTCTGTCAATTAGTATGTCTCATCGTTCCTAATTTCGTCGAAAACAAAAAGTTAGCATTATTTGTTGTTTTTGATGCCTTTATTTTAAATATCATACAACCGTTCAAAGAAAACCAGAAAGGTCTCCCTTGGGTGGCCCAGATAAAATATACTCGTTCTTTTTAGTACGTCTTGGGAATCGTTGGAACCTTGTCGAAGTCGGAGTTGCAATTGGGAGGCAAAAACATTCAGAGGAACCTAACTTCCGGAAAGCAAACGTTCGAAAAGAATGAGGAGATGTGGCCGATTCATAAGCCGGTTTTAAAACTCGAGTCCGTTCCTCAAGTTTCCGGAACGGCGGAATACATCAACGACATTCCTATCCGAGAACGGGAACTTTTTGGGGCGTTTGTCCTCAGTACCGTCCCCAAAGCTAACATTCTAAGCATTGATCCTTCCGAGGCTTTGGTTAGTAAAAGCAAAGATTTAGCTATGAAATTTAATGAATGAATCCATAAAGAATAGTCAAGAATAAACTAATTTTTTATATTTTCCAGAAACTCCCAGGAGTGGTCAGATTCATCAAGGCAAGTGATATTCCGGGAGAAAATAATTACATGATCGGAGCTGGAACTGCTGATGAGGTATAATACAAGTACAATAATTTTAATTGTTATAGATGTTTTATAATTGACAAGTTGCAATTGTTGGATATTAACACAGATATTCGCCAAGGACAAAGTCCAATATGCGGGTCAGTCCGTGGGGCTAATACTTGCCGAGAACAAAGACATGGCGTTTTTGGCATCTAAGAAAGTCAAAGTTGAGTATGGAAATGTAGAAAAGGCAGTTCTGACTATTGAAGATGGGATTCAAGCTGCGAAAGCGAACGGAAGCTACGAAAAACTGTTCGCGACAACAGTTAAAAGTGTAGACGGTAAGTTTTAATTCATAATTTGGATTTCACCATCTGAGTAGCGTCATTGACATGGTAGTTTCTGAACTACCTATCACGAAAGACCTATTATTATTCTCCGCTAAAATTTTTATCGTATTTACATCCAGCTTCGACTGAAAGTCCAAAACACGTGATCAAAGGAGAGTTCGGCTTGGGGTCACAATACCACTTCCAAATGGAGAACCAGATCTGCATCTGCATTCCCCGAGAAGACGGGATGGACGTCCTCTCTGCAACGCAGGGGATGGACCACGTTCAGCAGGCTGTCTCTTCGGCTTTAAAGATGCCACACAATGAGTAAGTCCCAATCAAAGTCGACCCATTAAAGTTACTATTTTGGCGTGAGTATAAATTTTCCTTATTTCTAATTCAGAATCAACATTGAGGTTCGAAGATTGGGAGGTGCTTACGGCAGCAAAATCAGTCGTTCGACTCAAATTGCCGCGGCTTGTGCCATTGCCGCATACGTTACAAATCAACCCGTGCGGGTCGCCCTGGATTTGCAGACAAATATGGAAATGGTTGGGAAACGGCCACCTTATTCAATGAAATACGAGATCGGTGTGGATGAGAATGGGAAGATTGTCAGTCTCAAGGGCCAGATTTTCTGTGCCGTTGGGATCTCTGCAAACGAGGAAACGGCTCAAATTGGCCTCTGTTTCTTTCAATCTTTGTATCGGTCCGTCGGTTGGGAATTCAGTCCCCCCAACATTATTACAAATACTGCTCCGAATACGTGGTGTCGAGCTCCTGGTTCGTTCAATAAGATAATTTAAAACAATTCTATGTGTCTACTTCATTACAAAATTGTTATTCGGAAATTCGAATGTATTTTCAGGAAGTGTTCCGGGAGTTGCCTTAGTGGAGAACTTAATGGAACACATCGCTTTCGAACTGAAGAAGGATCCAATTGCTGTTCGCTTGGCAAATCAGATTTCAGAGGGTGACAAGTATTTACCAGTATTTGGACCAAGTGGATCCATGGCTGGGGAAAATCACATCCCAAGGATGATTGAGGAATTGGAGATTTCTGGCGAAGTTGCAAAGAGAAAGGAATTCATCGTCAATTTTAACAAAGTTTGAGAAATAACAATTACTTTTATTTTGTAATAAAATTCATTCAGTTACGAACAATAATTCGTTGCTGTCTTTATGCAGTCAAATCGATGGAGAAAACGGGGAATGGCGGTTGTACCTATGGGGTATCCGTTGCACTTCTTCGGGTCAATGAAGTATCCCGTTTATGTGGCGATATATAAGAACGATGGCACCGTCGTGGTTTCCCATGGAGGTACGAATTTCACTTAAAAGTTCGGTTTGCGATTTTCATTTTTCTCAAATCAAAATGATGATTTCAATCGATTTGTATCTAAACAGGGGTTGAAGTTGGCCAAGGAATCAACACAAAGGTGATAATTATGGTTTAAAGGTAGTATTGACGTAAATATTTTAAGGTAAATTTAAATTTGGTTTGTGTTTTAGGTAGCCCAAACCGTTGCCTTTGAATTATGCATCCCAGTAGAGAAGATCCGAGTTAAGCCAGCAAACAATTTAATCTCTCCGAACACTGACACAACTGGAGGATCCATTACCAGTGAATTGGCCTGCTTTGTAATTAATATACATCTTGAACAATGTCTTTAAACATCTTTGAATTTTTAAAACCTACATTGCACATTATTTAATACATAAAAGGCAGCACAAAAGGCCTGTCAGGAACTGAAGGAAAGGATGGCTTCCATCAAAGAAACCGAAAAGCCAGGTTCTTGGGAAGAGCTAGTGACCCTCTGCAATAAGAAACATATCTCGCTCTCCGCGTCCTACATGTTGGTTGAAATTGAAATGTGCTTTAATTTTATTGATTTAATGACAACCCTTAATTGATTTTCATAACCGGTTCAGGCCAAGTCCGAATGACGGGATCAAGCCCTATAATATTTGGGTTGTAAGCCTTACGGAAGTGGAAATCGATGTCTTGACTGGAGAATACAAAGTTGTTCGTGTCGATTTGATCGAAGACGCTGGACAGAGTTTAAATCCAGCGATTGACATTGGACAGATCGAAGGGGCCATGATCATGGGATTGGGTTATTGGACAACCGAGAAACTCATCTATGATGAGAAAACGGGTCAACTTCTTAGTAACGGCACTTGGGTAATGAAACCAAGTTTTATTTAGTTTGTATAATCTCAATCAATATTTAACAATTCATCCTTCCTGTCTTTTAGCTGTACAAGCCCCCGCTTTCCAAAGACATCCCAGAAGACATGAGAATCACGCTCTTAAAAAATGCCCCAAATCCGCTTGGAGTTCTGCGCTCAAAAGGTGAATTACCTGATCTGGCAAAATTTTTCAGAATCGATTAACTTTCATAGCCATTTGTGAACATAAGTATGAAATAGTATTTTTTAGCCTCCAAATTGGAGGTGCCTATTTAGATAATTTCATGATTTATGTTAACTGATTTGTTGATTAGCCACTGGTGAACCACCTCAATGCGCTGCAGTTTCAGTGTTGTTTGCCTTCAAAAATGCGATCTATGCGGCCAGAATGGATGCCGGTCATAAGGAGTGGTTCCAATTAGGTTGGTTTTGATAGTTTGTCGCTTATAATATATTAAGTAATATGAAATTGGAAATGACTAATCATATTTTGGCTAATTCCTACAATTATAGATGGGCCTGTCACTCCTGAGGATGTTTTGCTAAAATGTCTTACCAATCCGTCGAAATTCGAGATTTAAAAACCAGTATTTCCATGATTTGACATTTGACGAACAGACGAACAAATTATTTGTCGCAGTATTCTTATATCTACAATATTATTCCATTCCTGTTTTGCATAATTAACTCAAAACAGTTTGGATTCTTGTGTCCTCTTTCTAAACATAAAAAATGTCGAATGAAGTCGTAACCTCGTAACCAACTTGGTATCATACATTTTTAAGAAATTTGTCAAATAAAAAAACGTCCTTTGAATATCGTTTTGATTTGGTTGTTAGATTCTAGCTTTTTCTCATCTTTCATATTCTCATATGCTATGTATTGTAAGGAAATACTAGAGTTACCTCCTTATCAACTAACCCTGGAAGGAGATAAGTCCACATAAGTCCGAGCAACACTAGCCTTGCTTACTTTTGGAACGGTCGTACCAGGTGCTCACCCGAGTTGGTTTAACATCCGGATCCTTTGCCGAGGTAGTCCAAGAACTTCGGCCAATATTATGCAATCAGTGCCGTAGCCAATGTTAATATGTGAATAAAGGACAATACGCAAAGGGGTTAAGTTTAATGGCGATTAACACGAAGAGAACAACAGAGCTCATACCTATGCGTACAGTAAGTGGAAAATATATAAGGAAATGAACACGAATATTAACGTAGACTAAAGTACCAATCAACGAGTACGGACCACAGAATTATATAGATATATTCTTATATATGTCTATGGTACGGACCAACAACAACAAGAACCTCAGATGAGAGTAGAGAAGGGACGGGCTTGGTGACCCGTAGTTGGGCTCTTGGTGCGAGCGGGCATGAAAAAAGCCTGCTGATTTTTGGCTCTATGGTGAAGAGAGGGATCGACAATAGGGCTGGTGACCACTAGTTCAGCTCCCATGGTGAGTGCCGTAAGAACCGATTAGTCTAAGGGCTTTGTGACCGTAGCATCAAGCTCTGTGGTGAGACAAGAATGCAAAGGACTTGGTGACCCCTAACTCAGCGGCCGTGGCGAGGCACATCAGAGTCAAAAGGGCTTGGTGACCCTAGCTTCTAATCCTGATTAGGAATAGGAGGCCGAAACATAGTTTGGAGATTGGGCCAGGCTATTTTGGGAGAGCCAAGTCGAACAGACTTGCATTTGTACAGCAATGTTGCACGGGAAACTTGCGATGGTGGTTTGAATCATAATTTGGTATAGTGTTTAGATATTAGTGGTTAAGTGGGGCGAAACAGGGATTTGGGGGAATGCCATTTTGTATTTGGGGTTTGAACTACGAGGATTGGGCTGTAACTGTCTTGCACTTTACGAAAAATTCTTGATTCACTGATCTGTTCAAATTTTTGTTTTTGAATTCGAAAAAATTCGTTAGTGGAGAGTGGAGAGTTTTGTGACATTTGATAGAAAGCTCATTGACCTTGTGAAGTAAAAAGCTTGATTTATAAGGACTTGACAGAGATTGCTTTTCAAAGTCAAATTTGTAAATTTTCAAACTGCAAAAGTTAAAATAACAATACTGGTAAGGAGGCCAAGAAAACTTGGGCAGGGGCCATTTAGTTTTGCTGGAGGCCCCGCAACGGTACAATTCGATGCAAGAGTTCTGATACCTACCCCTATCTACCTTGCATAGCTCGTCATCCTACCCCTACCCACCCATACGTGCTTCGCAATTCAACCCCTACATACCACGCAAAGCTCGTTATCCTTCCCCTACCTGCCTCGCATGGCTCAGTATCATACCACTACCTACCTACCATAGCCCGTTATCCGACCCCTACCTGCCTCACATAGCTCGCTATCCTACCGCTACCTGCCTCGTATAGCACGGCATTCAACCGTTACCTGCCTCGCATAGCTCGGTATCCTACCCCTACCTGCCTCGCATATCTCGGTATCCTACCACTACCTGTCTCCTAAAGCTCGGTATCCTACCTGTAACGATATGTCATTATATGATTCGTTGATTGATTAAACTTGAATGAAAGTTGATAGGTTCTAATTCTACAGATACATAGTGTATTGTAGAAGATGAGATTGATTAATCTTGAGGTGGTTGAAGACACGAGCAGATCAGAAGAGATTAGAGACTGAGATAGGATAGACCCGACTTACTTCTACACCTTGCTGACTGTACAGAGTTAAATGATTAATTAAAGTCTTAATTAATAGCAAACAATAGTTGCATATTATTTACGATACTGACAAAGCAACATATTGTTACATGGTGTCAGCTGAAAGCATGATTAGAAACCTATTTTACTAATAAAACTGAGTAGTTTTTTTGACGAGTGAAATCTAGAAAAAACTTGACAATAAATTAGAAATCGAGGCAGATATGGAGGCAACAATGACTTCCGCGGCAAGTAGTACCTTAATACCACCCCACCACCCTTACAACTCCACAAAGGGAACATTTCGGAGAATTGGACACAGTTTAAGAGACGTTTTGATTTCTGGGAATTGGTAGTTGGGATAAGTGCGAATGATGACAAGATGAGAGTTACAGTGCTGTTGTCGGTCATCGGTGAGGAGGGAGAAGAACTTTTCAGTGCATTTGAGTGAGCTGACGATGACGATGCCCTAGTGCTGAACAAAATGTGACGAATTTCACGACTACTGCCATCTTCGAGGAAACGTAATGTTCGAACCTTTAAAATTCGGTTCTCGGAAGCAGTAGCAAGGAGAAATGATAGATACTTATCTCACAGCTTTAAGAAAACTGGCTATTAATTGTGAGTTTGTGAACAAGGAACGCAGCCTTCGAGATCACGTGTTGTTAGGGATGAGTCACATGACCACTAGAGAGCGATTACTTCGAGAGGACGACCCAGATCTAGACAAAATGATACAGTTATTATCCGAGCATCGGTGGAGAAGGAGGAGGTGGACACGGAATTAAAGGTTCAATTGTAGGAGGTGTGTAAAGTGAAAGTCAGGTACACAGTCTAAAAAAATATGATTCCAAGGTGAAAATTAACTGTAAATTTTGTGGAAGAGAAGACCAGCGTAAAATAGAGTGCTGTTCAGCCTGGGGTAAAAAAATGTAATTCATGCCAAAAGATGAATCATTATTCCAGCTGTTGTAAGAATAAGACAACGAACGCATTTCAGGTGGCCACAATATTTAATGTTCAGCCCAAAGAAGGAATCAGCAAGAAAACGAAAACACTGAAGGTGACGAGAACAGGGAAATTGTTGACATTCCAAATCGACACTTGTGCTTCGTGTAACGTCATTTCAAAACTGAGTACATCAAGTTCAAGTTCAAATATAGTTTATTTCTGTGACAACAATACATAATTCAATTTCTCAAATTCATACCAGCATCGGGTCACATATAATTCGTAATATAATTAAAATTAATTTTTATCTAGATATAAATATATATAGTTTGGGTCATTGATAATCATTTACTTAAGAATTCGAGTGTCGTGATATATTTCAGAATCATTTCGCTTTTTTAAAATGAGTTTTCTTACATTAGTATCGAACAGTGGTTTCACTTTGTTTAACATCGGTGGGTAGACTATTCCACATTTTAATGGCATGATAATATTGATAATATGTTATGTTTTCCGTATTCGGTTTTCATACGAGGTAATACAAAATCAGTGCTCTGTCTAGTATCCCTACTGCCCTATCAGCGACTTTTACAAAAGTAGAGGTACGACTTAGAGTAGAGGTAAGTGAGGATGGTCTTAATACATGTTTGAAAACAAAATTAAGTGAGTACACTTCATACTTTTCGGCTGCAGTGGGCCAATTCATTTTTTCGAAGATGTCATACTTGTCTCTTTTTGAGATATTTCTACGAAGTATGACTAGGCTAGCTAATCTTAGCAGAATTTTGTCAATTCGATGATATTTGAGATTCGTAAGATTTCCCCAGGTCGGAATACAGTAATCAAAAATTGAGATTACAAGAGAAGTGCTTATTATTAGCTCGCCTATTGAAAATAGGGTTTAGAGCTAATGATGTCAACCAGTACGTCTGTCCGTCCATCTGTCCGTCCGGTCTTTTTGTCAATGTAAATCAAGACAATTTGAAAAGTGCCAGAAGTAGACTGGATCAGAACTAATACAAAGAGAAACATCTGCTGCTTCCATGGATAACAGTGATATTAGAAACAAGAATGATATATAAATCAAAACGTTTTGAAACAAGAATCATATTTTAAAGGTCTTTACATTTTTTATATACAAAACAACAATCTAGATTTCGTAAAAGCCGTAATTGGGGCATTTCATAACATTGTTTCATGATCTGTTCAAATTAATCAAAAATTGAATCTATCATTTAAAATCAGTATTTGGGATTTAAACAAATTGATAAATTGATTTTAACTGTAATTGTGAAACAATAAAATAATTTTTAACGAAATTGTACAGGTTGAAATATCAACATGGATTCACAGATTAGGAAACAGTAATATAGAATATAAATCAATGTTTTTTGGAACAATTCTCAAATATTCAGTTGCTTCACGTATTTGTTATTTAAACTATCTTTATGGAGTTATAGCATATTCTTTTGGATGTAAATCAATTCATCATAGAACAAAGTTTCGTCAATTACAATTACTAAAGCTTAAAACGCGGTCGTCTAGGTGAACGAAAATTATGATATTTTGATTTTATAAAGTCGAGCGACACGATAAGTAATATTGAACGACAATCTTTATGAATTGTGCGAGCTGTCGTTAACGTTTACAACGTTTTTATTTTAATCCATTTCTGGTTCCAACCTTTCTTGTATCTATTTATCATATACACTCTACTAGTCATTTTTCTACATACTGAGTCAAATTGTTGATTCCATGTCAATTTACTATCTATCTCTAAACCTAGATATTTAAACTCTGTAACTACTTCTATATTGTCACTGTTGATTTGAAGGCTTAAATTTACATTGGTTTTAAAGTTTGTTGGTATAATTAGCATGCATTTGGTTTTTTGGACAATAATTCCAATAAAATTGTATCGCACCATTGCGAGAGCCTATTCATATCTTCTTGTAATGACCTTTGGATTTCATTACGGGTTTTCCACTACAAAAAAGAGCTAAATCGTCTGCATAGAAAATGCATTGGCAGTTTTGAAATATTTTTGGAATATCGTTAATATAGAAGGAAAATATCAGTCCTGAGAGCGAGGTTCCTTCAGGGGTCCCCTTGTGCATGTCCATTTTGGATGACTTTTGATCTCCTTGTTTAACGATAATGCTTCGGTCTCGAAAGTAGTTCTGGAACCATTGTAGTACTGGCCCACTGAATCAGGCAGCTTCGAACTTCTTTATCAGGATGCCATAAATTAATCAATCAAACGCCTGTGTGAAGTCTACGAAAGCACACGCTGTCAGTAATCGCTGATCTCCAGCTTTTCGCAATTGGTTGGTCAGTTGTAGTGTTGTAGTTGAGACTGCAGTTATGTCATTTCAGTTATGGTTTTATTCCGAAGTTAGATTAAGGCCGAATCATATTCCTTGACTTCCTCCAGGGCGTTGTCACACGATTGCTTATCCTCCACGTTATCAACCAGCAATTTCATATGTAAGATTAGAGCTGCATTCCTTGGCGCCGGAAACTATAAGTCAATGTCTGGACTTTTCCTGACTTGTATCCTTTTTGTCTTGGGCAAGGAAAGTAGAGACTGCGGTGATGTCATTTCAGTTGTGGATTTATCTGCGGTGACTGACCGTCATTATTAGCTTGCCCATTAGAAAAAGGTTTGGAACTATCGATGTCAACCAGCCTATTTTTCTGTCCGTCCTTTTTGTTGGAACAGTCCCCAAATTTTGTACACTTGTTACGTAGGGCAGCAGTTTGTCACTAAGTTCAAGCTTGGGTAGAATCGGTCACACCCTTTGTCCCCTATAAATTAAACACCACTAGTAATTATACTACCAATAGTAAACCTTAATAATAGCAGCGAATTTTTTTATTTTTATCCATCATATTAATTTTATGTTCAACTTTAAAAAAATCAGACGATTCTGGATCTGCTTTCGGTCATGTCCCTTGTCAGTTGTCATTAGCCTTGATTGCTGTGCACATTAGAGTGTTTAGAATTGGAATCATAATCCCCCTTTTGTATCACAGGTCTTCAGGGCGATGTCTCGCCTCTAGTTAACATGAGTTAAGGGTTTCAGGATGAATATAGGAAGGTAAAATCAATACCGTCAACATCCAATTTTGTCCCGATAATGACCCAATTCCATCCACATATAATTTTGTCCTCTTCAATCGTATAACTTACAGATGCGCAATAAATGATTTTCTCCGCAATATCGAATCTGGACCAACCCTATCGTGAATATATGGAAACATTATATAAGAGGAATCTACACTTGAGTCCTGCCGCAATCGATGTAATTCAGCAACTGGATTTCAAAAACCACAACAAAGACAGCTCGAGAAGAGACATTGCTCCGTAAAATGAATTTTAGTCTTTATTCAATGTGAAAATCAAATTTTAATTGATTGCTTATTTAAAAATTTTGAAATTGTAAAAACCCTCAAAATGTTTAATTTTAAGTCTGGTCATTCATATGAAGATAGATTATTCATATCATTGTGAAACACGTACAGATATCAAAATCATGACATTTTTTTAATGTTCGCAAAACCAATAAATAGTGTATAAAGATTAAAAGATTCTTTGGGTATGAAATAATCAAAGTTTAAAGTAAAATCATAAGGTTCTTGAACTCTCCATCTTGAATTTGTCAGCCCATATACCGTCATTGTGCACGAAATTACATAACCATGACAGGAAATGACAGCTAGGCGGTTGTCATCAGCCTGATGAGAATATAGAATTTAATTATAATTCAATTTCAGAACAATTAAATTGTATTTTCAATTTAAAAGTCCAACTTACTTTGCGGAATGATTTTGTGTCCGATTCATTTTCCTAACTGGCATCATATATCGCATGGTAAAAAGTTGTAAGACTTTATGGGCCTTCCTTACGTCTTTTAACCTCTGTATGTGTACTATGAAATGCACAATATGCAATTTGAAGTACTTTTGACCTCAATCAACGATGTGCTTAGCAAATGCACAACATGGAATCAATGAAATCTGACTAACTGACACAATACCCGAATAGAGGATGCGTTTTATGAGATGACCCGGTCCTTTGATTTTAAGTCCTTTAATTTGAATCCATGAATCCCTGATGCTTTAACTCCGAAGTCCTACCAGTCCAAATTAAATAAATGAGAATGATTTAGAAAAGAGGAATGGCGGCGGTAACGAGGAGATAGTTTCTTGGAAGAAGAAGTCGGAGCTACAGTTTATTAGGAGATGACTTGTTGAGCTCCTCAGAATGAATGTTAATGACTCCCGGTCAGCATGATCTATATATTACATAGAGATGTGGGTTCACCTGAACCCACCAAATAACCTAATATTATTTATATTATACAAACTATGACTGTCATCCTTGTGACAATGTCTTGAAAACAAACAAACAAACTATGGCAACGTCATAGGGTCAACAACTGTAGACCAAACACGTTTCGACTAGTAATAAAAATTAATTAAAGTAATTAGAGATATAGTCGTTTCAGTATTATAGAATCAATCAACGAATCTACTGATCAGGAACTTACACTTACAAGGGACATGACATAAAGTGAGCAATCGGAATTGTTCATTTTTCAACAGTCAAAACTACAAGTCTCATAAACAATAAAAAAAATTAGCCGCCCGAATTTGCGCGTTGTCCCGAAAAAAAGATGAAGTTAACATAGCGCCGGTAAGAGAGAATTCACTAGAATCAGACGGCTTTTACTATAAGAAGGAAAGAAAGGCCGAGTTTCCTCGCTCGTTCTTTTCTATGTTCGTTGTTAGTAAAACTTATATTTTCGGTAGTAAAAAAAATCAGGTATTTCTGAGTGATCAGTTTGGGTCATGTTCCTTGTTAGTGGTAATTAAATTATTGATGTTATCTAACCCTACGTTTTTAATCTCCTATAACCAATTAACCTATATAAACGGATTTACATTTCTTTTCTGGGTATCCTTGGAACATTGTTGATATTCACAAACTGGAAGACGACATACCATTTTCCTCTAGAGGTCGGTTTCATCAGCTAGCATTGAAAGTGGCTCGACAAGACGTCGAGTTGCCAACAGACATCAGACTGCAAGGAACCAACCATAGATTTAAAGAATGGCATGATGGTGACTGTGATAGGGAGTCAAAACCAAAAGAACGGTTTTTGGATTATCTAACAGTTAGTGATGGGTAGTAGAACTAGATCTAGAACTAGAATGCCTTTTAGTTCTAGTTTTTTGTCGGTACTAGAACTAGAACTAACAGAAACCAGAACTACTAAAATACTAGAAAAACTAAAACTAAAAGTAATCTCAGAACTAAGAACTAAAAATGGAACTACCAGAACTCATTGGAGGGTTTTAGTTCTAGTTCCATTGTATGTATAATGGAATTTTTCATGTACAATTTATTTTTAGACGGATTATTTTTTCCTTAAAAATGAGTGCATTCCGTGAAATTAATGCAATAATTAACAATAATTTTGTATAATATATCTTGGAATATATTGAACCGATCTGGTTTGATTTTTTTTAAATTATTTTAATAATTTTTTCTCCAGTACCTCCCCTGGGTAAAATAAAAAGGAAAATTATTTCGCTAATATATGCTGTAGTCAATTTTTTGGGACTCAATAATGAGAATCTCGTCCCGCACGTTTCGTCCCGTCTAATCTCGTCTCTGACCAATTTCCTGACAGACTCATTTCTTCCCTTTCAGCAGGAAGTCCAAGCAAAACTGTCTCTATTTCCGACTTCATAGCAAATCTATTTATAATTCCTGCAATTTCAGTAGCGATATGCTTTAGGGATGAATCTGTTTTTGACTGAAACTCATGGAATCTTTTGCCCTGTTTTTGTCTAAGTTTTGTTATAGACTGGTCTTTATTCTGTTTTATGCGACCAGAAATCAATATTGGACAGGTATTGTTGTCCCTCGTGGGGATATCGTGACCCATATCAAAATCGGTACCAAAATACCTCGAACTTGGGGTGAAATGCACTCCGGAATGATCATATATTATGCCAGAATGGCAAATAAATAAACGTTTGAAATACTCAAATATGTTTAAGCGGTGATGTCCTCAGTAGGGTCCGGCTTGATAGTGGTTCTGGTCATCTTTGTGGGGGTTGTACACGTTCGAGTTCAACTTGTCAACCTGCTGTTTTGTGGTAAGGCTTCTGCTTGAGACTTTGTCCCTCGGCGATATGTGTCTTGCACTCGTTCACGTCGGGCTGCACTTACAGTTTTTTCTTCTGTTGCCGAGTTTAGAGATTTCCGAGATTTTAAATAAAAAGTTGCACCCGGAAAAAACCAAAACTGATTTTGGCACCATATGACGGTTCGTATGGTGAACCTCTGGTTCTTAATGCAATTAATGGGCCTTTGTTAAGGGAAGAGGACGTCCACGGCTGCAATGTGTGTCTTTATTATGGGAGAGCTTAGACTGTTCACATACATTGAGTTCTAAAACTAGACTAAAGTAATCACTGGGAAGAATATCCTATGATACAGTGATTGACGGAGAACCATCTCCGTCGTTTTATATCTTTATCTAAATCCGTACATTCTATTGAAGACCGAGGAATGTATTGGCATTGATAAGAAGTAATGGAATAGTATCCTAGAGTAAATGATTATGATACCGTCCATGAAGTTATCATCTTAGTTATGGGTTATTCTGAAGGGACGGTTTGGGGATGGTTATACTTTAAAGTAGCATTGACCAATTTAGTCCTGTGTTGTTGAGGTGGTCGGTAGTCTGCGTCGAATTTCTAATTTCTTTAGCGAGGAACTTGAATACTTACAGTGTCCTTGTCCTGTAAAAGAACGAGACGTTCAGTAAAGGGCCGGTATTGTTTTAGTCTTACAACATTGACTACTTCGTGTTCCATCTTAGTTGGCCAATCGCTTAATGTCTTTTGTGTTTCAATCTCGTAATTTAGATCGGAAAATTGCTTCGTAATTTTATGAGGTCCAGTGAATCTTGGCAAAAGATTTAAAGCTCGTCCTATCATACGGAGGGGTGTGTAAAGTAGAACCATATCTCCTATATAAAATTCTACGTGGGTTTTTTTTGCATCGTATCGTAACTTGTCGGATCTTTGCTTCTTTTCGAAAGTTATTTTGGATCTGTCCAATGCCTGTTGAAATCTAAGAGATAGTTGTCAGCTTTAATACTCAATATATAGACAATATACAACAATAAATAGAAAGGGGTTGCTTTAGTGCCCTCATTTACTGAAGTATTGAAAGCATAAACACCTAGGGGTAAGTATTTATCCCAGTCTTACTGACTGTCTGACACAAAATGTCTGAACATGGCTGCCAGAGTAGAATTAAAACGTTCTACCATTCCGTAACAGTTTGTGTGATAACTAGTAGCATAACTGTTATAACCTTGAGGGCCTTAAATAATTCTGTTATAAGTCTAGCCCCGAAGTTCGTTCCTTTATCTGTGAGGATACAACCTGGAGTTGAATGTCTACAAAAAAGGATCTGTTGCAAAATAAACTCGGCTGTTTCTTTTGCTGTTATATTTGGAAGCGCTTTAGCTTCTACCCATCTGTTTACGTAATCAGGAGCAGTGATAACATATATATTTTCTTGATAACTCTGGGGTAAAGGTCTTAGACAGTCAAGTCCTATTGTTTCGAAAGCAAAGACACTTTTTCATTGATTTAGATCGAATTTAAGTATCCTTGTTTCTCAGTCTTTGTCTGTTTGTTAATAGCACATGATAAACAGCCAATAATAAATGAGCTTACACTTCTAGACCTTTGAGGCCCGATAAACCTAGCAGATAGGCGTTTAAGTGTTTTAGTAATTCCCAAATGTCCGTGAATGTTGTCCGACTGATAGCTTTCCATCAATGTTTTCCTGTTATTCTTAGGAACTAGTGTTCTTGAACGAGAAGAATGTAAATCCTTGATACATAATACATCTTTAATTAGTTCACACTTTTTGTCAAGGCCTATCAGAGCTCGTTTTTGTATACAGTATAAGCCGCGATGGGAGTAAGGTGCAAAGACATCAAGGACTCTCACTAGCCCCACTCGCTCACCGTGCGCAAACCCCAAATTCCAACTATCATAACTTTATTAAGGATGGCCATTCAGAAGAGCCACTGTGATTTTCGTTTTCCTAATTTTGTTCTTGATTTAAAGGTATATAACACATCGCGTATCTCGTTATAAGGAGATGCCGTCCCATTGTAAGCACACGAAGTCAGGTAATTTTTCCAAAGCTTTATAAATCAAGATTTGTAACTTAGCGAATTCTGTAACGTAACACGCAAATAATATTATTAATAGAATGCACAAAATAATTAATTGAGTTAACATTATACCTTTCTATTTATTATATTTAATAATTATAAAATAATATATATATTCATATGAAATAATAAGAGTTTTTTATAGATATTAATTAGAAGTATATAGGTACAGTACTGGTAGATATAGATGTAGTATAGGTAGAATACTCTTAGAGTATTTATATGTGAATTCAAGGTTTGTGCGTTGAAAAGTCTCTTTACAAACATTTTCAATATTAATGTTGGTTGTATCTAAAATTAAAAAAAACCTTGATCTAAAAATCTAACATTCAGTTTCTCTTTAAATAAATCTTTTAACTCGTGAAATGCAAATATCTTTGCAACGCTTTAGGCTGCTGCATTTCCCATTTGAATCCCTTGATGTATGAAAAATTGACCTTCTTGTGATATATAACTGTAATTGAAACAGAGTTTCATTATTCTTGCTAGTTCCTCTCCTGATAATGCCAATTGTGATTCAATTAGATGATTAAACTTAATGTAAGCTGACACCCAGTGTGTTATACAATCATTCACATTTAAATTAGTGTACATAGAGAGTGACATAGATTATATCATACGTCTATTCACAATTGGGTTTTAATTTTAGATCGTCCAGTAAAATGAGTACATGTGAAGTGTCTAAAAGTAAATTTGAAATAAAGTTCATTACAGGTTGCAAAATGTAATCTTCGAGTAAACTTATATTCCTATTTATAGTACCACATGTACTATTAATTGGCCAACCTATCGGAAAATGATCAAATGG
This sequence comes from Desoria tigrina, assembly GCA_906901685.1. Lineage (NCBI taxonomy): Eukaryota > Metazoa > Arthropoda > Collembola > Entomobryomorpha > Isotomidae > Desoria > Desoria tigrina. Next base: position 377,517 of record CAJQTU010000040.1, read on the forward strand.
TTTGTGCACCTTAGGTAAAATATAAAAAGAACCTGGCTTGTAATTTGGAATACATAAAGATTCAAGTTTTTTAATGTGTCTTAGAAAATTGTTTAACGATTTAGTTCTATCAATAAATTCATCCATGCTATAATGAAAATGTGATATGGTTGTTGGAAAATATACATTAGTGTCATTAAGTTGTCTCATAATCTTATCCTTATAGTCCTTTGGTTTGATAATACAAATATCTGCATTTTTATTCGCATTTTTCACAATAAAATTACGTTCCTTAAAAACTTTTGTAAATAAATTAGATATGAATTAGGAATAATCATATTGGTCAAATGTTTTTAGATTTAGATTTTAACAAATTATAAAGGATTATTATTTTTAATTAGATAATTGATGGCTTTGTTTGGGAATATTTGCAGGTTTAATTCGCATTATTGGCGTTACAAAGTTTGTCTTTTAAAAACAGATTTTTACAATCCCCTTTCTTTAAAATAAATTATTTAACTTAATTTTTTTAAATTTCATTTGAACTTGAGAGTAAAAGTTTTTTCTCTGGAGGTGTGACAACACAAAATTTTAATCCTAGTGAAAAGGCATAATTCTAGATTTTTAGGAATTTGTTTTTGATCTGTGAAATTATGAATAAAATTTTGGTTAGATTTCATGGACATATACATTTTATAAAGCTTACAGTACTGTTGTTTTGAAATAGTCTCCTCAATGTTCAGTATTTTACGTAGATTTATGAATTTGCTTCGTGATTTTTTGATAGTCGCAGTTTATCAGAATATTGCCTTTAATCGTTCCGATGGTGTGATTGTTTTCAGTTTTGAGGTTGATGTCGATTGATGATTACTCGTATTCATCTCTCATCTTGACTGGGTCTTGGCGTGTTTCTTCTCCGATTGTTGTATTTTCGGTCTGGTCAATAAACATTTGATGGGGTCTGGCCCAGAAAGTTTTAGTTTCCAGGTCCTTGGAACTTTGAAACAGTTTGTTGTGATTTATTGTAAAGCTTTAAATTTTGGAATTTTCAATTTGAATAATTACGTCTCCTGGCATTGTAGTTATTTTGCGGACAGTTAGGATAGGACTTGGGGTTGAAAAATTTGGATGTATTTTGAAATGTAGTTATAACTAAATATTGGTTTAATTTTGCCTTTTCGATTTTTAGTGCAACTTCACCAGAAAATTCCACTTGTTCAGATCTCATTATTTAGAAGTAATCATTCGCAAACCTATAATTTTTTTCAAGGTAATTTTTTGGGATTGGTTTTTCTCCAATGAGGTTATGTGTGTTTAACTTTCGATTCATAGTCCATCCAATTTGCATTTTGAACATCTTTTGATATTAAAAAAGTTCTTGCCAACTTGATTATGCAATCAACGTGAGGGTTAATAGGAAGTAGGTGCTCTTTGTGTTGCAGACACAATTCGATTAGTGCAACTCCAACCACTCCGACGATAAAAATTAACAAAGTTAAAGTGATTGAAACGAAATTTAATTCCAACGAAAGGTTATCAATCGTGGTGTTTGTCATTCCAAGAGCTTTTTATTCTAATAAACGATTTTATATTTTAAAGGTAAATAGTCATATGTACTAGTAACTATCTAAAGACAACTTTATGAACGGATTTCTACCTTGTATAGACGGTAAATATTAAGGATTGGCCTCTGTCCTCTATATATGCTATTCTTTTAAGCTTCTTCTGTAGATTGATTGGGATTGGCACCCAAAATTGATTTAAGAAAAGATTCTAATATAAGCCATCCGATGATGAATCCTAAAGAAATGATCGAGAAGACATTGACCGAGAAAAAGGATATTTCTTAAGTTACATTATGGTCAGTTGTGTGGTTTTTCAAACTCCCTGCAATTTTCTTATAGCCAGGTGTTTTTTTCTTAAGCATGTATGCCTTTTGTCTTTGTGACTTTTATGTAGTATGATATTTGGATATGGGTGTGATATTTATATGATGATTATAGATGTATATGTCTATATTATGTGTTTTATTTAAATATCTGACTCCTATCGTACGATCTAGTAGTCAAGAGTCCGGTTTTAAAATGAAATATATAAATAGATGGGGTAGAAACTGCAACCCAAACGTTAAGCCTATTTAAATTATAAAAACTAGCGTTGTTGCGTGGCGAATAATTCTATATTTAACGTTTTTTTGTAAAGCCAATATTTGATTGTTAATGTTACTTATCTTTAGTAATAGTCAGTTATAGTGTAGGTGGAAATTATAGGCCAGATCAAAGGGGTCATATAGCATTTTGTGCTCGAATTCCTTTAAGAGCTGAGTAATTTTATTTAGTATACCACTACTAAAATGACATATATTCGGGTCACATTTTTCAATCCAAACATGTTATATAGCAATTTATCGCAAATTTTGTGTGGATTCCGAATCTGCAATAAAACGACGTTAATCATAAAAGCGTTTTTGAGATAAACTACGAAAACCGGAAAAAATCGGATTATTTTGGATTTTCTTTATTTTTAGGTGGTTCTAGATGTAAAAAGCAAGATACAAAATGTTATTTACGACTTTATTACGAGCTTTTATCACTAATCAGATTGTCATATCTCCGAAGCGTTTGTGAAATGTGCGCCAAATACTAACCCAAAAACCGATTAAAAATCAGTTTTTTACGAGGTTGACTCATTTTTAATCATGGTATTTTACTCGTTGATTTTTGTAACATTCGATTGTTGTTATATTGTCCTAATTTTTGCCTCGTATACTGGGCAGTATAGCATTAAACGCCTCACTTTCCTGCCTCTGGCAGGCGCCAAAATGTAGAAAAACCCGTTGATTTAGGGTAAAAAGATGTTAGGGTAGGATATCGAGCTATGAGAGGTATGTAGGGGAAGGATACCGAGTTATACGAGGTAGGTAGGGGTAGGATAACGAGCTATTCGAGGTAGTTAGGTGAAGGACACCGAGCTATGCAAGGAAGGGGGGGTAGTATACCGAGCTTTGCAAGTTAGGTGGGATTAGGATAATGAGCTATGCGAGGTATGTAGGGGTAGGATACCGAGCTATGCGAGGTACGTAGGGGTGGGATACCTAGCAATGCAAACGATATAATTCAGTTCTAAAATCAAAGATGAATAAATTGCTAATTAGGCTTTGACAATTGCCGGAATTGTATATCATAGTCCGGCATTTGCCGGATTAGATAAGTAGATAATTGATGAGAGACGAAATGTTGCCTTTAATTAGTGAGAGCAAATCTTGTATCTCTATTGTTAACAGATTAGAAATAATTGAAATATTCAAGACGAAATTACTGTCTTTAATGAGTAAGGGCAAAATTTGTACCTTTATTGCTATTAGACTAGAAATAATAAAAATATTCATGAGAGACGTTATAATTCAAATCTAAAAGCAAGGATGAATAATATGCTAATTAGGCTTTGTTAATTGACTAATTAGTGAGGGCAAAACTTGTACTTTTATTGCGTTGAGATTCGAAATAATTGCGTTTAAATAGTGCAAAAGAGCCTGGTCGACTCATTTCTTCGAGCAAAAGAGACTGTCCGACTTTTTCTCGAGGATATTAGCATGGTCGACCCTTTTTTGTCAAGCAGAAGAGCCTGGTCGACTCATTTCTTTAAGCAACAGAGCCTGGTCTACCCTTTTTTTCAAGCAAAGGAGCCTGGTAGACGCATTTCTTCGAGCAAAAAAGCCTGGTCGACTATTTTCTTCGGGCAACAGAGCCTGGTCGACCCTTTTCTTCTAGCAAATGAGCCTAGTCGACTCATTTCTTCAAGCAAAAGAGCCTGGTCAACTATTTCTATCGGGCAACAGAGCCCGTTCGACCGGGATATAGCTGGAATAAAAGGACATCCATATTCAGGTGAGTTATACAGACTTAGATTCGTCACTGTCTGAGTAAGAATGTTACAACACAACATACCTATCTTAAGATATTCTCTACGATGCCGAAGAAGACGCTCCAGCCTGTCAAGAAGCTGCCGAAGATGCTCCAGTCTGTCCAGCCTATCGGTGATTACGTTCCTGGGACCCAGACACGAAACCAACAAAGAGTAAGTATTTTATATTGTCAATTTTGTGGAATTTTTAACTGTTTGTTTTACAGACAGTCAGATTAGGGTATTCCGAATTTATCGAGTACAAATGATGTTCTTTTGTTTTTTTTTCAGTTGCTCGTGATCCAGACGATGACATCGGACCAGAGCGACCAATCGGTCACAACATCCGCCACTGGACCTCTTCGAGCCCCGTCACCGGACATCGCCAGCGGACCTTCTCTTCCTGCCGGACCCCGTCGAAACCCGCGGAAGAAGACGCTCCAGCCTGTCATGAAACTGCCGAGGATGAATCTTGGGGATCCTGTCATGAAACCGATCCTGCCGTTGGAGTCAACTGAACCAGCCGGAAGCCAGAACCAGCCTGCCGAAGACGGACGCCCTCGTCCTGTGGACCATCAAAGTCCAGAAAAGTCAACTGAGGAAGAAGACTTTAGCCTGCCATCGATATCTCCACGGTCGGATTTCCCGGAGGACCTTGACGACGCCGAATCTGACGTCTCCCATTCAAGTTCGGATTGGAATCTAGACTTTCTACCCCACCATCAACGTGGAACTGTGGACATCAACCTGCCATCAACGTCTCGTGAACCTGTACCAGAGGACCAAGGAACTTCAAGCAACAACGATTCTTCTCTCAACCGCAGTCCTGTCAGACAACACCAACTTTCCCGGAAGCGACGTCGAATACGGATCTCATCGTCATCGGATTCTTCAGACAGACATGAAGATCTCCCGGATCCCGATCCTGTTGCAACACTTTTGGCACAGGAAGCTGCACTCCACAAGGCCGCAATGGACTCAATCATCCACGACGTCGTCATTGTAATCATCGATGCTCCAGCTATAAATACTGCCATCATGGAAAGATATCGTGGTAAGATTTGTTTTCATCTATATTGAAAAAGTATTTTGATGTTGTTGCAAGTGAATTATAGGGAATATTTATTGTTTCGATGTGTTAATTTGGTTTTATTTTCCTATTTTTTTTTTTACAGATTTCCGGGTCGCTGTCAACGCGAAACCGAACACGATGTTTGCGTCTCTGGATCTTTATTCCAGCCGCAACCTGATGCTGAGAAATGCCGAAGAGGGGGACCGGATGGAGGACACCAGACCAAACTTCACCAGATACGTCTGCTCGAACCAGTCTAGGAAGTATTTGCGGCGTGCCAGCAAATATGAGCACATCTAGCTCCATCACATCGTGACCGGTAAGTTTATTGTTTTACTAGAGCTGTTTTTAATGATACAATGTACTTTACAGGGAAATTAATTCTTTTTCAAATGAATAACGAAAGAACTTTATTATGATTTCAGGTCCGAGATATCGCTGTCTTGTTCAAAATATAATGTTAGATTTGGTTTTCCTTATTCTTTTCAGTATCAATATTTTCATTATTTAAAAGGATCGAACAGCACAAGTACGGTAATTTTTCGGGATTTGTATTCATGTATATTATTTTCAACTCTTTGTTTTCAACTGTATTTTAATGGTCTGATTGGTTGAGATTAGGTATTTGTATTCATTTAAAAATTATGATTGCCTATTTTTTACACCGCCTGTCTTCTGTTATTCTGTCTGAGCATTTGCCATTATAATCTCATTATCATATTGTAAACCCTAAATGAACCCCAAATTTAAAGCTAAAGTACGAACCCGTTTTTACTTTCCTTACTTTCTGCAATCTGGGTTTAATTAATCTGATTGATAAATTGTATTTCAGATGAACGCTTCGATTTTTTTAAATTTTCTTTGATTTTCTAAAACAAAAAACTTTTGTTTTAGTATTTAGCATTGTTTTCTTGTTGTAGAGAGTGCATTGTCAGTATTAATATGATATATCTTTTGAATTGAATGTGCTTTTTATTGAAATTAATAAAGAAAATTTTCGGAACGTTTAGTTAGTGTTTTTTGTAAAACATCTCCAATTTTATTAAATGCCTAGGTTCTAATTATATAATAACTGATTATATGCGCTACTTGTTATCACGTAAGTGAAATGATGGGATTGAATTTGTAAATGTAATCATTTAAGATTTCCAGTATCAATTGGATAATTTGGATAATTTTAATTCAGAAACAAATAAGAAGCCAGTGCCAAATATTATTTTTATATTTGTTTTAAATGCTCAGTTTTTAAGCAAAATCGTTATTTCTTAAGCTGTTAAAACACTTTTTACCTGTCTGTTATTTAGAAATATTAGAGGTAATATTATTGGATTGAACGACGTTCGTTAGTTTTTGTTGTATTTTTTTGACAAAAGTTATAGTTTCTGGACTTCTTCGGGTTGAATTGAACTGATTTTTATTTTTTGCTTCTCGCCTTCACCTTCTCCGAGAAGCATCCGTAACTCCGGAAGAAGTTGAACTAGTGTAATGGTCTAGTTAATGCAACTTACAAGGGAAGTTTTTCGGGGTGTAATGAGGGAATTGCTTGAAACTTTTACGGTGAAATCTAAAAGTCTTATGGACAATAAAAATCGAAAAATTAGGTGCTTAATTTGACGTTGACCATGTTTTAAAAATTACCTAATACAAAAAATCATTTAAATTGACTTTTTAAAATGCTCATAAAACAGTTAATATTGGTCCGATTTTCAAAATTTTTCGAGTTTTGGAATGCCAAAGAGTTATTCCTCAAGGAAATATAAAGATTTGAATTTTCAAAAAAAAATTGAAAAAACAAAAAAAAATTATTCAGTATAACCAAGCTTAAAAAATTTGAAAATTCCAAGAAAATATAGATTTTTTCTAAAAATTCAAATCGTTTTATTTTCTGCAAATTCAGCTCTTTCGCATTCCAAAACTCGAAAAATTTTGAAAATCGGACCAATATTAACTGTTTTATGAGCATTTAAAAAAGTCAATTTAAATGATTTTTTGTATTAGGTAATTTTTAAAACATGGTCAACGTCAAATTAAGCACCTAATTTTTCGATTTTTATTGTCCATAAGACTTGTAGATTTCACCGTAAAAGTTTCAAGCAATTCCCTTATTACACCCCGAAAAACTTCCCTTGTTAGTCATTAATGGATTTAATTATTTATTGAACAATAAATTTATTATTTAATTGAACAAAAAGTGAGTTCATTAGGTTTCTAACCTTTCTGGAGGAAGAATAATCTAAGACTAAATAATATTTCTTAACCTATGGATAACGGAGCAATTTCTACCCCTGGGTAGAAATGCTCATCTTATTTCTATTCGATGAACAATTGTGAGAACTTTAAGGAGGAGGATTTTAATTTTATAATCTCATTTTGTATGAGATTATATTCTATTCTATTCTAGAGATTTTACTTCATCAATTCTCATACATTCCGGTATGCGGATGTGAGGATTGATGATAACAATTTTATACAGATTATTGGAAAGATAATCTTATGAAATATTTCCATCGTTCATGACTTCTGGAGGCATGGACTTGATATAATTTTTGATCTCCTTTGCTAAGTAAATTTGAAAGTTGGTTCGTTAAATATCAGTGACATTTATCCGACAGAATGAAAAAACTCATTCCTACATCGGAATTCCGTGACAACCTTTTTAAGAAAACACAACAGGTGAAGCAAGAGTTCAAAATAGGTGCCCACCCAGTAATGGTTGTTGCCCACACTTGCAAATTCTCTATCTTGATATAGAAATGTAAGTTGAACGTCAACGCAACGATCAGAATAAATGCGTTACAGGATCTGTTGCTTGCGTCACGAAAATTAAAGATAAGAAAATTAAGGCTGAAGTCAGAAAATCAGAAAGACATGAGCCATGACTCCAATGGCTTTGTTGGTATTTCTGGTCCTATTTGGCAGTTTTTTGGCATCTAGCGACCTTTGCCACACAATTTGTTGCAGTATTTGTATAATTAATACCAAGTGTAAATTTGTCCTGCCGTTGACTGAAGAAGGTTTTCGCATTATTAAACTTCAACCAAACGAGGTGTCAATTCAGGTAACTTCGAGGACGCTGCAGAGATGCCTGTTTTATCAGAAATCGTTCAAAGACCTGATAAAGACTGGAAAGGATTCGGATAACGACGATTTACATGAATTAACAGCTAAGTTGGGTATATCGACAATAGATCAATTATTTATTTGATATACAATAGTAAAATGTATTACAATAGTAGGTCTTTGGAACACAATTCTAATCCTTTGAGATTTCTCATAAAGTTTGTGATTGTATGTAAAATATTCCAAAATTCCTTTACATTTTCAACTAAGAACTAAACAGTAAACAGCAGTATTTAGACAAAATACTGCTGTGACAGGAGCACTCCCATATATTTCCTGTGAAGGAAAAAAGATCGAACCCACATCACTTTTAATTATTATTGCTGCAGACGATCAAGACAGCAGAACAGCAACAGACCGGGACACGACAATCAAACCAAATTACAGAGAAAATCACTATTCTCATCATCCTCATAAATATCAGGAGAATGAGCTCAAGATTGGATCCCCTCCAATTTTTTCCCAAATAACTTTATCCGACACTTTAATATATTCAGGAAATATTTTTATATCCCATGTGAATGAGTCAGACCTTATTAGACCATTTAAATGCCCCAAGCCTACTTTCAACGAAGGTCCGATTACAAAATTGTTTAGAAGCTTGTGTCGAAACCAAGATATGACTGGTCGAATACTAAAAGCAAATCCACATCTGCATTATTCTTGTTTCACAGCCTCAATCCAACTCTACAGAATCTTCACGAAATTTGCTAACTCATCTCGTTTTTACGACTTAAATGCCGGAATCGTTAGAAATGTAATACTGCAGGTAATTGAAATTGTATATCACATTTTTTTACCATCCTAGCCCTAGCCTTTGAAATTGACTATTAAATTCAACTCACGACAAATCTTTGCTATCCTTTAACATTGAACATTTTATTATTATTTTTGATAAACTATTTTTGTGTAATAGAAAATAGGAACAAATCTTCCGTTAATGTTTTCAGTACATTTTTCATCCTATTTAGCTTTAGATAGTGACGGTTGAAAATTATTTTCAACGTTTTAACAGACCCGTTAATACAGACATCGTTAATACTTTTATATTATAGTAAAATCAATAAACGATGAATAATTCTTATTGTGTCTGATAGTCAACCTTTAAAATTAGGACCGACTTGTTTGTTTTTCATGATCCGATACATTTACACATTCATATAAATGTTCTGAAAAGCCCAAAATTTATTAAACCTATCTAGACTTCTAATGACTGGGGCACTCTGTTGAGGCAAAAATATTTTTATGGTGTCAATAATACTACATCTAAGGGTAAGCTTAACGCACCATTTGTTCATGTGTCTAAAATTCTGGTTCATTCAGTTTTGTTCAAGCATGTGTAACAATCAAGGGGTCGTATAACCTCAACGTGCCCCCCCGTATTGTACCTTTGCCCTTGACCCGGCCATCATCCCCTGTGGGGAGAAGCCGCACTGGTCATATTTCAGTCTTATATTAATGCAACGGATTTTATGTGAATGATACTGTACCACTTAGAATAGGAGAATTGCCCGGTCGTATCCCGATGTCCTGACGTCTCGGTAACACCTTATGAGGGGGTGCGTCCCTTGAAGGGAATAAATGATAAGTCAAGAGTGAAGCTTGTTGGTCTGGATTCTCTACCAGAAAGATCTGAGGATATTTAATATCCTCAAGAAAATATATAAATACAAAATACGGAGTTCCTTTTCCTCTCTCTCTCTCAGCCGAACTGACTGGATTTCTAAGATGGAACCTGATTCCATGCCGGAATCAGGTATTCATCGTCCCCGGTCCTTCCTTCCCTCCTTCTCAACTCACCCCGAGCTTTCATCCTTCTGCGCCAAAAACTCCGGGTAACAGATTAAGCTCTCCAGGTGATTGAATTTGGTTTGGTTGAAGTGAAGAGACGAAGTTAACTTATTTCTAACTTATTTAACTTAACCTTAACTTAATTTAAAGTTTGTTTTTTTATACGTGATAAATTTACTTAATATTATTGACTGATTAAACTTAATTACAAGTGTATTTTCTTAATAGTTAATTCTTAGTTTCTTAATTTTGTCTATCATTTTTGTAAAGTCTTTAGTTGGATTATTTAACATAACAGGAAAGTTGTACTCTTTTAACATCATTTTCTTGGATGGTTCTAAATCTATTATACCCAAATTTTCTTTGCCTTTTAACTCATTCCATAACTGAATCAAATACATACTGTCACTCTTAGCATATTCAAGTGCCTGACTTGGAAATTTTGAGATTGGTCTTAAAGACCATGGGAAAACCTGGAATTGCTTGTCCACATTTATTTTTAACATGACCTTAACCATATTACTTAAACTAGGTAGCATATTTAACTCTAGATATTGTTTACAAACGCTCTGCAAGTCTAATGTTGCAACAAAATTTAACATATAATCCCGTTTGAAAAAATATACGTCGTTTTCAGAATACACTAATTTTAATATGTCGGGATTCAACAGTAGAGGTTTCAGATATTTTTGAATGAACTCAAATGTTGTGAACGGATCAATAATGAAATCAAAATGAATGCTTGAAATTTGGATTAATGATATTGCCGAATGATAAAAAAGTTCTTGATCAAACTCGCAATCAAGTGCAAATTCACTTTGACGAGACAAATGCTGAAACATTGAAAGAAACGAAAGCTCATCACTGACCAAATGCAACTTTCTGGTGATTACAGTTTGATCAACAACCCTAACAGTTAAATTATGGTCGTCAAGTTCCCAATTAAGTATTTTATGTTTACATGATTCGACTGGATTTGTGTTGTTAAAGACATACGAAGTGTTTAACTCACGTCTGTACTTGTTTAAACTCTCAGAACGTGTTGGATAAGTAGGATAGCCATACCGATTTCTTAATTTTCGCCAAGTTTCCCAATATTCGGCTGATTTAAGCTCTTTTGCCATCTTGACTTTTGACTTGGAAAATTTTGATATTACTGAAATGAATGATAAAATTTGGACTTATAATTTTGCATGAAACAAAAATGTATGGACAACACAGATTATTTTTTATTGTAAGATCTAACGCCGGCTAAATTTTTGTAATTGACGTTATTTTTGGCTCTTAATTGTCTGACAATTGGAATTACAGGTGGCTGTCCTGTTTGAATTTCTCTTATTGAAATTGGTAGTTGGGAATCGATTTTTCGTTCAAAAAATGGTTTGAGATTTGAAACGTGTTGTTTTGGGTTGCACTTATCAATCATGCGTAAAATATACGTGTCTCCACGCTTTTCTTTGATCGTAACAGGGCCATTCCATTTTTTACAAAACTTCTTGGCTTTGTTTTGATCTGCATCCGATAACTCGTGATTTCGAAACAAGACTTTGTCACCTACTTTGAATTCGAACGCACGATGTTTGGCATCGAAATATAATTTGTTTTTCTCGTGAGCCTTGAAAATATTGTTTCTGACAGTTTCGATCAACGATTTCAACGTTTGAGGAGTTTGTCTAACAAGATTTTCGATGTGTCTTTGCTTTTGTTCTTCAGTTTGTTCAGACTGATTTAATTGAAGGATTCTATCAATGGGAAGTTGAATTTCACGTCCCAAATTTAATAAAGCAGGGCTAACTTTTGTCGACTCGTTAACCATACTTCGTAAAACTAAAGCGAATTTTTGCAAATGTACATTCCACTGACCATGACAACCATCAAGGTAAGTGGCTATCATACGTACTAAGTCAGCGTTGACTCTTTCAGCTTTATTAGGAGCAGCGTGGTACGCTGATACTTGAATGTGTTTAACCGACCACACTTTACATATCTGACGGACTACTTTATTTATAAAATGTGTCCCGTTATCAGTAATTAAGTTTTTAGGAGCACCAAATCGACAAAAGACTTGATCTTCCATGACATCAGCAACCTTCTTGCCTGTAGCGGTAGTCATAGGAAATAGTTCAACCCAACTGCTTAATTGATCGACGACGACCAAGCAGAACTTATTTTTTCTAAATTGACTAGTTGGTAGTGGACCCAAAAAATCCATGTATAACGTTTCGAAGATTGCATTTGCGATTGGTACTGAGCCTAATAAACCCTTTGGTTTTGCCCTTTCAACTTTGAAAGCTTGACACTTTATACAAGATTTTACATACTGTTGAATTTCTTTATTCATATTATTCCAAAAGAATCTTTGTTTAATGGCCTCTTGTGGTTTCTTGACACCCATGTGTCCTGCTTCCGGAGCATCATGAAATTGAACTAACATTTCATGCCTTAAGGTTTTTGGTAATACTGGGACTACCATACTTCGACAAGGCGTATTGTCTATATTCGGAATTGAATTAATTCTACCCGACGTCTCGGAATTTTCAAACCGTCTATTTGCATGCGTAGAACTCATGGTTCCATTATCTTGAGTAATTGAATTTCTCTGCTGTAAGTCAGGAATGGGTTTTGTAAACGGAAGAATTTTTCGATACAAGATGTTGTCGCGAACAACATATAATTCAAGAAGATTGGGTTTAGATGTGTTTACTTTTGAAAGTAATGGATTCTTTAGTTTCATCATAATTGATTTAATTTCTGGATCTTCGTGTTGAGCATCAACTAACTTCATTAGAAAATTAGGATGACAAGTCAAGGCAGCAAAAATTGGAGTGTAAATATCTCTTTCCCCTTCGAGATGATCAGGCTCAAATGGAACTGGAGAAACTGGTGCCCTGCTCAAACAATCAGCTACAACGTTTTCAGACCCCTTTCGATGTTCTATTTTGCAACCCCATTCTTCTATCTCTTGTGACCACCGAGTTAACTTTCGTGATTTTTTGTGATTTGACCGTAAGTATGTCAATGCATTATTATCGGTTAGAACCGTAAATTCCTCACCCCAAAGAAAATCTCTGAACTTATTTATTGCCCAAATTACTGCTAAACATTCGAGATCAACTGCACTTAAGGCCTTTTCAGGATCCCTCAAAGTACGACTTGCAAAGTATATAACTTTCTCTTTGCCCTCGAAATTTTGACATAGTACGGCTGCTAACCCTATGCCACTAGCGTCTGTCCGTACATAAATTGGACGCGTATAATCTAATCCTGTCAACATAACTTTAGTTGACATGGCTTCTTTTAATTGCTCAAAGGCTTTTTGTTGTTGTGGACCCCAATAAAGCTTAGTCGTTTTTCTCAACAACTGGTATAATGGAGCCGCGATTGTAGCGAAATTCGGAATGAAAGACGAATACCACCCACACATCCCATGAAATCTAAGAATGTGTTTAACTGTTTGAGGGACTGGAAAATTTATGATAGCTCTGACTTTCTCAGGTTGTCTCATCAGTCCTTTTGGTGTAATGACATGTCCTAAAAAATCTATTTGATTTTTTGCAAAATGAGATTTGACTAAATTAATAGAAATGTTAGCCTCCTTCAACCTCTTTAGGACTCTACGAAGATGAACTAAATGTTCTTCGAAAGTTCGTGAAAAGACGATAATGTCATCAACATAAACAAAACAAAAATCCATGATGAATGTTTCGAGAACTCTATTCATAAGTGTACAAAAAGTTGCACCCGCATTTTTTAACCCAAAGGGCATTACTAACCACTCATAAAGAACTCCGTTAGCATAAAACGCGGTTTTTTGAATACTTTTAGGATGCCTACGGGTCTGCCAATAACCGGATTTACAGTCTATGATTGAAAACCAACCACCTGTAGGAAGTAAATGAAGAATTAAATTGGCTTTATGCATTGGTGTTGCATTTTTAACCGTAATTTTGTTTATATGTTTGTAATTGATCGTCATCCTTTTTGAACCATCAGGTTTTTTTACTAATACAATATTTGATCCATAAGGAGATGTAGAAGGCCTTATCAACCCTTGCTTTAGCAGATCATCTACTTGTTTCTGAATTTCTTGGGATTGACTTGGAGAATACCATCTAGGCCTTTCCGTAGGAATTGGAAAATCTGGAGCTTCAATTTTATGCACGGCATAACTGGTTTGACCTATCTTACCATCAGTGCGGGCGACTGTTGGAAATTCTAATAATAATTTCTCAATTTGTGAATCTCGAGAACCTGGGACTGGATTTAAATTGAAGCCGTTTCGAGCTTCCAGAACGAATTAAAACGTACCGTTAGCATTACCCAACTGATAATTCAAATCAGGTGAATCAGAAAAATGAAAAGTTAAATTCTGAGAATTTGGAATTATTCCTTCTTTGGAAATAATATCACTCCCAATAATGATTGGATACAGTAACTGCTCAACCACTGCAAATGAATGTGAAATAATCTTGTGGCCTATTTTGAAAGAAAATTTGAGTTTGCCCAGAGTGTGAATTGACGTAGGATTTCCACACTTAATTTCAACACCCCGATCATACTGTATGTCGGGATTAATTAACCAGCGTGTCTCAATTGAATTAAGGATAAAGTTGAACATGAATCCAATAACCCTTTGAATTCCAGTTTTTCATGACCAACCGTGTGAAACGTAATTGTCGGAATGGGAGCATATGTCGGCATTACTGTTGGGATGAATCTGGGTTCGACTGACCTCTGGATCTCCCCTGATAGTTTAAAGAAGTTTGGTGATTTGGAGAATTGGAATAAGAAGAATTACCCCTTTGAGAATTATAGTAAGCCTCATTTGCATTTTGATATGAAGAGAAATCTTGATTAGAATTTTGATTTTCGGTAGGAACGACATGTGTCATAACTACTGGATCACAATTATACGCCTTGTGTCCAAATTTCTGACATTTGTAACATTTAACATCAGCTAAATTAGTGGAATTTTAACTGCCTCTGCCACCACGATAATTATTCTGACCGCGGCTTGGTCCTCGATAATTTGAATTTTGGCCTCTTTGACCTCCATTGTTAGTGTGACCGCCTCTTTGACTAGACGAAGTTTGACCTGAATTTGACTGTTCATTGTTATTACCATTTCCATTCCCATTTCCATTACCGCCTCTGCCACGATAATTATTGTCAGGATGTCTACCATTCCCTCTATGACCTCTACCATTGGAACCGTTATTAGACTTCTGACCATTATCTTTCGATTTTAACAAGTCTTCCCTTAATCCCTTAAGTGGAGGAATATCGGCAGGTTTCTTTGTTTGATTTCGACTAAGCCTATTCAGATTGTCATGTACATCAGCTAACTGATCTAACAACCTATCGACTGTCCACGGTGGAATATCCATAATTAGAGATGAAATGTCGGGACGTAATGACTTTCTAATTCGACGTAAAGTCGTCTCATCTGTTTCTGTAGGATCTATCTGCTTCGCTAGATTAAACATCTCGTAAACAAATTGTTCTGAAGGATCATTCATGCTTTGCCTTCGTGTATGCAAAAGTCTGATTCTTTCATTTCGGATTGCCTCATTATCGAACCTAGCTTTAAATGCTAACTCGAAAGCATCCCAACTTACTATTGTACGTGAGACACTATCATACCATAGCTTGAATTCGCCCTTCATTACCACAGGAAGGTATTCGAAATACTTAGCCTCATCGTAATTCTGGCTAGCAAAGTAGGTTTTGCATTTTTGAAAAAATGTCTCGCTCGTCATAACCTTACTATTGTAAACTGGAACTTCGATGGAACTATTTAAATTAGCGACCTTAAATACCTTCCCAGCATTTAGGATTTGAGCAAGAGCTAACTGACTTAAAAGGGCTTTCTGCTCATCGGTAATACCAGCGAGTATAGGATCAGCAAAGTTAAGACCCGCAGCAGCCATGTTAAGATTAGAATTATCGAAACTTGAATTATTAGAATGATTGGAACCATCTACAACTTGGCTAGAATTAGAATTATTCAAACTAGTTTGACTTGAGTTTGAATTATTTAAATTTTGAGTTGAAACAGCAGACTCAAATTTGGAATTTCCAGACAACCTATGTAAATTAGATGTCTGTGTGGCAACAGTTTTGACCTTTTTATGCGGAACAATGGGACTATTGTTTCGTTGTAATCGAGCAATATATCGTATATCCCTACTCGACTTTGATTTTATTCTTTTTGGCATAAAAATTCTATGTAACCCACTCCTCGCGACGCAAGGCTAGTTCACAAAAAATTTTTAAAATTTGGAAAAATAATGCCTTAAAAAACAACAATTTTGAAAATAATTAAATTTGAAAAATCTAATTTGAAATTACAGAATGATTAATAACCCTCAGTACCAATTCGCAATGCAAAATGGCCAAATTCAATTTAATACGACGACACAACAGAATTGTGAACCCTCGTTACCATGACAACCTGGTGTATGGTACTTCCAGGTGGGTACTAGGGTTTAGAAACGACTTCATAAACCGTTTCCCAGACCTAGGTGCTGATAAACCGGACAAGGAAGATCACAGTTTAACAGACTTCCTATGAGAATACCAAAAACACATACATTTATTAAATACCAAATGATGAATTGATGAGGAACAGCAACACTGTGACTGCAACTGATGACTGGAATGACGTAATTGAACCAAAATGACCACTAAAAATCATACGAAACAAAAATTCAATTAATATATATTCATACAAATTGGCACAAAATAGGAATGATTTTCATTAATTGTTACGGTATTTGACTCAAACTTGAAAAAAAGTTGCATGAAAACACAATATAATACGGAATCCGGAGGAAATTAGACCAAAAAAAAATCCTCATAAAAATTGTACCACAACGCCCCTCATAAAATTCGAAAAATTAGAACACGTCAGACAATGAAACCAAAATGATCGCCATTGTAACAATCAAGGGAATCGTATAACCTCAACGTGCCCCCCCGTATTGTACCTTTGCCCTTGACCCGGCCATCATCCCCTGTGGGGAGAAGCCGCACTGGTCATATTTCAGTCTTATATTAATGCAACGGATTTTATGTGAATGATACTGTACCACTTAGAATAGGAGAATTGCCCGGTCGTATCCCGATGTCCTGACGTCTCGGTAACACCTTATGAGGGGGTGCGTCCCTTGAAGGGAATAAATGATAAGTCGAGAGTGAAGCTTGTTGGTCTGGATTCTCTACCAGAAAGATCTGAGGATATTTAATATCCTCAAGAAAATATATAAATACAAAATACGGAGTTCCTTTTCCTCTCTCTCTCTCAGCCGAACTGACTGGATTTCTAAGATGGAACCTGATTCCATGCCGGAATCAGGTATTCATCGTCCCCGGTCCTTCCTTCCCTCCTTCTCAACTCACCCCGAGCTTTCACATGTATTCGGTCAACTTCGCAATAGTTATTTACGACTATTTATTCAACTAGTTTAATTGGATTTGGATATTCGTGTTTAAAAAAATGGCACAAAGTCTAGATACTACATCGGACTTGACAGATATTCTGAGTTCTTCTACTTCCGGTGACCAACAAATGGACTTTTCCACTATTTCGCTGGATATCTCAAGTAGCGTTCTGGATTTTGTTTAATCCTCGGCCGACTTCACCAATCTTGACGAGCGTGATAAAATGGATTGAAACCTCCTCTACGGTAATCATCATAATCATAATGCGCAAGAAGTCACACTTTTTTTTCAAAGTTGAAGCACAACGAAGAAAATATTTGAGACGGGGTGGGTTGCAAATCAGGACCTTAAAATGTGCGGGGCTGAATGATACAGTCGGTGTAGCGAGTCGCGCAGAAAATTTTTCAAGGTCGGCTGTTTTTTTCGCTAAAACTTGCTCCATCGGATCAGGGCGGAATCGGTGAATGGGCCTCCTAAAGTGAAGCTGACTTCGGGGTGCTGATTTGGATACTTTTTGCTGAGGATAGGGCGAGGTTGGCGTGGTAGGGGAAGTGCACTTAGTCAAGGGTCCAGTTGGCAGTGTTACCCATTTTGTTAAATTAATTATAAATATCAGGTTTTACGTCCCATTTACCCTAAGACGAGAGTGTATTAGACGGGTCTTGTCTTGATATTTTTTCCGTGAATAGATCACGGGCTCCGCATTTCGCGGGCTTGACTTTATTTAGAGGGAGGAGAGACTGGTGAAACCCATTTGGCCCTGTATTTATTTATGCCAGGAGCGAAGGAAAAAAACGAGAAAAAACACTAGACTAAACCACCAGAAAAAACTCCATCAAGTGTTCTGGGATTCGAACCCCTTACTACAAGCAGTAACAGCTCCCCGACTATACAACTTGCGCTATTATAGCATCTCTTTGTTAAATTAATTATCTCGTCCGATTGTCAACACTTGATAGGCTGACAGGCGTGAACTATTGCGCAAAGCATCTATTTGGTGATATAGGTAGTTATTTTTATTCACCATTTGCAGTTAGTATATCTTATTGTCAGTAACAAAAAATAAGGACATGTTCACACCAATAATTGCACTTCTAATGTTAATGAGAGATTTAAAACTCGCTTTCCTATCATCCCCTTAAGGCTGTAACTGGCAGTAAGATCGTCGTATAGAATTTTCTTTATCATGTTTTTTACACTGTCTTTAACATCGAAACCGCCAGCATTAGATAAAAAGTTGACATGAAATATGAACACATCGATCATTGTATTTCTCAGCAGTTCTAAGCTCGAATGAGATCAATTTTATTATTGTTTATGTGACGTCATATGTAGATAAGGTTTATCAATGTAATTAGTAGCAAAATTTCAATCTTACAAAGTATGTCATTTCATCAGTTACGTGAAGCGCTTCATTCAGTTTATCCACATCTTTGAATTGAGTGATCGGAAAGTTGAATTGGCCAATGGCTTCTGATGTAGCGATTGGAGTTACTATCCGAAAACTTTCTCGATACAGATGTTTATTCAACAACACTTATGTGCTGCCGGGGTCACTTGGATGGCATTTAGCTTTGAGAGTACACGGACATCAAAAATAGTGACTAAGAATACGAAGCTTAAGACAAAATTTTGAATGCCAATTGTAACGAGTTTACCTGGTTGAGTCAATGGATTGTAAAGCATTCACTTGATGGATAAAATTGCCGGTTAGTTTTGGTTAGAAACCAAGTAGTCTTAAGATTAGGTCTCCGAATTGCACAACATCTTGAACTGATTTTGGACCTTTGAGACCTAACAGGTCATCTGAGGAAAGAACTGGGTTCATAGCTCTATTCATTTGAAATGCATCGGTCGTTTGACAAAGTGGAAATTTGTCGTCTTCAGATTAGGGAGAGTTGTTAACTTCTGTGTTCAATCTTGGCGGAGAGTTTAGACGCAGTACTACTTTACGACGTTCATATATTTTGGAATTTTAAAGTCTGAAGTTTTCGCACGCTTAAAATTTACCCAAGCCTCCTTATACATGGCTAAAATCCAAAGAGTAAACCTTGATTAAATAACACGAATTTTGTAAAAAGTCAGAACAGAACGAAAGTGAATGTTATCACGTTTAAACTCCATACCTAATTTTTTAATAAGTTGAATACTGCACCTCTTCCACGTTTCTTTATGAGCGAGTACTTTTTTCTATAGTATTTGGTTACGTCAACAGGTGGACGCGGCAAGTAACATAAGTCGCCATCAATTTATTCACTTGAAACGACGGCTTTGACGTTATTTTCGTCGACGAACTTTACAATCTTTCCGGATCACTCCTTTGTTGACACCGAACACGATCATATGTTCGCGCTTTCACACCGATCTTATCTAGTATTAAACTGTGAGTGTGAGGAGAAATTGTTGTTTGTTTGAGTTGGTTAGGAAATTCACCTCTGTGGAAAAACGCTGTGAATAACGTAGCCAAAGGATTCTTCAGAAATTCGATAGAATAGCTGATGAACCTATGAGTGAAAATTCTGATTCAGAATTAGATTTTTTATACAATTGAAGGCTCGGTCAACTTCTGAGGTAGTCCAACGAATCAGTAAATTGTGATGATGATACATCAGGGGGTTTGTAGACGTAGATGCATAAAAACGGCTTTCGAAATTCGGGATATATTTTGTAGCAGTTGATTTTTGTTTCATGTGGAAATTTGACATCGTAAGAAATTTTGTGGAATTCGTGAGTTGCGGATGTAGATACCAGTTCCGCCTACTGTTCGGGTGGCTCTATCGTTACGGAAGAATGTGTAGTCGTCGATTTCAAATGTGCCATTTGTTTGATAATTTTGAAGTTTTGACTCAGCACCAGCAAAGAATTCAATTTTGTTGGATGATAGAAATGCACGGATTTCGTCAATTTTGTTGGAAAGTCCGTTTACATTTAAGTAGGCGTAAATTAGGCCCCTTTTTGAATTTTGGGGTTGACTCCTTGTAAAGGAATTTCATTGATGCTGATATGTCTATGAATTCAAGGGGATCAAAAATTTCATAGACTTCAACTGAAAAAAATTGACACGAAAAGCACATTCTGTTGTACCACATTCACCTCTCCTGCTCTTCCTACGTCGGATACCCAAGACATCATATCTAACCCGTCAATTAGATGTAGTGTTAGAATTTACAAACAAACCAATGTCAATTACAGATTTAAAAACTAATTTTAATGTTAATACTTTATTCTTAATGTTCCGACCATATTTGTAGGTCGGAAAATTATGCATATTGCCTTGGAACATATTGCCTTGTATGGGTTTATATTGACGAATTGTTTGGGCTTTTGGATCAATTGTGCGAATCACTCTTCGAATCCTCCTTCGAAGTTGACGCGGAGATCAGCGTGTGATTATTTAATCTCATTGAAGTTTGGAGTTTATTGGTTCTTTTATTTTCTTTCTTTTAATAATCTACGCTCACATTGTTACCATTCCCATTCGACGCTGTATTTTTCTCTAACCATCATAAAAGAATTAATGGTGTTTTGCCGATTGTCTCAACTCACGGTTACTCCCTTTAAAGTATGATTATTTATTTCTCATGTCATCGTTGCTCATTGATTGAGTATCATAAGCTGGAGGTGGATTGCGGATCAGAGAGGTGAACTTTCTCATCGTTTCGCTTACGAACACGGATACGATTCACACTTTCACCATAATGTCATTAATTTCTATAATAATAATTTATATAGATCTTTTTGTTCAATATTTTCTTCGGTTACAATTTGTATAATTTGTCTTGTTGCATAAGAACTAACTCACGTTACCTATTATGCAACAATTAATGGAGGGTCTATAACCCTTACCTAAAAGTACGGTTATATATAACGGTTCGATATTACCGTATGACAATATCATACCGTGTAATCTTCATAATAATATTTAAGTAGTTAATAGATGAAACCTTATTCCTCCTTCTTCCAGTCTAGCTATATGAGGCTACGCAGTCTATATGTATAGTGGTTAATTAAACCCTCCGGCCTTACTCCACAATATCCACCGTACTTGCCCGCAGGCTGTATGTATTAATCAGTGCCCGGCATGAACTCCATTACATGATTTTTTTGGGTGAATATGAATTTATTCATATGAAATTTATGAATGGTAATAATTATTTCATCATATACAAACACAAAAATTATTAAAAAACACAATATTTATTATTCAATAAATTATATTTTTGGTATTTTATTAGGAGGTTCATCTCCAGTTGTAAAAGTGCATAGTTGCTTATTGAAAGATTCTGAAGCTGCCCAGTGCAGTACGACTTCCTGAATCGCCCTACCGTATTCCTCCTTCTTCCATTATACTATGAGGATATGCCGTCTATAGTGGCTAATTAGGCCGTCTGGGCTTTACTGCGCTAAATATGCAATTAAGCCCTCCGGCACTTTTGGCTGCTAGTGAAAAACACCTACCCCGCTGGCACCTTGTTGTATATTAAAGGGAGGGGCTTCGCCCCATCCCCCCCCCCTCTGTAACATTAATTGCCTGGTAAGTTGCTTGAAACAATGAACGTGCAATTAAAGAGCAACTCTTTGCAATTTATACATGATTGGGATAGGTCTGTGGCACATTATTGTTTGTAACCAGTCCTCTTGCTTTATTACATTGACTTTATATCCCGTTAAAAGAGTCAATATTGTAAAGCCTAAATCTTAAAAGGATTCCAGTAACCAGCCTTATTGTTAATCATTCGTTATTTTAGTATTAGATGCTTTGTTTTGCTAATGATTTTTAGAAATGTTGTATACTATTATATTTTAACAAAGAGGCGAGACGGAGTTCTAAAGGAATTTCAAATGTTAATTAATTAAAAACCTTTAAATTTAAATATTCTAAACCAATTGTCAATAATCTTTGAAACATAATGTGGCTTGTTCTCATTCACCAAAGGAATAAGAAGAATAAGAACATGTTATAAAAATTTCAAAAATGTGTTGATTAACTTGACTTCGAGTAGACTCGACAATTTACCATTAAAATTCTTAATATTAATTAAATGTAAGTATTAATTTAACTGTTTAATTATTCTTGACTAAACTACTTGTCATGTTCTTTTAAAAATAAGATGAGACCATCGCCTCCTTAGAGACAATGCTATAAAACATGGTGCATTGGATTAAAGTCTATATTAGTTTGTGTAGACTTGATTATTCTTGTATCAAGCATTGCAATTGCCAATGTTAATTAAATGCAATTGTAGTATTTGATTATTTAAAAAAGGTGACTTCTTAGTCGCTTTAATAATAATGTTAACAAATTAGGATGTTTGGAAATCGATTTGATTGTTTTTATAGTTGAACAAATGTAAATTGAATACAGACAATTATTATACTAATTAGTTATTGCAGTGTAAGGCATTGTACCTGATATCCCAATTACAAATTATTAAATTCCAAATTTGATTTCGCTAATTAATTATTCTAGAATTCACTAATTGTTGGACCGCATTGATATTATTGTGACCCTCTTGAGAGTAATATCACCTAAATGCACTCAGCATAGGATAAGGTTTTAGCTGTAACTGTAAAGAAAGTTTTATAATTATGCTAATAATTAGTAAGTGATATTCCGTATCATGTTAATTAAATGCAAAATGTCAGTTTGCTAATTAATTAATGACTTAATATTAATGTTGGCAATAAAAGGATGAAACAGGGCAATAAATAATTGAAAATCAGGAATGGATGAAACGTGGCAAGGAATTACTTTTTCTAGGCAATAAATAGATGCCATACAAAATTTGAAATTAAATAAGATAAATGTTACAATAACACGAGTCAAGATGATTTATTAACGATGAAATAATTTCCAATTGAAAAATGTAAATATTTACTGCACAATAAGGGCTTTTTCGCCATGTGTTCGCCATTGCAGGCCTACCCCGCTTGGCGAAATGGCGAAAAAGCCTTTATTGTGCAGTAAATATTTACATTTTTCAATTGGAAATTATTTCATCGTTAATAAATCATCTTGACTCGTGTTATTGTAACATTTATCTTATTTAATTTCAAATTTTGTATGGCATCTATTTATTGCCTAGAAAAAGTAATTCCTTGCCACGTTTCATCCATTCCTCATTTTCAATTATTTATTGCCCTGTTTCATCCTTTTATTGCCAACATTAATTGGTAGCCTTAATTAATCTAGAGTAAATGTATTGTTGGATCGCTTTGAAATTAAGGTGACCCCTCGAGAGTAATATTAGAAAGGTTCCTTAAAATGCACTCTGCATAGGATTAAGTTTTAGATTTAATTAAAAAATGTTAAAGCTTTACAATTATGCCGACAAATAGTATCATCCCGTACCATGATAATCATATGTAAAATTTGATTTTGCAAACTAATTAATCCTACGTTAACTAATTGTTGGATCGCTTTCATATTCCGGTGACCCCTTGAGAGTAAGGTTAAAAGGAATAATTAAAATGCACTCTGTATAGGATTAAGTTTTAGATGTAAATAAAAAATGTTAAAGTTTTACAATTATGCCGACTAATAGTATCATCCCGTACCATGTTAATAATATGCAAAATTAGATTTTGCAAACTAATTAATCCAACATTAACTAATTGTTCGATCGCATTGATATTAAGGTGACCCCTTGAGCGTAATAGTAGGAAGGATCAGTTAAACGCACTCTGATAAGGATGAAAAATAGTAAGTGATATTCCGTATCATATTAATTAAATGCCAAATGTCAGTTTGCTAATTAATTAATCTAGAGTAAAAGTATTGTTGGATCGCTTCGAAATTAAGGCTACCCCCTGAGAGTAATATTAGAAAGGATGCTTAAAATGCACTCTGCATAGGATTAGGTTTTAGATGTAAATGAAAAATGTTAAAGTTTTACAATTATGCCGACAAATAGTATCATTCCGTTCCATGTTAATCATATACAAAATTTGATTTTGTAAACTAATTAAGCCAACATTAACTAATTGTTGGATCGTTTTGAAATTCAGATGACCCCCTGAGAGTAATATTAAAAGGAATCCTTAAAATGCACTCTGCATAGGATTAAGTTTTAGATGTTAATAGAAAATGTTAAAGTTTTACAATTATGCCGACAAATAGTTTCATCCCGTACCATGATAATCATAGGCAAAATTTTATTTTGCAAACTAATTAATGCAACAGTAACTAATTGTTGGATCGCAATGATATTAAGGTGACCCCTTGAGCGTAATGGTAGGATCAGTTAAACGCTGTCTGATAAGGATGAAGTTTTAGATAAATTGTGGCAAAAGTGAGTATTTTAAATTAATTTGCCAGTAAAACCGGCATTTGTATGACCTCCAAAAATCTCCTTGAAACTAATCAATTATAATGTCGAAATACGATTCTATGATTACCATTCTCCAACATTCAAATATTAATTATATTAATTAAATTATATAATTATAACTTATAATTATAAGGAGTTATAATTAATATTAATTATAACTCCTAAATAAATAAAAATGCTAAAATAAAATGCAATTTTTACATTTATTGCCACTTGGCTTTTTATTCAATTAAATAATGTGTAAAACATAAATATTTTGTGGCTTATGCAATGCTTGCGTCACTAAACACGTCTCGCTCCTTGTCAATTTCCAAGACAGACTGATGACTTCCAAATATTAGACAAGACAATGGCTCTTCTGTTGCTTTTTCGAAACGAATCTCAATCTGTACTTGACCAACTCGAGGCTTGTAAAATCTGTTTTCACTCAAATTTTCAATCAGTGGAACGCAAATTAAAAACTTGTTCTTCATGAACGTGTCCCTTGTAATGTCGTTACCCTTTGGCAACAACGATTTCAACATGTGGTACGAAATTAAATAATTATCGGGTGTGTAAGTTATTGTCTTAAACAGTCCTTCTCCTTCAAAGTTCAAGTTTAGATTCGATACTCCATGGCGTTGAAAATTAAATGGGCTTTTATTCAACTGTCCATTCATTGCCAGGGAAGGAACAAAGGAAATTATTATAAAGCTGGGAATTGTTCCATTGTAGATTGAAGTGTTGGAAACAGTTACAGATCCCGTTGCAATTTGAAATTGCTTTACCATCAAGGATTTCATCGGATAGAGCAGACGATTTGTAGAGGTCAAAGAACCAAGCAGTTTCTTTTCCACCAGTGGGTTGAGAGTATATCGCTTGACATAGTAAACCATATCTTGAATATCCACTTTAAATGGGAAAGGCTCTAGAGAAGCCGCTGTTCCACAAAGAGCAAACTGAGGGGGTGCACGTCTAAATTGAAGCTTAATTTCCACGATGTTTGGAAGGAATCTCTTTTGAGAGCACATGCCCGAGGCAATGTTTCCAATCATTTCCACACTCTTGCTTTCCGCCGTCAAGACTCTTCTCTTTTCCCAGCCAACATTAGTGCTGTTCCATGTATCAATTGAAGAGTCCTCATAGGCCAGCTGCATATTAAGTAAATTATCTCGGGTTGCTGCGTCCGTTGTCAAGAGTGTATTCATATAATGAATGTACGGATAAAGAGTCGAAGTTGAATTTTTAGTAACAGCAACATTGTTTATAAAAAGATCCACATCCTCAAAGAGTGATCCAAAAAATAACTCTGTTCCGGCAACCTTGTCGGAAGATAAAATGTTTTCTCCCGACTGTTTTTTAATTGCCAATTTAATGTATATAAACGAATTGTTCAAGTCTGTCCACATGTTTTCAGAGCGAGGAACAGTGATTGTTATGGCCGAGTTTGGATCCTTGTACCCTTCGTTGGGATGAAAGGCAAAAAAGCCACTATTAATCGACGTAACGTCTGTAGGTATCATGGAATGCAAATCCAAGGCAGAGCTAAAAGACTGCCGAGAGCCTTTATTTTGCTCCATTTTTACGCTTCTTTTTAATTACTTTTTTGGGAGCGACCTTCTTTTTCTTACTTGTCTTCTTGACCCTTGGCTTGGTAGTGGTGCTCGTGCGTCCTTTACCAGTCATTTTCTTGATAGATTTACGCACTCGCTTAATAGTGGGACTTGGTGACGTCAATGGAACTAGGTAGTCGAAATCAAAGTCTGTTTCTGGTGTTAAATTATCATTTTCCACGTGCTGGCTGTTCGTTTCCAAAGGTATCTCCATTATGACTTTCGTTTAAAGTGCAATAGGGCAAACGTTGGTGTTTCAGATTTGGGCAACGGGTAAAAATATTCGTCAGTTAGCTTGAGCTGGATCGAATTAATGTGTTGTCTCTTTAAGCTCGAATATTGAACTAAAGGAAAGTGTAAAAACTGCAGCCTATTTGTACCCTCTGGAAGGAATCTTCTAATGATGGGACGCAAATTTGATCTACAAAGTTGAGGCTCTACAGCATCACAGTGTATAATTACTTGTTGGCCCAATTCGTGGCGGGTTTTTGGTGGTGGTGGCGGTTCCTTTTCCGGTTTGGGTTCTTCCATCACTGTAACGGGATAGTCGATAGGATCAATAGATCCAGTAAACGTATAGCCTGGTGCGAGTCCCAGTGCTGTATTGAGTGCCTCGGGAAAAGTGATTTTAGTATCAGAAACATCAATGTGTACAACGAGCTGATGTCTGAGGAATTGCAAGTCTGCGGGGTGTAGTAAAACTGCCATTCTCACCAATATATCAGTATTGCGTAATGCAAGTTCGCAGCTTTCCACAAGTGCGTCAATTTCATAATCTTCCGGTTCCTGTACGTACCGGATATCTGCGAGTTTCCCATCGACTCATTTCAAAGACAACTGGAATACCTACTGGTATTGCGGCAAAATCTACTTCCGACTGTACATTGGTGGAAACGTATTTTCCAGGTTGAAATACTCTAGTGTCAAATCCAAAAACCTTTGCCCATTCCTCTGTGATTTCTAGCCTATATTGGTTAGAGTCGTCGATAAACTCAATTTCCGTGTATGGGCCAGACAATGCACCATAGTATAATCTAAGTGACATTCTTACAGACGAATCTGGCGCTTTATTGAGCATATCTGTAAGGCCAGCCATAAAGTTTGACAACACAGAATCTCGTTTCATGTACTTTACGGTAGATTTTCTTTTTTGTTCAACAATAATCATATTGTCGACAGACATGTTTTTAAAAAATGTCTTCTTCTCTGGCTCTGGTTCTTCTGGTTCAATTACAATTGTTTCCTCTTCTTGTTCTGGTTCTGGCTCGTTTTTCATAATGAGCTCGGCAATTCCCATCTCATAGTCTTGTAGATTGAGTGGATGATTTAAAATGTTGGAAAAGCAGACAGAGTTGTTTTCTGAAAAATGGTTTAATGATTCGTTGGAAATGAGCGTCACGTAAAAGTCATCTCTCGGATCACTCGTTATATACAAATTCTCCATGGTTATGCGTCGTCGTTTTTCAAACTGTAGACTAATTGCATCTCTTTCTCGTAATATGAATTTTGGAGAACGTTTCCTTCTCGATCAGCAATCTTGTAAGACACGACTGGTCTTGTCAGTTGCACGGAAAATACAGTAAAGATTTCCAAACTCCAGCCAGATATATAGGCCTTAGAAAATAGAGCCTTTTCCGACGAGAGCCTAACAAGGTCATTGACTTGAAATAGAGCTTTTGGTGGATCCATTTCTACAATTTTCTTGTATCTCCGATGCCAAATTAATCCCTGATTGTCTTCCGATACTTGTTCTGGCGTCATTCCAAGTACTTTACTGTACGTCTTATTGATGGCTCTAGTCATTTCCGGCAGTATAGACAGCCACTATTTTTTCCCAGTGTGGCTAAAATATTTGTATATTCTTTGCTTTAACCCCTTTAGTTTTACTTCAACGACGACTGCCTTTTTCTTGCTAAACGTGGAATATAGCTGGACCCCCTCTTTTTTAAAAAGGGACAGTACAGTTGAAGAGTAAAAGGCCCTGTCTCTGTCTCCCCACATTTTTTCACACCTTCGCGTGGTAGAGGCAAATATAGTCTTCATTGCCTTTGCTACAGATTCAACGTCTTTTTTTTACATTTGCGCAGTCCACATGTAGCGACTAAAGACGTCAACCACGACAAGAATATACGAGTAGTGCTTGTTGGCATGCTTGTAGTTGGTCATTATAACTATATCGAAACTCCAAGTTCCGTCGAGGAACATCACCATGATCTTGCGTGACTTTACCTTTCTAGGCACGGGTCGATGAACGGAAAATGATTGAAGATCAGTTAGTGTCCTTTGAACCTTTTCCGCATTCTTGTATTTACTGTTGCGAAGGAATCCAGTGAAGGAAGAGAATGAAGCGGGATGTCCAAGCGTTTTGTACATCTCTTTGATTAACTCACTGCTGTTGCCAGCGGAATCGGTCTTCAAAGGCGATCCAGCTTCTGGCACAGTCATCTTGAACACATGCACAAAGTACAGCTTCCTCCAAGAGTTTGTGCAGCATGTATGCAATCAAACAAACCAAAGCGGAGCGGTGCTCGGTAAACAGATCCACGACTTTCCTTAGCGATAAAATCTTACTGCCGTTAAAATATTGCAATAGGCCCTTGAAGGTCTTGGCTAAAAGCTCTTCTTCTTGGTTTAGTGAAACGTTCTTGACGTTGAGAATCAACTCAATTATGCAGGAAATGTGCTTTTGGTTTGATTTTTGCAGCAAAAAGTCAGTTGCTTTTAAAGTAGACAATTTAATAAATTCAATTAATGCGTATTGGCACTCTTGAACCAACTCGAGAGCCATGATGTTTACTCCATGGTGTTTGAACAAAGACTAAAGTTTTTTCTAAAGGGTGGGTTAGTGTATGTTACAATCACTGACAGTTATAATTAATATTTCGCACACGCTTACAGCGAGAGACTCAAAATTCATGACAAAAAATTGAGTGCAGTTATTGCGGTATTTTGAGTACAATTACAAATTCATTCACAAACTATTTTGAACGGAAACGCTTAGTCAGTGATTTAACAGCTTGCGTACTACCTTGCAATTTCAATACAAAGTCTAGGAACATTCAATCCGGACATGCTTCCCTTTTGAGGAAAATAGAGAGTAAAGGTGTGTATACATTAATCTATCTTGAAAGTTTTGAAAAGGTTTGACCAGTGCATAGCGGGGAATCATTTTCATAAACTGCGTTATCTTAAACTATTCATTCCTTGTTGTTTGCAATTTCCTGTGAACAAATACTTGCGAGTCATTAATAAGAGGAAAAGATTTCGAGGAATTTAAAAACAACTTTGCAATCTCGTTAATAAAAAAGACGTTCATGGTTATTTGTTAAGTGTAAAAAATATATTTTTAGCGCTAATATTTGGGGAAAGGCTATTAACATAAGATTTGTAAATTACAAATAATACACTGTCATAAACTAGTTGTTAACAGTGAATGCTCCTCCCAATATTATTAGGCAGTCCATTATCGTTTACAAGTCTTTTTGAAGTTTAGTGGTAACTTATTTATTTGGCTGGTAGATTATATACTTGATCCCGTCTCACAAGATAGACATTCCATCAATGCAATGTTTCTAAAAGGCGCAAGGCTGGTTACAGCTTACTGAACATAAGAGTTAAACTATAGGGACACGCAAAATTATGCATTCCTGATGTTTTGCAAATTTTGAGCAATTAAATACAACCTGTGGCTCAAATGTGATAAAAAAGTATAGTAATTGGTTGTTGGAAAAAATACATTGAATCAAATAAAGAGCAAAGAGCCAATTTTGATTTCCCCAATCACCCTAAACGGAGCTTACAAAAGTAATAACATAAGTACAATATTGAATGAGCAAGACTGGTTAAAAATAAAAACAATTTGCCATTGAACTTGAACTTCCTCTCACAACAGGCTACCGTCTATCAATACATTAGAACTGGTTGCAGTAGAAAGAACAGTGCCACAGACTGTAAATATTGAATATTTAGTTGCACGCTCATTCTTTTGGGCTATTTACCTGAAAATAAAAGTTACAGAGGGGGGATGGGGCGAAGCCCCCCCCCCCCCTATTAATATTACAGTTTTAATATACAACAAGGTGCCAGCGGGGTAGGTGTTTTTCACTAGCAGCCAAAAGTGCCGGAGGGCTTAATTGCATATTTAGCGCAGTAAAGCTCAGACGGCCTAATTAGCCACTATAGACGGCATAGCCTCATAGTATAATGGAAGAAGGAGGAATAAGGTAGGGCAACTCAGGAAGTCGTACTGCACTGGGCAGCTTCAGAATCTTTCAATAAGCAACTATGCACTTTTACAACTGGAGATGAACCTCCTAATAAAATACCAAAAATATAATTTATTGAATAAAATGTGTTTTTTAATAATTTTTGTGTTTGTATATGATGAAATAATTATTACCATTCATAAATTTCATATGAATAAATTCATATTCACCCAAAAAAATCATGTAATGAAGTTCATGCCGGGCACTGATTAATACATACAGCCTGCGGGCAAGTACGGTGGATATTGTGGAGTAAGTGGCCGGAGGGTTTAATTAACCACTATACATATAGACTGCGTAGCCTCATATAGCTAGACTGGAAGAAGGAGGAATAAGGTTTCATCTATTAACTACTTATTTAGTATTTAATCAAGATGTTAAACATTATAATTTACTTAAAATTACAAATTCATGAATCATGTTTCCATAATTCTATGCATGCTGTGCATTGCACTTGAGTAGCAGTTGCGCAGTGTAAGAATATAGAATATAGTTTATGTTGTCGAGGGCTTCTACCGCCTCTCTGATGGATAGAGGAGACGAAGAATCACCGAACGAACCTAACTTTCAGTCTAATGCTCCGAGTGATCACATCTCTGGTCACTTTCCTTATAAATTAATATTTAGTTTTATTCCAATAGATTTTTTTCCGTAATCTTTAAATAGTATAAATATTGAGGCATTGGTTATATATTTAGAATCAAGGTGGATATACTCTTGGTTTCATGGGTGTCTTTCTATCAGGAGGTTGTGCCAGTAGCTCGATTTCAAAACTTTCATTTTGGTCTGGGGGAAAACAATCTTTTTAACGTGTTTCAATGGCAATTGTGAGCTTAAACTTTCAGTCTTAGCCATGACTACAACACTTAATCAATCAGTTTCTGAAAGTGCTAAGCAGTCTTTTAACCTAAGGCAAAACACTGTCGAAATGCTAGATCCCCTGACAGACCAAACCATTTTATTTCTGCTCGTTCGGCCGCGAAAGCGAATAAATTCCTGAATAATATTGCGGAATTCTTGCCCCATTCCCCAAACCAATGGGTTATCAGTGATCCCACCTCCAATAATATAACATTGTTGAATGGCCCGTGGATATGCCTTTCGAATGAGGTTTCACATGTATAGTTTCGTTATATGGCCATACCCTAAATCAGGGGGTTATCAGTGATCCAACCCCCAATAATACACATTTCACGATCTCAATTCATGTACCTTCAATGCTTCCAGCCGTTTTTTAATAGTTCCAGTCTGGTTTTTTTCGGGGCCAGTTTTGTTTAATTTAGTCACAACAATGTCATTACCATGTTTGTAATGTGCATTTGCTTCTGTTGTTTTTGTTGGCAAGTACTCATTTTATATGAGTTGTGTAAATTCCATTGAGAATTATTACATGTATAATTAATAAACGGTTGCAAACGCACGCAAGGAGGGAGTGAAACTGCAAATGCGCAGGCTGAGTTGAAGGTGGGAAAAATCGGTCGATTGGTTGACTAGTGTGGGTCATGCAAAGTAGTGTTTCCAAGGGAATAGGTTTAAAATACAGACAAATTAAAGACTGGAGGAATCCGTCCTGTTGCTGTCGGAAATACGTGGAGGAGGTTGGCAGCAAAGATTCTAGTCCGAAGAATAACTCCAATTTTGGTAGAAAAATTCTCTCTCCACCAACTTGGAGCTGGAATCAGGTGCCAAGGCGTGGGCGCACACCGCCTGTTTATATTTTGAAGCCACCCATTTCGCACCAAAAAAGTCGAAAAAATTGATGCTAACAATGCATTCAATCAGTTTCGGAGGGAATCGATGTTTTCGGCGGTTGGGTTGACTATCCCCACCGCCTACCCATTTATCAAGTCGTGCTACTGGGAGCCGTCAACCCTCTACTATGGAACTACTCCCATTCCTTCCTTATCATTAGTTCACCCTTAGGCCCCGCCCTTTTTGCCCTCGTGGTCCAGCCCATTATTGAGTCGCTACAGGCGGAACTGAATATATGGTACTTGGATGACGGTACTGTTGCCGATAGCCCTGAAAATTTCCTTTTCTGCCCTCCAAAATATTATTTCGAAGGGTAAAGATGTTGGACTTACCCTTAACCCATCCAAATGCGAATTAGCGGGTTTTGGGGCTGGCGACGCCGACCGCCAAAAAATGCCAACACCAATTCCGAGTTGGTTCCGGGAATCCAGGTTATCACCCCGGAGTCAGCTAAACTACTGGGGAGCCCACTGACTGATTCAGCGATGGATAAAGTTTTAGCCGAAAAAACCGTTGATCTCAAAAAATTTCCGGCGCTACGCTCACCGCCTACTCTGCGATGTTTCTTTTGAGGGCTTCAATCGCTACCCCGCGCCTTATATCCTTCTTTCGATGTGCCCCCTCGTACAAAACAAGGCGTTTTCTAGCCGATTACGATGAAATTCTGAAACTGGCGGTAGAGCGCACCCTAAACTTCCGATGCGTGGCTTCAATCGTCCCTGCCAGTCAAGATGGGAAGGCTGGGGATCCGGCATGCTGTGGAAACCCCGCTTCCGTGTTTTATCGCGTCGTTTCACAGTGTGTCGCCCCTGGTCTCCCAGCTCGCGCCGCCAGAAATGTTTGCCGCCGATACTTCCCTCGCCGAGGCGGTGGATACCTGGAGTATCCAGACGAGATGTGACCTTCCGCACCCCACCGAAAGGGGTATTCAAAAGTGTTGGGAGGGTCCTCTCATCAAACGAACTGTTGAGTCCTTGTACTTGGCCGCTGAGAGCCAAGAAGACAAAGCGCGCCTGCTAGCTATCGCGAAACCACACGCTGGCGATTGGCTCAATGCTCTTCCCTCCCCCCAGCTAGGGACCCACCTCCCTAATGAATCTTTTAGGACTGCCTGCGCCCTTCGATTGGGGGCAGATGTGTGTGAACCCCACAAGTGCCCATGTGGGGCAGACGTTACTGCGAGACGTTATCATGGCCTTTCTTGCAAGAAAAGTGCAGGTCGTTGGTCTCGTCATGAAGAGGCCAATGATGTTATTGCAAGGGCCCTCCGTTTGGCGGAAGTACCCTGTATTCGTGAGCCGGCCGGTTGTTCCAGATCGGACGGTAAGCGGCCTGATGGGCAGACACTCATCCCGTGGGCAAGAGGTAAGTCCCTCGTGTGGGATTTTACTTGTGTGGACACCTTCGCCCCTTCCTACGTTGCCCAATCCGCAATCCGTTCCGGATCCGCTGCTGAAACTGCAGAGGACAAAAAGAAGAGAAAGTACGACTTTCTCTTGGATAGATTTATTTTTGTGCCCGTTGCAATTAGGACAATCGGAATTTGGGAAAAGGAGGGACTTCGCCTAATTTCATCAATAGATTTCCGAGGTAACTGATGAGCCTCGTTCATCCTCTTTTTTAATCCAGAGTATTGGGATCGCTGTTCAGAGGGGTAACGTGGCCTCAATTTTAAGAACTCTTCCAGCTGTGAAAGAGCTGGGAGAAATTTTCATTTTGTGATTGTCGGTTTTTTGTGTGTTCGTGTGTTTTTATGTCGACGGACTGAAATGGTGAATTTTTTGTGATCAGGATGTGATAGTTGTGTGATCAGTTTTTTTAATATATAATGTGTAACTAAATATCAAATCAACTCTTCGATACATTGCTTTACTCACTGAATAAATAATATTAATGATTGAAAGGGTTTAGAAAACTCCAATCTATTTAATTAAAGCATCCTGACTCGGGATATATAACACTGCACTCTGCAGTGTTTTTTGTTTCTTTCTACTGCTATACTTATTCTTTCTCAATTATTCGTAATTAATTAATTTTAAAAGTATAATAAAAAAAATCACAAAACGAAGTACCTGGTTCTGAGAAGCCTTTAAAACCGAACATTTCAGTATCAAAAAGAGTTTCATAAACTCGATATCGACGAAGATGATTCGATTTTAAATTAATTTTAACAACATTTTCAATTCACGGGGTGAATTGAAAATGTTAACAATATAACAATAATTAATGTAAACAATATGTATAAACGTACTACATATTGCAGTCACTCAAATAAAGATTGAATTGAATTGAATTGAAAGACAAAATAAATATCCGCAGTAGTAATTGAAATAACAAAGACAAATAAACACAAAGATTTAAATAAGGTGATTGAAGACTAAAATATAAATATAAGATTTAACAAATTTGGAACAAAATTACCACGGCCGAGTCGACCACGGATAGGGCATCAAGGTATTTACAGCAAGACAGCTGGGCGTCCTAGCCTGAGAAGAGTATGGGTTTTCCTCATACTTCATACTCTCAATGGTATTGAGAGCTTGAACTTGAGTATTTTCTTTAATAATACGGTTTTATTATTAATAAAAAAATAACAAAATTGATGGGAACAAAACAACATTCAGCAATAAAATCTAATGGAACAAAACCAAACTGGAATACAATTGAAACAAAGTCGAAAAAATCCAGTTAGGAACACAAATAAATAATGAAGAGTCAGCGTTGAAAGGGAAAAGGATAGACACACAATTATTAACCATAATAAATCGAAACATTATTTTTTTCATACAGAAAGAAAGCAATAACCAAGTTTTTATAATCATTGGTGAGGGATTGACGTGACAGGTAAAGATTTATAACTAGAATCCAAATTAAAATAGGCGCAACGGTAACAATCAGTTATCAGACTAACATTAACAGTAGTATTAGTAATAAATCAATTGAGTGTGGCCAAAACGATTTGAAAAAGTCGTCGCTCTATCTCTAATAGTATGACCCAATAAGCTCGATATAAATCTAATTCAACAGAACTACGAGTATGGAGAACAACACGATAACGCTTAACATGATTACCTATCTTTGACTGAACCCGAGTAGTGTTCATTATAGAAAGAACTGAATAAGGAAACGATAGTAGAAAAGCTGTGTGAATCCACAGTAGACGGTAGATCTTCAGAAGTCGAGACATCAGCAGAATTTGTTTCCTAAGAAGGGACCGTTGAAGGAGAATGAAGAGGTTTTGAAGTAATAACAGGAACATTAAGAACTTGGTCAGGCTTCAACGTTGGAACAATCGTACTGGGAGTAGATACTACGGGAATATTACCCATTGGAACGGTGTCAAATGAAATCGGCATTTGTATGGTACTGGTAGTAATAGAAGAAGTAGTATCAAGAGTAGCAGGAACCAGATCATCTACAGGAATATAACAAGTAGGATTTAAAACGCTGCCATGATAATCATTGAATCCTCTTCAATGATTTACATTTATCACTTCTGGCTCTAAAGCTAAATATTCAGATTGAATAGGAACAGGAGGTCGAGCAGGAGCAATTTTACGAAAAGAAAAATTGGAGGTGCACTGGGTGGAAAGGTAGTTGGTGATCGAAAGGCAGGAGGTGTAAGTTCTCGTGGATTGGCAGTAGGCAGTTTCCTATAAAATCGGTCAGCACTGTCAACAAAATAAAATTCAATAAATGGCAAGGATTGTAACCATTTAAATCGAGATACAAGAATAATCCGATAGTATCGAAGAAGTTGGTAAATTACTAACACAATAAGCAATAGAATAATAAAACGTTGTAAACGTTAACGACAGCTCGCACAATTCAAATAGACTGTCTTTCAATATTACTGTTGCTCGATTGTATAATATCAAAATATCATAATTCACGTTCATCTGGACGACTGCGTTTTAATCCCGAAGCTTTAGTAATTGTTCTATAATGAATTGATTAACATCCACAAGAATATGCTATAACTCGATAATGATAGTTTCCATAACAAATACGCGAAGAAACTGCATATTTGAGAATTGTCCTAAACTACATTGAATACAACTGTTTCCCAATGTGTACATCCACTTTGCTATTTAAGCCTGTACAATTTCGTTAAAAATAATTTTCTTGTTTGACAAATGCAGTTAAAATCTACTTAAAACACTGTTTTTAAATTCTAGATTCTATTTTTGGATCAATTTGAACAGTTCATGAAACAATATTATGAAATGTCTCAATTAAGGCTTTTACGAACCTTAGATTGTTGTTTTGCATATAAAATACGTAAATACCTTTAAAATTGGATTATTGTTTCAAAACGTATTGATTTATATATATCATTCCTGTTTCCAGAAATGTCGATTTAATTACATATTTAAAGCAATAGAAATTCTTTAAAAAACATTTGATATATAAACCAATACGATTTCCTCGAAAACCATTTTCATGTTGCCCAATTCATATCAAACCTCAAAATTTTTCAAAATTGTTTTAAATTTAGATAAAAGGATAAAAATCATATATATAAATTTGGTATTAAAACCAATACAATTATGCTGAAACTTAATTCTCTGTTCGGAATTTGATAAACACTAGCGAATATTATGCTTCCATTTCCAAAATATTGTATTGGTTCTAATCCGGCCTGCTTCTAGGCTGTTTAATTTTGTCTTGATTTACATTGACAAAAACGACGGACACACGGACGGACGGACGGACGGACGGACTGGTTGACTTCATTAGCTCTAAACCTATTTTTAATAGGCGAGCTAATAAGAACAAATAGCTTATAAGTAAGTTGTTTAACTGGGCCCAATGCAAAATCACGTATCATAATTTAAATTTGTTGTTGCTGGAAAGTTCAAGGTTTTCCATTCTGTTGATCCTCAATTTTTTTATCAATTTGCTTAGATTAACAATTTTATTTGATAATCATGGTGGTCATATGGATTGAGGATTTATTTTGATGAATTTCGGTGTTTTCGGACGTCTGTTTAGTGGTCCACGCAAAAAATTTAAAGCATTTGTTTTCATTCATTTTTTGTGTTTTAAGCATATTTCCGGGGTAGAGACTTATTTAAAATAAGTTGTGACACTTTGTTATCATGAATAGTTTGCCGCTAGCTTTTAGTGCAAACTTGAGTATGGGCAACCGCATTAATACGCACTGAGACAACTTCAGCCTCCTACTGCCTACGTCTTTCCGGCCAAAAAGAGCCTGAGCTTATTTCAGCTCCTGTATCAAGTCTGTCAGGTGTAGAGTCAGGGAACGTTTCTGTTCAAACCAGTTTCCGTCAAAGTTGACGGGCTGAGTTTTTGGTCGATACAAGGACCTATCGTATCATAATAGTTCCAGTTAGCGTCGAAGATGACGGTCTGCTTTTTTGGTCATCCCAAGATAATTCAGTTATTTTTAGCCTCAAAAGAGGTCATTCATTGTCTTGCCCAAGACCTCAAGCTTATTTTTTAGTTTATACTTTCCGTCGAAGGTGACGGGCTGAGTTTTGTGTCCATCCCAGGACCATCATAACTGTTCCGGTTGGCGTCGTCGGTGACGGGCTGAGCTTTTGGTCGATCCCAGGACCCTTTCAACTATTCCGGTTTCCATCGAAGATGACGGGCTGAATTCTTGGTCTATTCTAGGACCCTCTCAACCGTCCTAGTTTGCGTCGTCGGTGACTGGCTGAGTTTTTGGTCAATCCCAGGACCCTCTCAATTGTTCCAGTTTGCGTCGAAGGTGACTGGCTGAGTGTTTGGTTGATCCCAGGTCCCTCTCAACTGTTCCAGTTTGCACCGAAGGGGACGGTCTGCTTTTTGGTCCTCCCAATACCAGTTATTTTTAGCCTCCCTAAAGAGAGCGTTTTATTGTCTTGCCCAGGACCTCAAACATATGTTTTAATTTCCAATTTTCGTCGTCGGTGACGGGCAAAGACAAGAGTCAAAGGACAAGTGAACCTGATTGTGAGACAATTGAACTAAAAATAAAATAATTGAACCAGTTGGTGGGACAACTAGACATAAACAGAGGACAACTGAACTTGAACCAAGGACAATTGAACTACACCAAAGGACAATTCAACCAGACGTCGGGACAATTGAACTACATCAAAGGACAATTGAACCAGACGTCGGGACAATTTAACCAAAAACAGTTTCGTCAGTGATAGGGGTTACTAGATTTAATAAACCTAATTGCCCCAAGTATACTTCTGGCAGAAGAATTATTACGTTTAAAAGTTTAGTTGACGCAATTCAGAACATAGCGACACATTCATTAAAATGTCAGGTTGCTAAGATGAACTTAAACACGGAGCGCCGTTCTGGATTGTCAACAGAAATTGTATTTAACTGTGAACGTGGCTGGCTTATAGTTGTTTATAGTAATTCCAGTTGCAACTGGCTACCGATTGATGATGGAGTTGCTTGTGGGGTGTGAATCTGCGCCGTTGGGTTACAGTGCTTCTATGTCCTTTTTAACATTCAGAATAAATAAATTTTCAGAAATTTTAGAAAATAGAGACTAAATGCAAAAACGATATGGAAGTAGCTTTAATAAGTGAAATGAAGCCTAGGCAACTAAAAGGGAGCTTGCAATAGAAGCTGGAGAATTTGTTGTTGTAGCCGGAGAAAAGAACGCCGCTATTACTGTCTGTGTCGCTTGCAGCTAGTCAAAAAGATGATATGGGCACTCCTACAACGCTAAATGCGTCAGCAGTAATGGTTGAGTACGTACAAAATAGATTATATATTTTGACACTAGATGCGTACATGCATTGTTTACGACAAACGCAAAACTGAGGTCTTGGTAGACACAGCTATTTCGGCTCATGTTTGTTCAAAAACTGGAACGATCCAGCTACAGCGATGGAATCTGACATATTCAAGAATGGGTTTTTACTAACAAGGGAAGTTTTTCGGGGTGTAATAAGGGAGTTGCTTGAAACTTTTACGGTGAAAGTCTTAGGTGCATAATTTGACGTTGACCATGTTATAAAAATTACCTAATACAAAAATCATTTAAATTGACTTTTTAAAATGCTCCTAAAAGAGTTAATTTTGGTCCGATTTTCAAAATTTTTTGAGTTTTGGAATGCCAAAGAGTTGTTCCTCAAGGAAATATAAAGGTTTGAATTTTCAAAAAAAAAATTGAAAAACAAAAAAAAATTTTTCAGTATCCCCAAGCTTAAAAAAATTGAAAATTCCAAGAAAATATAGATTTTTTCTAAAAATTCAAATCGTTCTATTTTCTGCAAATTCAGCTCTTTCGCATTCCAAAACACGCAAAATTTTGAAAATCGGGCCAAAATTCGCTGTTTTATGAGCATAAAAGCTCAATTCAAATGATTTTTTGTATTAGGTAATTTTTAAGACATGGTCAACGTCAAATTAGGCACCTAATTTTTCGATTTTTATTGCCCTTAAGACTTTAACCGTAAAAGTTTCAAGCAATTCCATTATTACAACCCGGAAAACTTCCCTTGTAAGCATAGGGCACGGCTTAGTGTATAC
This sequence comes from Desoria tigrina, assembly GCA_906901685.1. Classification (NCBI taxonomy): domain Eukaryota; kingdom Metazoa; phylum Arthropoda; class Collembola; order Entomobryomorpha; family Isotomidae; genus Desoria; species Desoria tigrina. The sequence continues at coordinate 417,271 of CAJQTU010000040.1, forward strand.
CAAATTCATTGGCGACGGAGATTCCTCAGTACATGCTATAATTCAGAATCTTTATCCTGGTATTCAGGTACAAAAAAATAGAGTGCAAAAATCATTTGTACAAAATTCAAACAAAAAATGGATGGTATTGGCAACGAACAAATTAACAGAAAAGAACGCACATAATATTTCACTAGCAGAACGACGTGAACTAAATAAGCATTTACATCGTGGCATAAGATGGCAGCATACGATATCGCGATGTGGAAAGAAGAAAAATTGAAACGGGTAACTGCATCAAATACCCATTGCATAAGCAAATAAGGAAGAAAAACTGAAAACACCTGTACTTTGAAAAAACATTTTGAAAGAAGGATATATACAAAATTATTAGAGCCATTTCAACCTCCGAAGCAGACAGACGTGCTCTCTACACACTCGTCCAACTCTATCCTTGTGCCTGTGAAGTATATTTTTTGCATTCTTCAAAATGCAATCCTGCCAAGGGTGTGACGGATATGTGTTTAACCGTCTAAACTGCAACAAGGATTTTTCCAATTTATTGGATCAATCATTTAATAACATTATCGACAAATTAACTGAAAAGATTTTTACGAAAGTGATAATCTACAAACGTTCTGTTCCGGTGAAAAAACCTATTGTTTCGAGTACCGCACCAGCTAATTTTTCTCCATCGTGTTCAAATTCAAACGCAACCTACTTTGAAACCGACGATCTAAAGACGCGACAAATAAGGGACTCACGCATCGAGTTCATGAAATTTAATTTTCGCAACCTGAAGTCTGTATATCCTGTTGAAGCCAAGATCCTGCGGAGGACCACAACCCGTGGGGGACGCCCCAGGGGGTATCGAACTAACGACCTTGCAGCCACTCGGGGAATCCGGAGTCGCCGTAAGGGTTCATCATTTTCAAATCTCTGTGGGACTATTGACCAACGCCCCAAAATTTTACTTTGGAACTTTGACGGTGGTGGTGATTCATTGGAGTGAATTTTGCTTGCCTTGCAATTTGTCATCTGACACCTTCTCATCATCCGGTCGAGTTGCTGTGCCCTACTTTTTCGTCTTCACTCCATGCAGGGATATGTCTAATTTATATATAGCAACAGATTTTAACTATTCAAATAACCACCTCATGTAATATTATTACTCCTGCTAGTATGCCTATTATTATTGCTACTAATATTTTATGCCCATGATGATACCTTGTAAGTTGACATATGATTCATTGTTTCGAATGTTTCATCTATTGTGCTCTAAATTTGAGTTTAAACCTAGAATGTTATTTAAGAATTGCAATTATGTTTTGACTAGATGATGTGAAATAACCGTATCTGTCTTACTATTTATCAAAGGTTTAATTTGAATGTATTTAACTGTAATGTCTATTTACTTAGTCTGCTCAATTTTATTTCAACTTCATTTAATTAATTACTGACTCTTAGTATTTATATTGTATTTTGACACAATTGCCTCTATGGACCTAAGGGTCGGAAGGAGGTTTGAATAAATTTTCATTCATTCATTCATTCATATACAAAATTATTGCTGTTGATGGAGTACTATAGGACACATATAAACGATGCAATTGCTGATTGTGATTGATACGAGATTGCAAAACATTTGCAGCCCGATACAGTGAAAAAATGTGGTCTGGTGGTTTCATTAGACAATGGGCTTTTAGAAGTAAATTGTCCCCCTATTATATCCGACCAAGACCCCAAGCCTTGGCCAACATTTGCCCCCAAAAAATGTCGGATCGAGCACAGAGACGGAGAGTTAAAGCAAAAGAGGAATAATCCTTACTATTATCAAGTGGTAATGCAAATCTACGTTACCCGTCGACAATGGTGCGATTTTTTATTTGGATTAACGTAGTGTTTCACATTGAAACAATACGTAAAAGGGAGGACACTGATAAATTGTGGTCAAGCATGATAAAAAATATGAAATCTTTTTTGGGAGAATCATCTAGCTCCGGAACTTGTTGATTCCAGATTTGAGCGAGGTTACAATGAATATCAATAACCTTCGTCTCGCAAAGCTGCAATTGAATTAAAAAAACCAAAATGCCACTAAACTATATTCATTATAAAGCTTTCCTCCAGTAATTTTATTTCCAAAATCAAATTGGAGCCTATCTTTTAGGTGGCTGCAATTTGTCTAGTTTAAATTAGATGAAGCGGCTGGATTTGCATAATCTATTAATTGTACACAATAATTAGTATAAGGCAACACCATCATGCTACTAATGACATTAAACCTTCCAACGGAGCAACTATTTTATCGTTTTTTTATAACGTATCACATTTTTTTGGAAATCAACCAATCAGACAATTTCTGCAAAAAGCCTGGTTTTCACACGCTGATGTCATTGAAAGGGGCACTGTATATGTAAATGTTATATTATACATAGGGAACGTTTAAAAGTCAGATTTAAATTTCCCCAAATAGCTCGGTTTTTACACGGTGGTGTCAGTGGGAGTAGTCCCTTAAATGTCAATGTTGTTAGACTAGACAAGGGGAGCATCTAAAAGTCAGATTTCAATTTCCCAAAAAAAAACGGTTTTCAGACGCTCAAGTCAGTGGGATTGGTCCCGTATATGTAAATATATTAGATATGGATTAACGTAAAAGAGACCGGGAAGACAAGACCGTCACATTTTTACACGTCTCATACATTTTAATTATTTTAACCGGTTAAAACTTCTCTGATAGTCCCAAAATATACACCAAAATAAAGCTTATAAAGTGGTCTTTAAGAAACTCATCGAAAATTGGACGTTTTAAGTGACCTTTGACACTGCATTATTCCCTGAAGATTTCAAGAAATTGACTCTAGACATAATCCTGGACTGGAATTTAGACGCTGCCATTCTTCATCCATGCATAAGTAAGTCCACAAAATTATGTATATGAGGACCAGTCCATCCATACTCTGTATTGAAAAGTGAAGATACTGGCCAAGACATTTGCATTATCTAGGCCAGCCAAGATATGTATTCCGGGATTGATGGAGAGGATGAATCTGGAAACACAGCACAAGCAGCTCCGGTGACATTGGATAGCCTATACAACCAAATGATGAAGTGCTATAACCGAACGGACCAAAAATTGGATACTTTTCAATCCATTGTGGAAGCCCGCCTAACAGAAATCGAGAAAAGAATTTCAAACCAGGACCAAGTAAACACGGAAACAAAAAAGAAAATTGCGATGATCAGAAAAACTGTAGATGACAACAATTTGGCCAGCAAGCAGAATATCCAGGAAGAACGAGATCGGATGAGGCGGATGAATAATCTAGTTTTTATGGGAGTTCCTGAAACTCCGGAGGGTCTTAAACTAGTAAATAAACTAACTCAAATAATTTTACCTGACAAGTCCCTTGTTATTAGAGATCATCGAATCGGCCAGATTATGGAAAAATACTTTTAAACTTGGAAAGCTATGATGATGACGACATTGATTGGTCCTAATTTGAACTTATTTCATTAATTTAGCATGTAATACGATATTGGATATTAATACTATAATTTGCAATAACTGGCAATAATCTCTTTATATATTTTGTGTATTGTAAAAAACAAATCCAGCCATATTATATGGCACTTCTTATACTTGGTATACATTACTTTATCTTGAATAATCAAAACGTAACAACCTACACTGTAACTACGAGGAAGTTTTGATTCAATAAATAATAATAATAATAATAATAATAATAATAATAATAATAATATGGGAAGCATCTAAAAGTCAGATTTCATTGATTCCCACTAAAGAGAGCCTATTTTCCACGGGGTCGACCCCCCGTGGCTAATGGAGCCTCAATATATCCTTATAAATTACGAACTATAGACCTAAAACTCAGTCCGTCACCGTCGACGCAAACTTGAATTCGAAACACAAGTTCCTCGGCAGGACAACAAATTCTCTATACAACAAGAGAGTTGCAGGATGAAAGTTGTTTGATGCGTGAAATGGGTTTGAGTTTGCTTAACTTTTTTGGGGGTGCAATCGTCAATGAGGAGACGAGGCAACGTAAAGGAACCTTAAACCCTATATCTCATTTGCCCCAAAAGGCCCGTGTTTGGGACACTGGTGTTAGTGGGAGTTGTCCCTTATACATTAATGATGTTCAATTTCACATGGGGATCATTTAAAATCCATATCTCCATCTCCCCAAAAAGCCCGTACTTCCTTTAAATGTAGCTTCAGGGTGTTATCAGGGTATGTGTAGATAATAGACATAGAGTGTAATGTTAAATACATAAGCGGTGGATAAAAGTTAACCCTTTTTAATTTCAAACAACAAAACCTTTGTTGAAAATTTCGCAGACTTCATGTCATAAAACCGATTATTATCATGTTAAAAAGTTAAAAGCAAATTGTTATACAGTTCACAATTAATCTCCGGATCAGGATCATCAATAACCTATGATATCAGAAGAGAATATACATTTAGAATAACGTGTTATTAACAATTATACTATAATACGTATATGAATTTGCTACAGGAAAGTCTTAAACTCACCCCACTACTTCTAGCACTGAGAGGTAGGACAAAGCATGATTCTTCCACATCTCTGATCGTCCATATCAGCATATTAGAGGCCTCGTCTCCAATCGCAGGCAGACGATGCAGAGACAGATTGGCTATATGCCAGAAATACTCTCTGTCAGATTTACATTTTTTTTATTAAATAGAGCGAGAGTAGTTTTCTATCATACTAAAAAATTGTAAAAATGGCTCCGTGCTAAGTTGAATTACACACCGGCTCAAAAACCCTTGAAATAAGCCAAAAAGCCAAAAACCTTCCGGATTAAACGTAGATTAAAATTTTACCAAATAAAGTCTAAATTTTTTTTGTATGTTGGACGGTCCCCTCTTTAGTCAAATAATACGGTTTTCGTATAATTTAAATTCCAATCCATAACAGCTCTGGGTCTTTGCAATGGTGTCATTAAATGTAACATTAAATAATCTATTCGGTAAAGTTTATAACATAAATTTAAGTGCATTTGGTCAAGCGGCAGAGGTGCTCAAAATGTACCACCTGCCTTCCATTTTCCCAAAGTGATTAATACGCTGGAGCCTTAGTATCCATTTCCTGGTCTTGAATCAACAAAGCGTGAATTTCACAGTGCATTTCATCACGTGACTCAGGTGGAGATCTTGATAGAATTGGGATCCGATTAAAGTATGCGTCATAGTACGTACAAGATTTGTACATGTCCGATTCGGTGCGATAGGCATATTTTAGTGCGGCAGTGTACACAGTGTGCATGCTGCGATAGTGTTCATATACCATTGAAATTAGAATGTGACCTTGAGAGTCATTTAATATGTCCCCTGTGGGAAGTTGGAGTGATCACACAAATGTCAATCTAATTGACGTTGCGATAGTTTTCATATACCATTGAAATTAGAATGTGACCTTGAGAGTCATTTAATATGACCCCTGGGGGAAGTTGGAGTGGTCACACACATGTCAATGTGAGAGCCTATCCAATATGTCTCTCATCCACACACGGTTACACCCAGAAAATACATTTTAGGGTGAGAAACCAGCAAATAGAACATCATTGACTTAAATGGGACCCAATCCCACTGACACCAGGGTTCAAAACCTAATGTTTTCAATGCTTGGTTACACCCGTTACATCGGTTTGTTATATTATAGGGTTTAACTGCTGTTCTTTGTGAATAGTTATTATGTATCGTAGATACATAATGCGAATGGTCTGGTGTCCGTCCGTCCGTCCGTCCGTCCGTAAACACGATAACTCGAGAACGGCTTAACTTTTTGAAATTTTTCTTTCGGATATCTATATAGGACATCCAAGCGGAGGTCAAGTTCGTTTGGGGGCTCTGCAGGTCAAGGGTCAAGGGGGGAAAGGTCAAAGGTCAACATTTTTTCAAATAGCAACCCCCCATGTGTGATACATCGATGGAAAGCTATTGGCAAGGGCTATTCAAAGGTGTATATGATTTGGGGGTGGGGTCACCCCCTGACGGGTGGGGAGGGGTCAAAGAGGTCAAATTACAAACATATATGTGTGATACGTCATTCGAAAGCTATGATCAAGGGCTTTGGAAGGACGTATATGATTTGGGGGTGGGGTCACCCCCTGACGGGTGGGGAGGGGTCAAAGAGGTCAAATTACAAACATATATGTGTGATACGTCATTCGAAAGCTACGATCAAGGGCTTTCGAAGGACGTATGTAATTTTGCTCTATGACTGGGGCAATTTGAGATTAATCATTTGATACGTCATTCGAAAGCTATGATCAAGGGCTTTCGAATGACGTATGTAATTTTGCTCTATGGTTGGGGCAATTTGAGATTTTCGATATTTCATGCATTTTTAATATTTTAAAACACAGTTTTCATTGTGAACATGTTTCGATGTGTATGAAACGGTATAAAAACGTTATATCTACGATACATCAGTACATTCGTTGGACGGTTTATTTCTTGTTATACATAACACACACACATGTGTATTATGAATTCGTTGTGTACTGATTTGTTTGTTTAACCCCTTTTTTACCTATGGATCTTTTCATTTAGATTTGAACCCCTGTAAATTCTGATTCATTTATTAAGTATCGGAGATACTTTATGCGAACGTTTGGTTGTCCGTCCGTCCGATTTTCATTGTTGGCGCTCTAATTTTCGAACGCTTCAAACTTTTCAATTTTTTGTTCAGAAGTTGGTCCTATGGATCGTAATACAGGCTAAGTTCGAAGATGGGCGGAATCCACCACACCCCCTGGGGTTTGCCCATCTACCCCAATGTTAAAAAACCACCACCAGCTTATATGCACTACTATACTGTGGTATTACATGCCCCTATACACAATACCTTCATGCCATATTCATGAATATATATATACCGTCACTGTCTAATAACGTACGATGTTGTAGACACATCCGGGGCGACGCCCACTCACCCCAGGGCGCGCCTTGGGGCTCATTTTTGAGCAAATTGAGATTCCAACGCTATATTGAAGCCACATTCTGTATGATGCTGTAGACACATACGGGACGATCCCCACTCACCCCGGGTTGCATTTTAGGGTAAATTGAGATCGTAACGCCATGTTGTAGCCACATAAGGTACGATGTTGTAGACACATATAGTTTATGTAGACTACGTAATCAGCAGTCTCAAAATATATCAGTGATTTGTGTGAATTTAATGCTTTTGGTGGGGGGTTTATTTTATAAGGGGTCAGGGGGGTATGACCGACTGTATCCCAGTTCGAACTAAGCTTTGGTTATGACCCAAGAAACAACCGTACAGGTGACTCTCGGTTAACGCATTTAATAATTAAGCATTGTAATGTGTTTTGAGGTGGTTAATCTTATGGGGATCAGGGGGCATGACTGAACTGGTCCAAGTTCAAACGTAGTCGTTGTCCTACTATTATACTATACAATTCTATGTCGTTGTCTTAACTTGCACAACGTGTGTATGAAACTATGAAGTTTGGTAACTCTAGATGAATCTATTCATGAATGATATATAGTTTATAATGTGTTTTGGGGGGTTTAATTTATGGGGGACAGAAGGGTGAGTGATTTGACTCAAGTTCTGAGTTAGCCTGTGTTAGGACCCAAGGAACAAGCGTACAAAATTTGGTGACCGTAGGTCAAGCCGTTCGTCAGTTATCGCACTGACAGAAGGATAGACGGACTGGTCATTCGCATAAAGTGTTTTCAACACTTAATAAAGACTTAGCTTCAGCACGTGTCAATAATTCAAGCAAATACATTCTGATTCTGAGGTTAGAATTTAACATATTAACTAATTTATGTAAAAATTCGCACTGTCCTTAACGAGCTAAACGAGCATTCAAGTTTCAACTATAAAGTGCCAATTGTTAATAATTAATACATCATATACATCCCTCGTTTTCGTCGTAAGATTCGTCAAGTTAACTCGAATGTTATCTGCCTCCCTTTGCCTTCTCTTATAAATTAGTATAATTTGCATTATAATCCAACTTGCATAGCAATGTTAACAAAAAATACATGAAAGATAATATTCTGGCTGGACATAGTGGATATTATATCATACATCAAAACCCTTTCGGCTAAAAAGTTGTCCATTTAGTTTTTTCATTCACTACAGGATAGTCCTCGGCGTGCCAACAATAGTTAAAATACTCAACCATGGCTCCAAGTCCAACACGAAACTTGTCTTTGGGTAAAAAATTCACAGACAAATTCAATTCAGTTGAATTCTTGATTAACGGAAAGCCTTATTCAGGTAAAATCGGAGTTTCTAAATCAATAAATTGTCATTTCGCTATCCTAAGGATTTCCAAGTTTCAGTCGATCATTAAATACGAATAAATTTACAGTGAATGCGGATCGTAAAGATGTGGGTGTCCAATATAAACTCGTTGACTTCATCCGGGACAATGCCGGTCTTAAGGGGACGAAGACAATGTGTCGAGAAGGTGGTTGTGGGGCCTGTATCGTTTCCGTCATGTTACCGGGTCAGACTTTCGAACGATCTGTTAATTCGGTAAATTCTACTTATTTTAAGAATTATTTGGTGGCAGAAACTAATCGTCATCGGGTTTGCATCAATTGGCAAACGGTATCTGATTTGTCCCAAAAATCGATATAAAAACGAGAACGACTACGACGAGAAGGTTTTTTTTTTGCTCAAAGTGTCTTGCACCGATATTGAGTTGTGACGGATGGAGTATCACAACGGTTGAAGGACTTGGAAACCAAAAGGAGGGATATCATCCCATCCAACAACAACTTGTCAAATTCGGTGGAACCCAATGCGGATTCTGTTCTTCCGGAATGGTGATGAATATGTACAGGTGAGTTTTCTGGATTAGAAAATAATTGTATTTATATAAATGTTCTTATCGAACGTTTCAGTCACATGCATACGATTCCGATTGAAGTGAATTGAAACTGATAGTGTTAAGTAGGCTGTACATATACACCTTCATTTTAATCGACTCATACACGTGAAAATATTGACTTAACGTGTTAACATCCTCATGTTGAGACGGTGTCTTGTCAGTTTGTATGCGTTGAAGGTTGATAAAAATTTTAAGTGCTAATGATTAACATTTTTGCAGTTTACTGGACGCCAATAAAACTGTCAGCTCCAAAGATGTTGAGAACAGTTTTGATGGGAACGTTTGCCGATGTACCGGCTACAGGCCGATTTTAGACGCCTTTAAAACATTATCTTGCGATGCGTCCCCAGAACTCAAGAAACAGTGTGGGGATATTGAGGTTCGCACCTTATGCATATATTAAAGTTGATTTGCTAGTTGACTCACCGGGGAAACTCACTCGGTTTATACGTATAACAGCAAATATTTATTGTCTATTGCTTCAGCATGGGACAGTTTATAATAGAGGACGAAACGTATAGTTTTACCCGACGAGTCAAGTTAGCATTGACTTTATGATGGAGCACAGCCGCAATCATCCGCATACGGATACGGATGATTGCGCCTAATCAATTGCGCCTAATTATTTGCGCCTAATCATTTGCGCCAATGTACACTTTGCGCCTTAGTACACTTTGCGCCTTAGTACACTTTGCGCCTAATCAATTGCGCTTATGAATATTTTCCACTAATCATCGATTGCAGATATTAAAATACAAAATAAAGAAATAATATCAAATATAATATAGAGATTGTTTTTTATATATTATAGTACTTTAGTAACATTGACAGAGCACTAAATTCGGTAGCTTGACCAATTTTTGAAGGTAATATATTCATATTTTATAAAATAGCAGATATGCACAAATTTTCTACATGAGTTCAAAACTTAAATATGGAAATGAATGAGATTTGGAACTTCCAAACTTAGAGGATTAAAAATGTTGAAAACTGGAAAGTAAATGTGGTCCAACATATCCAAATCCATTACTTATAAATAATCTCTTTATAATGTATAGGCATCTTTAATTAATGTTTCAGTCTGCAATGGGTGATAGGGTGATCAGTGATTTTGCGCTAGAAATCTGAGCTGATTTCTGAAAGTTCGGAAAATATTCATAGGCGCAATTGATTCATAATAGGAGCAAATGATTAGGCGGAAAATTTATGTACAGGCGCAAATTGTACATAGGCGCAAAGTGTACATAGGCGCAAATGATTAGGCGCAAATGATTAAGCGCAATTGATTAGCCGCAATCATCCGCAAATCTAGGAAACAGTCCTTACTTTAAAAACGCGTTTATTTCCAATTTTAGCCCAGTCAATTGGGCTTATATCATCGCGCAGGCCGTGTGTCCTCCTAATCCTTGTGCACGCATTATCTTTGGATGGAACCACACTAAAATTCTGAAATTTTGCACAAATTTGCAACCCACCTTGTAGATGAAAGCGAAACAAAGTCAACTATGATATTCTACCCGTTCAAAAGTTATAACCCAAAAACCCCTTCGGGTCTATGGTAACTAGATGGTTTTTGTCCCCCAAAAATGATTTACATTGTATTCTTATAGGGACAACATACAATTTTTTAAATTTTCAACTTCCATAAAAATATAGTTTGCACACTCGGATTCCGATGCAACTTCACACATGCATTTATTAGGTCATAATGATTAACCTGTAAAAGTTTCATACATGCGTATATTTCAAAAATGACCCTTTCTGGTCATTCTACCCAAACCACTTTTCCAATGTATTCTTATGGGGACAACGTACAATTTTTGAGATTTTCAACCTCCATGAAAATATAGTTACCACACTCGGATTTCCATGCAACTTCACACATGCATTTATTAGGTCATAATAATTAACCTGTAAAAGTTTCATAAATGGGTGTATTTAAAAAATGACCCTTTCTAGTTTCTTGTCAATCTACCTGAACTACTTTTTCAATGTATTCTTATGGGGACAACATACAATTTTTGAAATTTTCAACTTCCATAAAAATATAGTTTGCACACTCGGATTCCGATGCAACTTAACACATGCATTTATTAGGTCATAATGATTAACCTGTAAAAGTTTCATACATGGGTGTATTTCAAAAATGACCCTTTCGCGTCAATCTACCTGAACTACTTTTTCAATGTATTCTTACGGGAACAACATATAATTTTGCCTTGCTAAAAAAGTTGAAGCTTTACTTTGTATTGACTGGGCTTTATTGGCTGCTTAGAGTAGGTTTTTAATTACATGGCTTATTTGTATATGCGATCCAGGATTGTGGAACTTGTCCGCGAAGAACCGCTGGAAAGAAATCTGAGCCTTTGGATATTATCGGTTGTTGTTCATCCAGTTTAAATTTAAATCTACTCTCTGGCGAATCCTGGGTAAAGGCTACGACTCTTCAAAGCGCATTTGATGCTTTGGAAGGTTTCAAAAAAGCTGGGCTCCGAGTTCGATTAGTTGCTGGGAATACAGGAACAGGTTAAATTTTTTGGTGGGGATATAGTTAGGGGATTAATAGAATTACGGTATCTCAAAACTATTACCTATTCACAACTGTAATATAAGTGCATTAAACTTTATAGGTGTTTACAAGAATGACACAGAAGGCGTCCAAGCCTTCGTAAACATCATGAGTATCCCCGAACTTTCTGCCATAAGTTCCGAAACAGGTAACTTGGTCCTTGGAGGGTCCGTTACACTTTCAAAGGCAATCGAAGCATTCAAGACTGCGACCCGTACTGAAGGCTTTGAATATGCTGCGGGTCTTGCTGAACATCTTGAAAGAATTGCAAATGTCCCTGTTCGAAATGTGCGATTTTTAAGTTAAAAAACAGTTAAAATATGCAACCGAAATGTGGATTTTATGAAAAATCAGTACCGTAATTTTGAAATTTACGATCTACAGATGGGAACTTTAGCTGGAAATCTTATGTTAAAATACACCCATCGAGACTTTCCTTCCGATGTATTTACTTTGTTCGAAACGATTGGGGCACAACTTTCCATAGGTATTTAATACTTATTTTGGCATGGTTTCTGATGGGTTGCATTTTAATTGGTTTTGATTGTATCGATTTTTTTCATAATCAGCGTCGTCAGCTACTTCTCTCAACCTTCACACCGTTACGGAGTTTCTGACACTAAACATGGAAAACCAGTTCATCATTTCCATTCATTTAAAGCCATATACAAAGCAACATGTTTTCCGAAGTTTTAAGGTATCTAATTTCTGAGAATTTAACAAATGTGGAAAGTTCGAAGCAATTTATATTTGGGATTTAATATACACTTTTTAAGATTACGAGGAGGTATCAAAACTCACATGCTTATGTCAACGCTGGCTTCCTAATGAAAATCGATACCGCCGACAATTTTAAGGTCTTGGAAAGGCCAAGGATTGTGTTCGGTGGTATAAATGGAGAATTTGTAAGTCTATATATATATATATATATATTCTGTACTACGACTGGAAATTTTAAATCAGACTTAATCATAAATTTTGTGGTAGAATCACGCCCGAGAAACCGAGTCGTTCTTGACAGGGAAGTCTTTGAAGGATGCAGCAGTTATTAAACATGCAAGTGCTAAATTAAACGAGGAAGTCAAGCCGGAGATAAATACAGCCGAAGGTTCCGTAGAATACCGGAAACTACTTACCCAGAGCCTGTTGTACAAGGTAAACAATAGAACAACTGAATAAGAAATAATAATTATCTCTGTGCTCTTATCTGCTAGGCACAAGTGCAGCTTATAACACATAGAAATTTATTTCGATAAGTTCCGTTTATGCAACATTTACAACTCATTTAAAGAGGCCTTTATTAAATACCAGAGAGCACTAGGAATTTTACTGCTTGAATTGTGAGTGTGAAACTGTTAATTAGCCTCATCTCCATTCTGAACAGTCTACAATTCATGGGCCTCCGTATTGACTCAATTTCCTTTTAGTTTTAACTGAAATTAGCCACTAATGAAAAGATCTCCTAATATTATTGAACTCAGCCTGCTAAGTTTTAATTTATTAGGGCTCCTATTAAATTATGGATCGTGCTTAATTTGAAATCAGACCACGCAGAAGTCACCAGAAGTCGAAAACAGAGGCTAACAATATTTATGTATTCTTCGTTTATTTCAGTACGTCTTGGGAATCGTAGGAACATTTTCAAAGGCGGAGTTCCAATTGGGAGGCAAAAACATTCAGAGGAACCTAACTTCCGGAAAACAAACGTTTGAAAAGAATGAGGAGATGTGGCCGATTCATAAACCGGTTTTGAAACTCGAGTCCGTTCCTCAAGTTTCCGGAACGGCGGAATACATCAACGACATTCCCATACGAGAACGGGAACTATTTGGAGCGTTTGTCCTCAGCACCGTCCCCAAAGCTAACATCCTAAATATTGATCCTTCTGAGGCTCTGGTCAGTCATTGAACATATTTAGCTATGGAATTGAATGAACGAGTCTATCATAACATCTTGATATATTCAGAAACTGCCAGGAGTGGTACGATTCATCAAAGCAAGTGATATTCCGGGACTAAATAATTACATGGTCGTATCTGACACTGCTGATGAGGTAAAAATGAGTACAACTATTTTGAAATCGTATTACTGTGCCCCCAGAAAGGGAATTCGTAACCTAATATAAGGCATTGGTTCCCACAATTACTAATTACTAATAATAACTAATTACAACACTTTAAGTGCGTATATTTTTCAATCGCTGATTGCTTGACGGCATTGACGGGGCTATTTTATTTATATTTGGTTGAAATTCACTTAGATATTTGCCAAGGACAAAGTTGAATATGCGGGTCAGTCCGTGGGGCTGATTCTTGCCGAGAACAGAGACATGGCATTTTTGGCATCTAAGAAAGTCAAAGTTGAATATGAAAGTTTGGATAAGGCGGTTCTGAGTATTGAGGATGGGATTAAAGCTGCAAAAGCGAATGGAAGCTACGAAAAACTGTTCGCGACAACTGTTAAAAGTGCAGACGGTAAGTTTTAATTCATAATTTTGAATTGCTCCTCAGAATAGGTATGTCTTGAATAGACCATACCGCATACCGTAGCAAAAACAGCTAGGTACCTAATCCCAGTTACACTAGAGTGATACGAAGTTCTACATATTGCTATTCCGTAAAATATGTTTTCGGTCACTAATTCTTACGATGTTTATATTTTTAACCTCAGCTTCGAACGAAATTCCAAAACACGTCATCAAAGGAGAGCTTAGCTTGGGGTCTCAATACCACTTCCAAATGGAGAACCAGATCTGCATCTGCATTCCTCGAGAAGACGGAATGGACGTCCTCTCCGCAACACAAGATATGGACCACGTTCAGCAGGCCGTCTCTTCCGCTTTAAAGATGCCACACAATGAGTAAATTCCAAAATATTAAAGTTGCTATTTCTGTGAGCAATTCTAATTTTTCTGATTCTTATTTCAGAATTAACATAGAGGTTCGAAGATTGGGAGGTGCTTACGGCAGCAAAATCAGTCGTTCGACTCAAATTGCCGCGGCTTGTGCCGTTGCCGCATACATTACAAATCAACCCGTGCGGGTCGCTCTGGATTTGCAGACAAATATGGAAATGGTTGGGAAACGGCCACCCTATTCAATGAAATACGAGATCGGTGTGGACGACCATGGGAAGATTGTCAGTCTCAAGGGCCAGGTTTTCTGTGCTGTTGGGATCTCTGCAAATGAGGAGACGGCTCAATTTGGCCTCTGTTTCTTTCAATCTTTGTATCGGGCAGTCGGTTGGGAATTAAGCCCAGCCAACATCATTACTAACACTGCTCCGAATACCTGGTGTCGAGCTCCTGGTTTGTACACTATTAATTAAAAAAAAACGTGGTAAACTTCACTGAAATAGAAATTTCTAAATTTCGCTGAATTTCTAGGAAGTGTACCTGGAGTGGCCTTGGTCGAAAACTTAATGGAACACATCGCATTCGAACTGAAGAAGGATCCAGTTGCTGTTCGCTTGGCAAATCTGATTTCAGAAGGTGACCAGTATTTGCCCGTTTTTGGACCAAACGGATCCATGGCAGGGGACAATCACATCCCCAGGATGCTTGAAGAATTAGAGATTTCTGGTGAAGTTGTGAATAGAAAAGAATTTATCGATAATTTTAATAAGGTTGGAGAAATAATAATATTTATGGCTCGTTCGTCAAAAGAATTGATTTTATATTAACATTTTATAATTTAATTCTGCTTGCGCAGACAAATCGGTGGAGGAAACGGGGAATGGCGGTCGTACCTATGAGGTACCCGTTGCATTACTTCGGGACCATGAAGTATCCCGTTTATGTGGCTATTTACAAGAACGATGGAACCGTCGCGGTTTCCCATGGAGGTACAAATTTATTATCAGGAATTCGTTTCGTATCCTGTGTTTACAAAGCAGGCGTTGGCATTAATGTTTGTAAATCTTGTATTTTAACAGGGATTGAAGTTGGCCAAGGAATCAATACAAAGGTGAAACTTGCTTTGCAGTCAATATTAAGTATATTCGTAAAATCTGCAGGGCCAGTTACAATTAGGTTTGAAATTTAGGTAGCACAAACGGTTGCGTTTGAATTAGGCATCCCTGTCGAAAAGATCCGAGTTAAGCCAGCAAACAATTTAATCTCCCCGAACACGGACACGACTGGAGGAGCTATTACCAGTGAATTGGTCTGCTTTGTAAGTATTTGAACATTTTCCTTAGGAAATCTTCGCATTTTTGTAAAATACCTAAAGATTGTGTAATACATAAAAGGCAGCCCAAAAAGCCTGTCAGGAACTGAAAGAACGGATGGCTTCAATCAAAGAAATCGAAAAGCCAGGTTCTTGGGAAGAGCTTGTGACCCTCTGCAACAAGAAACATATCTCCCTCTCCGCGTCTTACATGTTAGTTTGACTTAAGAGTTCCTTTTAATCTAAATTATTTATTCATGACCTTTAATTAATTTCTGTAACTGGTTTAGGCCAAGTCCGAATGACGGGATCAAGCCCTATAATATTTGGGTTGTAAGCCTCACGGAAGTGGAAATCGATGTCTTGACTGGAGAATACAAAGTTGTTCGTGTCGATTTGATTGAAGACGCTGGGAAGAGTTTAAATCCAGCGATTGACATTGGACAGATCGAAGGGGCCATGATTATGGGATTGGGAAACTGGACAACCGAGAAACTCATCTATGATGAGAAAACGGGCCAACTTCTTAGTAACGGCACTTGGGTAATGAAACCTAATTTTATTTAGTATATGTATCAACTTAATCAATATTTATCAATAATGTCTGTATTAATCTAGTTGTACAAGCCTCCGCTTTCCAAAGACATCCCTGAAGACATGAGAATCACGCTCTTAAGTGATGCCCCGAATCCCCTTGGAGTCCTTCGTTCAAAAGGTGAATTATAATTATTGGTTCTAATTTTTTAGTATTGGTCAATTTCCTATGTAAATACATATGGTGTTACGGAGAAAGTTAGTTAGGTAGCGTTTTTCAGGTTTTTTAATGATTTATTTCATGTTAACTGAATTGTTGTATTGATTATAGCTACTGGAGAACCTCCTCAATGCGCTGCAGTTTCAGTTTTATTTGCCTTGAAAAATGCAATTTATTCGGCCCGGATGGATGCAGGTCATAAGGAATGGTTCCAATTAGGTAGATTTTTTGTTATCGTTTATCGCTTATAGTAAATATTCAATTGAAGATGATTTTACATGCTGGCTTATAATTTCTACGTTTACAGATGGACCTGTTACACCGGAGGATATTTTGCTGAAGTGTCTCACTAATCCGTCACAATTCCAGCTTTAAGAATCGCAGTATTTTAATAATATTTAAGGAAAAAAATATTATTAGTATTAGATTTTATGCTGAGTGCATCGCAAAGACATAAAAACAGTTGTAGATGTTGGACAGCCAGTTGGTTTGAGATTATAAGCTCGCCAAATCTACATACACAAACAGCGAGCTTATACAATTCACATATACAAATCATTATTCACGATCCTATTGTTAATTAAAACCATTAAAAAAGCGACGCTTTAGAATTCAAGTTAAGATAATATTATTTGATGCTAATTTTATTGAGCACTCCTCATTACAATCTGGATAGGTAGCACAAATTACTATGTTTTAAACTTAACGGAATGATTGACAAACTGAAATTTGCATTTCTATATCTGACAAGTAATTCGGATGGCATAGTTTCTAATTACTTGCTTATTTCAATTTAACAACATTTAACAAAAACAAATACCTCACCATTAAGGCTTCGCCTGCTGCTATATTCTAAATGCACGGCATCGACAAGCAGACGATTCTCCAATGATGAATGACGTTACGAGTTAGAATCAAAATGAAGCCTTTTAATCAAATCAGCCGTAATATTTGATGACTCGGTCGGGTTTCCATCGATTTCCAATAAATTTTATTTTCACGTGCCTTCCTATACGTCTGTATCAAATAACAACTGTCCTTGTCTATGAAATAAATTGTCATACATACACATTTACCTGACTCCATACAGACATATAGCAAATCCTCGGATTTATGGTTAATTGAGCCAGGATTGTCATTTTCCACGTTGATTTCCTTGAAGATTGACGAAAG
Organism: Desoria tigrina; assembly: GCA_906901685.1. Taxonomy (NCBI): domain Eukaryota; kingdom Metazoa; phylum Arthropoda; class Collembola; order Entomobryomorpha; family Isotomidae; genus Desoria; species Desoria tigrina. The sequence continues at coordinate 434,838 of CAJQTU010000040.1, forward strand.
ATGATGATACTCTTACCTTACCTTCATAATATTATTAATCCTTCAGCCTATTACAATCGTCCGTTGGCAAAGAGCTGTAAAACATATTTGATATCAGAGAACGGATAGCTTCTCTCAGGAGTTAATTCTGTGGATTTATTTCTTTGGATAATAATACATCAGGAACCGACAAGGATCTTCAATTATTTTACTTTCACCGACTACTACTGTTACTGGATTAAATGGGCGGAGAGATCAATAATAAAATAATACAGTTAAGAAGCATGTGCAAAACAAACTGTTTGTCAATTACGGAAAAACATTATGAAACGTCAACAATTCCGGCTGCATGACCGTTCAATTGTGGTTCAAGAAATCATTGCATTGTAAGTCTCTGTCAAATTACATCCTTGTCTTCCGTTGTAGGCTTTGTATGGACTTTTACAGCCGTTTTTAACGCAAGTATTTAATTACAAAGGACAGTTGAACCCTTAAATTTGAGTTGAAACTGACAATTTACCCGTAAGCAACAACCTTAACTTGAAAAGAAAATTAGGAAAGCGGGCGGTGTCTTTCTTGTTCTATTTGAAACAGTTATGTTTTTAAGGATGTAAGTGTTGGACTTGTGTTAGCAAATACGGATGGCAGCCGGTTGCCGAACTAACATTAAGAAGGAGAGACCTTTGCAAGTAACGTTTGCAGACATCCGTCAAACGGAAGATCATTTGGAATGGATTTCTTACACCGTTGAGGAAGAGGAGTCGGAAGAGGACGAGATTCACGAACTTTACATTTTAAATGAGAGTGAGACGGAAACGAGTAATGACGATGAGGTATGTCCTGCTTGAGAAATAAAATAGTTAATCTTGGTATGTCTCATACGCCCGAGAGAATAGTCACACCTTTTCATACTTATCAGTTAATTGCTGACGAAAAAGTATCAACATTTGCGATTTTTGACAAAATAGAGGTTTTGAGTCCGTTTTCTAAAATGCTTAAATTTTATTAAGGGGTCAAACCCCTTTGTGTGATAACCTTGTCGGTCTGTCCGTTCGTCCCTCTGTTTAAGCTCTAACTTCCTAACCGTTGAAGTTTTTAAAACTGTTTTCGGATTTGAAACCTATATTTGCATGGGTTTAAGCCAGATGGAAATTCAAAATAGTCGGTCACACCTTCTGACCCCAGAAAAATGTAAACTAGAAATTTTCAATACAAAATGTCTCCTACATCTGTTATTACTGTAAAAATTTCAAAAGCGCATCACTTTGGTGTCATCGCTTCTTTCATTTTGTTTATGACGGTTTAACTGTTTTGAGTGGGTCCGGTTATTCAATCATATATCATGCGTAAACCATGATCAATCAAATGACATTAATCAATGACTAGCTACACTGATCTCTAATTGTAAGACCTTCTGACATTGCAACTTAAAGTCTGTTTCATTTTCATTAAGTGATTGGGATTATCAGCACAATGTAAGCACGCGAGAACTTATGGAACAACCCTCGTTTTCCTCAACAGTATATCTACTATATAAAAGACAAGTCGTGTCTGTCTGTCTGTCATATCGTTATGCATTCGATAACCACTTATCCGATTTCAAATTTCTTTTCGCCAGTGCACTCAAAAGGTTCCCGGACAGGGAGCCGTCAAGTTTTTGAAACCCTCGGACACACCCCCTGGTTTTTGTCAACATCACCCCATACTGAAATGACTACGATCCAAAAACGTTGGTAAAAATGTGTCTGGGCAGGAAGTCGGCGACGTTTGGAAGTCGTCTGAAAAATCATATGACAGTAAATGTAGGCACACCCACTAATATTAAAATGGCTGATTTGAAGAAATCGTCAGGCACACCCCTGACATTAAAATGTCTCATTTTAGGAAATCGTCGAGCACACCCCCTGACATTCCAACGTCTCATTTTAGGAAATTGTCAGGCACACCCACTTACAATAAAATGGATAATTTTAGGAAATCGTCGAGCCGACTTAATGACATAAAATGGATTATTTTAGGAAATCGTCGGGCACATCCACTTGCAATAAAACGTCTCATTTTAGAAAATTGTCGGGGAAATCGTCGGGCACACCCACTTACAATAAAATGAATCATTCTAGGAAATCGCCTGGCACACTCACTGACATTAAAATTGATCATTTTAGGAAATCGTCGGGCACACCTACTGACATTAAAACGTCTCATTTTATGAAATTGTCGGGCACACCCACTTACAATAAAATGGATAATTTTAGGAAATCGTCGGGCCGACTTAATGACATTAAAATGGATTATTTTAGGAAATCGTCGGGCACATCCACTTGCAATAAAACGTCTCATTTTAGAAAATTGTCGGGGAAATCGTCGGGCACACCCACTTACAATAAAATAGATAATTTTAGGAAATCGTCTGGCACACTCACTGACATTATAATGGACCATTTTAGGAAATCGTGGGGCACACCCACTGACATTCAAACGTCCCATGCTAGGAAATTGTCAGGGAAATCGTCGGGCACACCCACTTACAATAAAATGGATCATTTTAGGAAATCGTCTGGCACACTCACTGGCATTATAATGGATCATTTTAGGAAATCGTCTGGCACACTCACTGACATTATAATGGATGATTTTAGGAAATCGTCGGGCACACCCATTGACATTAAAATGTCTCATGTTAGGAAATCGTTGGGCACATCCCCTGACAATTAAAATGGCTTATTTTAGAATGGACACTTACGGGACCACCTAAACTCACCCCCTTGGACCCACGGGGATTTTCAAGGCCCCATTGTGACCCGGATGTTTGAGCTGAAGTGAGTTTCAGCGTAAATTGACGTACTAGCGTCACACATTGATATCGTTGAGTGTTAATTCAGACCTTAGGTCCCCGGGCTGGGGTAGTGTGACGCGGACTTTATAATGAAAGTTACACTTGAGTTGAAATCACTCACATGAGTCAACGAATGAAGTTGTCGCTTAATAGATTACCGTCTGTTACCATAGGGGGTGTGAATGGGACTTCGGGGTAAAGGGGAGTTTTAGGGGTAAATAAATCATTAGAGTCAACGAAAGGTATGGTACCATATAAATAGCTTCTATTTTATCCCCAGGGGTATTAAGGAGGCTTTTGGGGCGACTGTGAGATTGTGCCGTCTTAGTAAAGGATACGCTTGGGTCAATTAATGATGCTGTGATATGATTTGCTATGCTAATATACGAGCCTTTTTAGTCGTAAGGGGTGTGCCAACAGTGCCAAGGACGTTTGGGGGTTGACAATGATTTCGTTGATGTGATTTTTGTTTTTACGGTGTATGTCGTTCGCGCAAAATATTAAAATGTAATTTTTGCGATGCCTACGCACGGTTTTATCAAGAAATAGACGAAGTCTATTTCTTGCTAAAAGTTGAGCTCATCGGGATTAATATTTCTTTGCGATGCCCGAATTATCGGGCGCCGATGGCTAGTAAACAATATATAAACAATTCGTTTTTTTTTCTAACGAAAAAAACCAAGCCATGACATGGTTTGTGAACAATTCTCAAAGTACATAGATTACAGTCGTTACAGGATAGTAACAGTGTGAATAAAATTGAATGGATGATAATTTAATTAAAGCTCTACTTTCTCTGGTGAATAAGAGAGCTGGATGTTGTAAAAGCAAGTGTAATTTAAACTCGAGTTGCAATCTGTACTAGTTAATTAATACTCAATAGCATCGCCTACGTTTTTAGATTTCTGAAACTTTGCAACTATAGACGCATTTGTATTTTCCGTTAGAGCAACACAAGCTCATTGTGTATTATTTCAATCTTGCAATTTTTGTTTTCACATAAGGAACATCTGGTTTATTATTATGGTTTTCGTAATGGCAAAAAACGTACGAATGAAATCTCAGCGTCCAGCCGCCTGGCTAATTTCAAGGTTTAAACTTGCTACTGTTACTGATGCAATTTTAGGCTATTATTGGGACTAACAGTAGAGGATTTTAAATTAAACTAAAATTAATTTCATGGACCCGGCGTGGTTGGCCGGATTCAATCTAGAGTCAATGTTTTCATGAAAATGGTTTTAAATTAAACCAACTTGTTGTTTTCAGCATCTTATTTAGCTTTTAATTTCGTAATCCCCCACATCATAGATCGTTCTTGTCAGTTTTTCAACTGCTTTGCTTTCATCTGTATTTTACTCCATTTCCACTCATTTAATGGTGAAGTGCAAGGATTGAAGATCCATTGGAGATTTCATCCTCAAAATGTAACTTCTGTGAGCCAGATGAATCTACAGAATCTAGATGTTTTACGTATATACTGTATATACCAGTATTTACGTACCAATATGCAATACTACGAGTGCATAGAAGCTGATGATGCTAATTCTATTAAAAACTAGTACGATTTCAAATTTGCTCGTGTCAATGTAATAGTGTAATTCGTAAATCGGGCAAATCAACAGATGCACAAGAGTGCATCTGAATTTTAACGAAGTTTCGTAGAAAAGTAGGTTAAGAGCTGTCATGTGGAAAACTCCAATAAACTGGAACCACTCTGTCTAGGGATGACGTCTAATGATCTAATGGATTGACAATACAAACCAATCGGAGTTACTATTTACACGATTTCATGATATGGTGTAAATGCACATTGATGTCATTGGAAAGTGAAAGTCCGTAGACTTTGAATGTTAAACTTGAACAGGATATTTAATTTGGGATCGGATCTACGCGTGTGATCTAATGTATTGCATATGAGCTCTAATAAACCGATGCAACGGGTGTAACCAAGTGTTGAAAATATAACGATAAACAAACTAAATCTCAATTTCCCCAAAAAGCCCGGGTTTCGCACCCTGGTGTCAGTGGGAGTGGTCCCGTATACGTCAAAGATGTTCTATTACTCATGGAAATCGTTTAAACCCCATATCTCAATTTCCCCGAAAATCCGGGTACTGCACCCTGGTGTCAGTGGGAGTGGTCCCGTATTCGTCAAAGATGTTCTATTACTCATGGGAATCGTTTAAACCCCATATCTCAATTTCCCCGAAAATCCGGGTACTGCACCCTGGTGTCAGTGGGAGTGGTCCCGTATTCGTCAAAGATGTTCTATTATTCATGGGAATCGTTTAAACCCCATATCTCAATTTCCCCGAAAATCCGGGTACTGCACCCTGGTGTCAGTGGGAGTGGTCCCGTATTCGTCAAAGATGTTCTATTACTCATGGAAATCGTTTAAACCCCATATCTCAATTTCCCCGAAAATCCGGGTACTGCACCCTGGTGTCAGTGGGAGTGGTCCCGTATTCGTCAAAGATGTTCTATTACTCATGGAAATCGTTTAAACCCCATATCTCAATTTCCCCGAAAATCCGGGTACTGCACCCTGGTGTCAGTGGGAGTGGTCCCGTATTCGTCAAAGATGTTCTATTACTCATGGGAATCGTTTAAACCCCATATCTCAATTTCCCCGAAAATCCGGGTACTGCACCCTGGTGTCAGTGGGAGTGGTCCCGTATTCGTCAAAGATGTTCTATTATTCATGGGAATCGTTTAAGCCCCATATCTCAATTTCCCCGAAAATCCGGGTACTGCACCCTGGTGTCAGTGGGAGTGGTCCCGTATTCGTCAAAGATGTTCTATTACTCATGGAAATCGTTTAAACCCCATATCTCAATTTCCCCGAAAATCCGGGTACTGCACCCTGGTGTCAGTGGGAGTGGTCCCGTATTCGTCAAAGATGTTCTATTATTCATGGGAATCGTTTAAACCCCATATCTCAATTTCCCCGAAAATCCGGGTACTGCACCCTGGTGTCAGTGGGAGTGGTCCCGTATTCGTCAAAGATGTTCTATTACTCATGGAAATCGTTTAAACCCCATATCTCAATTTCCCCGAAAATCCGGGTACTGCACCCTGGTGTCAGTGGGAGTGGTCCCGTATTCGTCAAAGATGTTCTATTACTCATGGAAATCGTTTAAACCCCATATCTCAATTTCCCCGAAAATCCGGGTACTGCACCCTGGTGTCAGTGGGAGTGGTCCCGTATTCGTCAAAGATGTTCTATTACTCATGGGAATCGTTTAAACCCCATATCTCAATTTCCCCGAAAATCCGGGTACTGCACCCTGGTGTCAGTGGGAGTGGTCCCGTATTCGTCAAAGATGTTCTATTATTCATGGGAATCGTTTAAACCCCATATCTCAATTTCCCCGAAAATCCGGGTACTGCACCCTGGTGTCAGTGGGAGTGGTCCCGTATTCGTCAAAGATGTTCTATTACTCATGGGAATCGTTTAAACCCCATATCTCAATTTCCCCGAAAACCCGGGTACTGCACCCTGGTGTCAGTGGGAGTGGTCCCGTATTCGTCAAAGATGTTTTATTAGTTATGGGAATCGTTTAAACCCCATATCTCAATTTCCCCGAAAATCCGGGTACTGCACCCTGGTGTCAGTGGGAGTGGTCCCGTATTCGTCAAAGATGTTCTATTATTCATGGGAATCGTTTAAGCCCCATATCTCAATTTCCCCGAAAATCCGGGTACTGCACCCTGGTGTCAGTGGGAGTGGTCCCGTATTCGTCAAAGATGTTCTATTACTCATGGAAATCGTTTAAACCCCATATCTCAATTTCCCCGAAAATCCGGGTACTGCACCCTGGTGTCAGTGGGAGTGGTCCCGTATTCGTCAAAGATGTTCTATTATTCATGGGAATCGTTTAAACCCCATATCTCAATTTCCCCGAAAATCCGGGTACTGCACCCTGGTGTCAGTGGGAGTGGTCCCGTATTCGTCAAAGATGTTCTATTACTCATGGAAATCGTTTAAACCCCATATCTCAATTTCCCCGAAAATCCGGGTACTGCACCCTGGTGTCAGTGGGAGTGGTCCCGTATTCGTCAAAGATGTTCTATTACTCATGGAAATCGTTTAAACCCCATATCTCAATTTCCCCGAAAATCCGGGTACTGCACCCTGGTGTCAGTGGGAGTGGTCCCGTATTCGTCAAAGATGTTCTATTACTCATGGGAATCGTTTAAACCCCATATCTCAATTTCCCCGAAAATCCGGGTACTGCACCCTGGTGTCAGTGGGAGTGGTCCCGTATTCGTCAAAGATGTTCTATTATTCATGGGAATCGTTTAAACCCCATATCTCAATTTCCCCGAAAATCCGGGTACTGCACCCTGGTGTCAGTGGGAGTGGTCCCGTATTCGTCAAAGATGTTCTATTACTCATGGGAATCGTTTAAACCCCATATCTCAATTTCCCCGAAAACCCGGGTACTGCACCCTGGTGTCAGTGGGAGTGGTCCCGTATTCGTCAAAGATGTTTTATTAGTTATGGGAATCGTTTAAACCCCATATCTCAATTTCCCCGAAAATCCGGGTACTGCACCCTGGTGTCAGTGGGAGTGGTCCCGTATTCGTCAAAGATGTTCTATTAGCTCGCCTATTAAAAATAGGTTTAGAGCTAATGAAGTCAACCAGTCCGTCCGTCCGTCCGTCCGTCCGTCCGTCCGTCCGTCCGTGTGTCCGTCGTTTTTGTCAATGTAAATCAAGACAAAATTAAACAGCCTAGAAGCAGGCCGGATTAGAACCAAGACAATTTTTTTGAAATGGAAGCATAATATTCGCTAGTGTTTATCAAATTCCGAACACAGAATTAAGTTTCAACATAATTGTATTGGTTTTAATACCAAATTTATATATATGGTTTTTATCCGCTTTTCCAAACTTAAAACAATTTTGAGGTTTGATATGAATTGTGAAACATGAAAATGGTTTTCGAGGAATTCGTATTGGTTTATATACCAAATCTATATATATGACCTGGATGCCCCTTGTGTAAATTTAAAACAATTTAGAGAAATTTTGAGGTTTGATATGAATTGTGAAACATGAAAATGGTTTTCGAGGAAATCGTATTGGTTTATATACCAAATGTTTTTTAAAGAATTAGAACACGAATGATATATATAAATCAAAACGATTTGAAACAATAATCAAATTTTAAAGGAAATTACATATTTTCTATACAGAAAAACAATTTAGGGTTCGTAAAAGCCTTAATTGGGGCATTTCATAATATTGTTTCATGATCTGTTCAAATTGATCCAAAAATCGAATCTATCATTTAAAAACAGTAATTTGGATTTAAACAAATTGATAAAATTGATTTCAACTGCAATTGTGAAACAATAAAATAATTTTTAACGAAATTGTACAGGTTTAAATAGCACCATGGTTCACAGATTGGGAAACAGTAATATAGAATATAAGTCAATGTTTTTTGGAACAATTCTCAAATATTCAGTTTCTTCACGTATTTGTTATGGAAACTATCTTTATCGACTTATAGCATATTCTTTTGGATGTAAATCAATTCATGATAGAACAATTACTAAAGCTACGGGATTAAAACGCAGTCGTCTAGTTGAACGTAAATTATGATATTTTGATTTTATACAATCGAGCAACACGATAAGTAATATTGAACGATAATCTATATGAATTGTGCGAGCTGTCGTTAACGTTTACAACGTTTTATTATTCATGGGAATCGTTTAAGCCCCATATCTCAATTTCCCCGAAAATCCGGGTACTGCACCCTGGTGTCAGTGGGAGTGGTCCCGTATTCGTCAAAGATGTTCTATTACTCATGGAAATCGTTTAAACCCCATATCTCAATTTCCCCGAAAATCCGGGTACTGCACCCTGGTGTCAGTGGGAGTGGTCCCGTATTCGTCAAAGATGTTCTATTATTCATGGGAATCGTTTAAACCCCATATCTCAATTTCCCCGAAAATCCGGGTACTGCACCCTGGTGTCAGTGGGAGTGGTCCCGTATTCGTCAAAGATGTTCTATTACTCATGGAAATCGTTTAAACCCCATATCTCAATTTCCCCGAAAATCCGGGTACTGCACCCTGGTGTCAGTGGGAGTGGTCCCGTATTCGTCAAAGATGTTCTATTACTCATGGAAATCGTTTAAACCCCATATCTCAATTTCCCCGAAAATCCGGGTACTGCACCCTGGTGTCAGTGGGAGTGGTCCCGTATACGTCAAAGATGTTTTATTAGTTATGGGAATCGTTTAAACCCCATATCTCAATTTCCCCCAAAAGCCCGGGTACTGCACTCTGAAATATAGGTTCAGGGTATTATCATGTATAGATGATAGACATAGAGTGTAATGTAAACTACCTAAGCGTCAGTTTTAAAATGAGTAAGAGCTCTATCCTGGCGTTGGACTCCTACATATCACTATTCTGTTTGATTTAATGGTTTGTTTTGGGGTTTAATTGATGGGGGGCAGGGGGTGTGACCGATTTGACCCAAGTTCGAACTTAGCCTCACTCTTGAGCCAAGGAACAAGTGTACAAAATTTGGTGACCGTAGGTCAAGCCGTTCTCCAGTTATCGCTCGGACAGACAGACGGACGGACGGACGGACGGACGGACGGACGGACGGACGGACGGACGGACGGACGGACGGACTTGTCGTTCGCATAAAGTGTTTTCAACACTTAATAATCGTAAAAAAAGTAGGTGAAATGTTTCAGGATATTCCGGAAAAAGACAATTTAGAAACTGGTGATGACAAACAACGTTGAAACGGCTCTGACTGAGGTTTACCAGATCTCTCAGACTATGTTTACATTATGATTTTTAACTTCTAATGTTGATGTCGTAGTCGAATTTCCTCTCTCTACCTAAAATACGATCGTTTCTCAGAGACAGATTGATTTTTAAAGAAAAATCCTTGTTTATGTGTATTCTTTGTACTGTAAGTAGTTTTTAGAAAATTTCGATCGTTTTATTAAAATCAATTGATACTCGTATAAAGAGACATAAACGGAGATTATGAAAATGCAGATCTTCACTTTTCTTTAAAACAGCTATGGAATTCTGAATATACAGAACAAATTCAAAACAATTTTAAATCGGACCAAAAACTCTTTTGACTCTTTAATTTTGTAATTTTAGGACGGTTAATACAATAAAAAATTTGATGTTTCTATATTATCATTTTGTGAACGTTCAGATTCTGACAATGAGTCACAAGTCACATTGCGTCTTCTGGTCTTCTTGAAATTCACACCTACAAGTTGATACTTACGAAACCCGTGCCAACCAAAAGCACGCATCAGGAGTTTTTTAAAATGTCGAAATCAGAATTGACAATGTTTATTTACTATATTTTATGTTATGGTTATACAGTTATGCTTCAATATTGGAATGCTGTGTTATGGTGATGATGATGAGACTCATCCAGAACTAAAAATATCACTAATAATATCTAACATACCCAAGCTACGCTGATTTCTCGATACTATAAACAAAACGCAAGGTTCCGTCTGGTTATTAAAACCAGTAGTAAACCCGTATTCCCTCTGAATCCCGACTTCCTGAGTCACTCACACCTCGTGAAATTACGTCCCATTATTTGCAAGCAACGATTACTCAGTCATGCAAGTCATTCAGGTCATTCGACTGAGCAATATTTTTGGAAACATTTTTCTAAACTGTGAAAAACACAAAAGACTGTAGTTTCCGGTTGTGAAAAATCCGCATTTTCTCAGCTTAATGATGTGAGCTATTGGCAGAACTACCTTTAATAATCGCTTTTTGGGCATATCTGAATCTACGTGATAAGAACTAGTAAGGAGACCGAACCAGAATGTGGTTTTAATACCTCTTCTCAGCTACTTTGGTCTTCTACCGACGAAATAAGAGTTCCTTTATGTAACTGAATCCGGGCTTTTATTACAGGGTGTTAAAGTGGATTTGGTATTTACTCAGCAAATGAAATCATAACAAGCCCAGGCCAGATTTGACCTCGTGTGGTTCTGTTCATGTTTATTTTCACAAATCTCTTATGTTATCTCATCTCGTAAAAGTTAGGGAAGAGGCTTTTGAAGCTGTAAGCCTGTCTAATAATTTTGGCGAAATGCGAAAGAGAGATTAATTACTCACACTTCCGCTTCAGCTCCTTTCATCATCATTATCTCCAATCTCCAAATTACGAAAACCCGTCATCGTGGTACAAGGTAAATCCGACTCCGACGAGGCAGACAGTCCGACTCAGCGTTACCTGAATTACCACATTCACTGAAATAAGTTCCCCAGGGGAGTTATTACGGCAGGAGGGACGTATCATGGGGAGTTGTTTCAGTAAGAGTAATCCAAGTCGCTTTTGTAACCTTGGTTTAGAAGCATTATGATATTAATAAGATTTTTTAATGTTCTACATCTGTTAAAATAATGATTTGGCAACAAACTTTCCAACGCATTTTATATTGTCTATGGGATGGTTTGCATATCGTTTTCGAAAGAGAAAATATTTAGTTGTGCATATCTTCGATCAAGGCCGATAATTGTTTCGAATATTTGTTTCTCCCAATTTCCGATAATTGTAGTAATGTTATCAAACAGGAGCAACTAATGGTATTAGGTTAACGTAATTTAGATAATTGCGTATTGTACTGCAAAATAGTTTTTAGAATATTAGAGTAATGGATTGTCTCCTGGCTCTTTCAAAAGAATCGTGAGTAACTTGTGTAAGACCAAATGCCTTTGATGTCCTGTCTTCCCTAAGTATCCCAGTATGGGTAAATTCCGAACATTTCTGTAGCGTTTCGCGTTACGGGGCGGTTTCATCAAAATGCAAGCCATTGTTCAGAACAAGCCAGAACTCCGGGACATAATATTGTGTTTGTAATTTGTAATCCATTATTATCCAGTTCAATGCGATGTAACTGATGAGATGAATGATAATGTAAATATCGCGTGAATGAGGCTAATGGCTTTGAACAAATTGGACACGCCAGAACAGGATTCAGATGTCACCCTTCTTGTGGAATTTCACAAAGTAAACCAGTTACCGTAACAAGATCATTAACTTAAAATTAGATTCTAAGATGTCAATGATGATTGGTTTTTGTATAGTTTTCATTCTGAGATATTGCAGAGATGCATTTTGGAAAATTTTGGAGAATTGTCGGTATATTCTGGAATCTATTGGTATTCAAATATCTAAATTTCAAAGCTAACAAAGTTTGACTTCATTTTGGAGACAAAGATATAGTATCGGATAGATTGTGTTTTCTTGTTGTCTTGTTTCTTTTCTACAATAGCTTAAAGCCCATCTATTGATTACACTAACAAATTATTGCCTGGGCTTAACAGTTTGAAAAACCATATCATATTACTATTGCCTTCAACCCAACCCAGAGTATCGGTATTTTCAAAGGACTGGTTTACCAAACTTATAAATGAATCCAATTATCCAGAGTGCTGGTTATAAAAAATGAACGACTGCTGGACGATATTACAAATTTTCAAAGTTGTATGCACTTCAGCATGAAAAATTAAGACGAAAAATGTCTAGAGACTTGCATGTAGTATTAAAGCAAAATACCCAAAATTATTCATAATACTGTTTTATCAAGGCTTTGTTCTAGTCATAATAATTTATTCTTAGCGTTTGACACTTGGCGTTGACCGGTACTTAATTCAGCAATAAAATATTTTTGTTTGATAAAATAAACTTTGAAATCAGGAAATTCTACCCGTCTGAACAAAAATAATGTTCACAAACAGGTAAAGTTTGTTAATGGACATTCAAGTGAGGAAACGCATACAAAGAAATAAAACTGTGTCAAAAAATAATGTTTTATTTGTTCCTTTTTTGTTTGTAAAAGCAAACTTGAGTAACATTAAATTTTTTCGACTAAAAGTCACCATGGGGGGTCGCAGATTTTGCTAATTTTTTAGTATGTGATTTATATTGACAAAAGACTAATACATGTTTAACGAATAATTTCAAGCCCGCTTGCGCGCTACAGCGCTGTTTGAAAATTTGAACCTTGACCCCTTGATATTTCGAAAACTGTAAGTGATAGAGAGCTGAAATTTTTTGAGAACATAGCTAATACCTTAATGATGATAGGTCTGGTTCAAAATTTTGAAATTCGAATTTTCGAAATTTTTAAAAATTTTCAAAATTTCAAAATTATTTTTTTTCAAAAAAATTGTACTCAAAGGGTTTATTTTATCATATATTGTGTTAACAAAATTTTAAAATAAAAAAAAATCAATTTTGAAAATTTTGAAAAAAAAATTTCAAAAATTTGAGTTTTTTGTTTCAAATTTTTGTTTTAGCTAAAATATGAAAAATAAACCCTTTGAGTACAATGTTTTTGAAAAAAAATAATTTTGAAATTTTGAAAATTTTTAAAAATTTCGAAAATTCGAATTTCAAAATTTTGAACCAGACCTATCATCATTAAGGTATTAGCTATGTTCACAAAAAATTTCAGCTCTCTATTACTTACAGTTTTCGAGATATCAAGGGGTCAAGGTTCAAATTTTCAAACAGCGCTGTAGCGCGCAAGCGGGCGCGCTTGAAATTATTCGTTAAACATGTATTAGTCTTTTGTTAATATAAATCACATACTAAAAAATTAGCAAAATCTGCGACCCCCCATGGTGACTTTTAGTCGAAATAAATTAATGTTACTCACTTGCTCCACAAACTGTCAAAGAAATGTCGTCATTTCGTTGATTTCATAGCAGTGGACACTTACAAATAATTCTATCGGGAGGTGAACCAGTTTCTTTGCCCTCGTTGGTTTGTTTGCTTTTCCGAATAATAAGTTTACCGATTTCCGATTTCCAGCTTAAAGAGCTGTAAACTAGTTTTCTCTAGAACGTCAGGTTCAGGTAGTTTTTTCTCGTAATATTGTATAATAATGCAATGAGCTGCATTCCAATAATCAATACGAGCAATGGAGCAATAGACAAACGAAGTCTTATTTTATGGAATAAGGAATCCACTAAATAAGACGCAACTCTATTAAAGATGAAAGCTATCGTTTGAAGGCCATTCTTTCAAAATTAATTTTAGGACCTTGAATCGAGGAGTGAGGTTTTCAGGTTAAAAAAATTCAAGATACAGATAGAGTTTAGGTAACCAAACTCTGACCTGTTGTTCTTATGCAATTACCTAAAATCGGTCATGAGTAACCATATTTAATCAAGCATAATTTTCATTAGGGTTTGATAGATTTTGCTAATAACCGAGTTGTAACTAATCTTAATAAGTTTCCTAACGGAATAACGCCTTGAATAATTTCTTTAGTAGTTTTAAAAAATAACTCATCTCTTGGGACTTAATCTATAATCAACGATTGGATTTGTATACTTTTTTAAACGAGGCAGATGGTTCTTATGTTTTGAAACATGTTGGTAGCCATTAAAAACCGATTACCTAAAAATCCCCCCAAACAGCATTTAACACCTCGAAATAAAGAATATACTATATTGTAATAATTATTACTGTGCTTGATTGCAACTCTGGAATTGCTTTCGTTGTACCATTTCAACAAAATATGGATGTTATTGTACCATTCCAGCCCATTTAACACTTTGGTCCAAATCTCAAAGGAACAGGCTTATAAAATGGTAACTTCTATAAATCCGAGGGATCAGCTTCAAGACGAAAACCAAGCACGGATTTCTGTAGCTTTGAGCTTAATTTCCTGAATTAATGTGCCCCACCTGATTCGATCCTCTACTCTCATCGGTTACTCCCACATTTCACACAATATTAATCCACATTCTAAAGCCCTTGTTTACTTAACACTTCGTCTGGCTTTACAAATCCAGAAATAATTCGAATCGGATGTGCGTTTTCCCTTCCATTTATTGATTGTCCGGGTTTGTAAGAAAGTATCTGGTATTCTGTAGGGTATCTGCGTATTTGTGTACCAGTACCAAGTAGCACCAGTCCAAATTCGTTACTTTAGATTCTTCACCGATTGAAGATTGCTAATAGCTCTAACATCTTTCTTTACCAGAGTTTTGGAGTTTGTATTTTTATATGGAATTAAAGGAAAGAACGAACTTCCATAGACCGTTTTATGCTATTTAAATTCCAGTAGGGTATTTATCAAAATGAGTGCCCATGGAGGAGTATTTTTAAACCCTTTCAAGAGGAGTAGGAGTAATTTAGATGAATGATTGTTCTTATAAGTATATGGTGGTTAAAGAAAAAGGACAGCTACTCTTCCACGTTAACTTCTACAATCGGGCACCAATTAATGTGCCCCCCCCCTAAAAAACAAATTAATTGCCCCCTAATTCAAGACAAGTGACACTCTGAATTTGCCCACACTCATAAACAATATTTCCCACACCCTATCTATACCGATTAACGTCTGTTTACCAAAACTGTCATAATCATATAATATTTTAAGTTTTGTGTTTTCGGGATTTCGTAAGTTTGTGGCATCCATAGCATGCTGATACTTGCATATACAGAGTATACTAAAACTGATTTTTCACTGCTAAATTCCGTTAGTATTCATTGTCACAAACCAGTGGTCATCTTGTTAAATAGCTTGAATCTAAAAACGATTTTTTTCGTCAACATCAGTAAGTCTATTTTCAAAACATAACTCAAAAACCCTCCAAGTCCAACATTCCCAACGATGATAAGATCATACTTAGGTTGATTTACATACATTTTTTTGTAGACCAAACTAGCCAAGCCCAAATACTTCTCGCCCCCACAAGTCTCTATACATACCTACTATAACATCGTTATAAGCCATTCAACTTCGTAGTTGAACACAGAAGTGTAGATATTATTATTATTATTGGCAAAATTATGGGACAAAATATTCGTAGAAACCGACAGGTTGGAGTCCATGCACAGGATACAACTTTCGCACGATCAACGACACAAAAGGAGTGAAAGGCGGAATGGTCTCATTCAGTTCGAGTTTGAGTATTGAATATTTATGTTGTCCAAAAAGCCAAGGCATTGAAACTTTGAAACCATTTCGCATTTCGGATAATCAGGTTGGGTTCGTGGAGGTATCACGTAGTAACACGGACGATACCGTCGTGTTTCTGTATATCTTTTGTATTTATAAAACTCGAGACCCGAGAACATGGAAGGGAGTGAGGGAGTTTAATCGTTTGCCTTTCCACTTTGTGAAGTTAGTGTTTCCCTTGCAGGACAATCGAGAGGTTCTGTCCACAATTCCGTGCCCCAATTTCTTCGTAGAAAAAACTTTCTCTGCAAATACGTTTAAGGAAAAGAATAGGGAACTCATCCCAGAAGCCAATAAAATACGGATCCTCCAGAGGATTCCAGGTTCTTTCCTCAATCGCATAAAAATTTCAGAAGCAATTACGATCTCAAATTCTCCGAGACTCTAAAATCGAGGGCTGAGCCGGTTGGAGTTGGTTTTGATGGACAGTTAAACCATTTCCAATTACATCTTGGAATACTGTAGAAATTACTCGGAATTGGAGTATTAAACCCTCGAAGAAACGGCTAAATTGCTAGTAAATTACTGGATAAGAATTTACTGTTATTGTAGCGAGTACATGGACTTTGTAGAAGGTTTTTGACCCACAATTGACAGTTGCGGTCGGGACTTTTACAACCGCAGGACTTGAGTTGTAATTTTTAGACAGGCTTAATTAGGTTCAGGAAACTGACTAATTTCAGCTCGTCTTGAAGAATTACGGGATCAGATCAGCCAAGTTGAAATTGGGAATTGAAACACGCATCATCTCTGGAATTCATTTCCGGAAATTCGAACACTCTGATCCAGTAATTGAAAAATTGATGTTGCACAACAAGAGATTGGAAGTATTTATTAGATTATCCTAGTTTGTAAGACCATCTTCAATGGGATTTTGATAAGATCTCGTGTCTGCGTCTGGTTTCAGACGGTTTAAAGGTTTAAAAGGAGAATGTAATCGTGGCAGTGGTGGCAGTTTCTCTTTGGACAAAGATAGGAGAGGTTCTGTGGTCGAGATGTACTCGTCTACAATTTAAACTTTTCCATGAAGTTATATTAAAGTTATGAAACTTAATAAGGAATTTTGGCAAGATAAACCAATTCGTAAACTGAAACTGGAGAAATAGGCGATTAAAATTGATAAATGCCAGATTATTTGTCTTATCAGCCCTTTTTTGTTTACACGAATTGAAACGAGTATTGCATTTCCTCAAATCAGCAAGCCAGTCTTGTTCAACCCTCTCTGTAAATGACTGTTAGGGTTCTGAGAACATTGAACATGAAATAACTCGTAGAACAAAAGCAGGATGTGTTATAAATAACATTCAAAGACTGTTTGAGAAGTTTTAAACACGGGCCAGAGGACAAGGTCGTTCCTTGCTAAACTCCTGTCAACAATTCAACTGTTTTGAAATAAAACCTGGAGTTCCTAGGTTATTGAAGTGTATACAGTTGCATTGCAAGCCATTGCTTCTACGGGATTGTAGAAATTCTTGAGATTCCTTAAAATGCCGATGTTCTCATTGGACTTTGGATACAATAAGGAATCTAATCAAAAGAATCGGTCTAGTTTCTCGAGATCCAGTGGAGATTCGGATTCCTTGAGAGGAAGTCTCAAACGGGACTTTGGTCAACCCCATTACAAGGCAGGTTTCATGATAATTTATATTTAATTAACTTGAATAATTACATTAAATAGGCTAAGAAATGCATGCAGATTAGAGAGGTCTATCCTTGAATGACTGATTTAAAATAAGCTTGTCGTGCTAAAACGGAAGTTAAATTACATTTCAGTCGACAATCGTATTGGATTTCTTTAATGGAATCTGTAATATAGTTCAAAACCATGCTATTTTGAAAAATTTGGTCCGGGTTAATGAGTTCTGAGAATATGTCGGTAGTGGGGACTTATTCCGGGGTTATAGGATTGGGAGAGTAATTTTGTTTAGGTTTGCACTGAGCCTATAATTAGTTGTAAAATGTCATTTTATAAGCAACAACTCGAGTTCAGATTTTGCATGCTTTGCAGATTGAATTTAATGCAGATGCATGAATTCCCTTGCATGCAAAATTGGAAATAACAAGTAACACCCACAATGCAACGAACTAACAAAGCCCAACTTGTTCAGCTATTGAATTGTACATCGGGTCATTAGCCCAAACCTTCTGCACTCGTGTGATAAGGTGATAACCATTTTGCAAAACATTCGAATTCAGTAGCCTTCTGATAAGGCCTGTATTTGATTACTTTTGAAGTTTGAACCGAACGGAATCAACACGTTTTTATCCCCAGAAATGTAATTAGGGAATAATAATTAGCAAGATGTCCACCTGATTGGGACTGAGCCAAGCATCAGTTGGGTTTAATTGCTTGTGCATAGCATGGGAATGTAATTGACAAATTAAGCATTTATGACTCACGGAATTAGTGGCACTAAAATGATACTGCCTCTAATAAAACATAATTCACAGCGCATGCAACTAATTGGCAGTAAACTCCCGTTTTACTCCAATTTTAAGACGAGCTAATGGGTACAGGGACTAAAATAATTATTTTCGTATAGTTAGACCAGACACACTGGAACATTTATGACACCTATTTTTAGCTACCATCTTGCAATATATAAATCGGGTGCCGGTCAATGTGTCTCTGTTGTATGTGTCGCTCGGTCAAAGAGTCGCTGAGCCAAGTGTCGATATGGGTGCATTGAAAGTGTCTTAAAGTGTCGCTATACCAAAGAGTCGCTATGCATGAAAACCATCATTTGTCGTCAACATATTTATTTCACAAATCGTCAAAAACGCTCAGCCAATTCACGTTAAATTAAATTAAACTAAAACCAATCGAAGTAGCAATATATAGGGCCATTTTCCATTCTTTCCATCATTTAATTTTTTGGCTCTATTATGAAGTAGGGCGTATACCAATTAGCGTTCTTTTGTCGTCCCCGGAGTCATAAAAATTTATTTCCCCTGCAGTCCAGCAAATTCGGATCAATTTTTATTTCGGCTCGGGTTAAAGGTTGTTTTGTTCCTTCTGGTTGTCTACATCGTCTGCAATTCCGCTTACTGCCATTTGGAGTTGGAAGGAAAGGTATCACTTCTTCAGAAACATTGCAAACAAACACTCATTGCATTTGCAACAAGTTTGGAAGGAATTACATCAAGTTGTTCTAATGCCATCCGTTTTAACTTTTGGCGAGCTAGTTCGGCTTCATACCTTTTAATACGATAAAATAATTACTCATTAAAGAATTTAATAAAGAATAAATAAATAATTCTAACTTACTCGATAGCTGAAAATTCTCCCAGTATGTGTTTGTGAGTAACTGTCACAGTTTTACCATCCGGACCCAGACTAACACTTCCTTTGCACACTTTTTTATTAATGCAAATCCACCTTTGTCTACCGGAAGGGTATTTTTTGTTTATAATGTAAAACTGTCTTTTATAAATTAATTGAGGTGCACCCATCTGAGTGACCCCATAAGATAGTGTTTCATCTTCACTTGCCATTGTATTAAATCCAATAAAATAGAAATATAAAATCTCTGCCTGAGAGAGTGGAAAAAAGAGAGTGCTGGAGACTAGAACAGACGGGCAGAGAGTGATCTTGGGATCTGTAAGAGATAACATGATTAGCATAAAATGATAATTACCAAGATACTATAAGTCTCCAACCTTCTTGTTTCTTGACTTACTCTACTGGTTTGAGTTTAATTTAATTAAAGGTGAATTGGCTGAGCGTTTTTGACGACAAATGATGGTTTTCATGCATAGCGACTCTTTGGTATAGCGACACTTTAAGACACTTTCAATGCACCCATATCGACACTTGGCTCAGCGACTCTTTGACTGAGCGACACATACAACAGCGACACATTGACACTGACCCATATAAATCACCTTAAGAAGGTTCCCTAAATAACTTCCAGTAGGGGACCTAGAAATTATACTTGAATATCTGATGTCTTGTAAAACGCCTTCCTGTTTAGATATGTGTAAGATAACTTATGGAATAAAATGTGACGTGGGAAAAAACTGAGGATGTAGTAGTAGTTTCAATTTCAATTCCTGATAAAAACAAATATTTTAGTATGAATCATAAGGTCATGAGTCATTCATAAAAAAATTGTAGTTTATAGTAATTTAAAATTAAAACATTGTGTTACATATGAATTTAATATAGCTGCATTGCTGCATATGTCCTTCAATTCGATTATCAGATCATCGAGCTATATAATAAGAGTTAATTTTATCTTTGGGAGTCATAAATACGGATTTTGACATTTTTAGCTTCAACAAGTTTAATTAACCATCCTTATTAAAGGAATTTAATATAAGTTTCATCAGGTCTATCTCAAGAGATGGATTAAATAGTTTAATTATAAGTTAGAACCCACATGCCAAGGTATTCATGACTGTTTGACTTTGACATGTGTTTTTCTGACAGTTTCTGTCATTCCCATGTATTCGGTGCCCAAAACGGCCCCGGGACTTGTCCTTATCAATATACAAACTACCCGACCAACCTGTCGGAAAACTTTAAATTGTGACCTTTGATAAATAGCCGTGGGGAATATGCATGTCTATAAATAGGCATCTTTTATTCCAACGCCTAAAAATTCATCTACCGTATACCCGAAATAATGTCCACTTGAAAGATTATGTTGTTGAATCACAATAAAATCTATCTCCATAAACAAGCCCCCCCCCCATATAGTGGCTTCAATCAATACGCTGTATTTCTGACATCAAGTTCTACTACACATTTAAAATTTAAATCCGTAAAGTTTTTTAATATTGGGATAATGCATAAGAAATGTGCTTTAAGAGATCATTATTTTCATTCGTTTATTACCCAATCCAAGGAGAGGATTTAGACGGTTAGACCCGCTGAAAAAGGGTTACTAATGTTTGAAGTCCTATCTATTGGGATTGGAGATTGGATCATGTTTTGATTTTGAGAATGTTCCTGAAAACTTACTTTTTCAGCTGTTCACCATATAACATGATGTAGTGGATAGAAATAAGTTTCTTATCTTATTTTAATTTAATTAATTATTTTATTTCTAGACATTATTTAATTCCTTTTTAAATCATTATTTAAAATCAAAAACGAAAAATTCCAAAATAAATTGTTTTCAACTAACCGAAAGAACTAAAATTGTTTGCGTCAGTTGATTCAAAAGATTAAAAAATTTTGAGGTAAGGTTGATTTTATAATAGCCTTTGACTATAACAAGGTTACATTTTGTAATTACAAAAACAGGAGCCTTTTTGGTTGATATGTTTGACTTTGACAGTTGAACGGCTAGAAGTTGAAGCCTTGAACATGTGGAAAATAAAATGAAATTGGATGTAGTTTAATTGAACGGATAATTTTGAAGTCTGTGGATGATAATTTTCTGAACAATATAAACTTGAACAACTGCAAACTGAAATTGGGCCAATACCTATAATTAAAATCTGATTGTGAGTCATTTAAAATAAAAATTGATTGAAACGATAACAAATTTGAAAGCCAATTTCTTAAATTACTATTCCCATCTGAATATACGATGTAATCTGTATAAAAAATAAACGGTTATTTTTTTTCTCAGAATAGCAATTTGCTTTAATAATTTCAAACCCTAAAATCTAAACGAATGATTTTCAAAACGACGATTTATACTTTGTTTATATATTATTTTTATTTACTCATTAAATCAAGTCATATTGTACCTCCCCAAACCCAACGGTGGTAAATAGAAACGATCCATTTATTTACTCCAAACGCTATTACAAAAACATTCTAAAAACTGGTTAAATCTTTTTATAAATTCCAAACAGTCGGCAGTAGAAGCGTCAGGAAAGTTGGACTTTGGGGAACTGGAATTGGAACTCTACGACTCGAGATACATGCTTCGACGGTACAAAGACGAGAAGAAATGGGCAGGGTGAGCAGAACTCCAATTAGTTAATTAACTAATCAATCCCAGATTCATATCACCTCTGGCTCTATCTTCTTAATCTAGAGAAGAGTTCATGTTCAGTTGAACGTTGAACATGACATGACATGTCATCATTAATCAATACTTTGCATCCTTGTTTCCAAATGAAGAAGGATGGGGCTATTAAACTCCTTTGAACAATTGCAAAAGCATCCGAACCGTGGGTCGGATCGATTTGTAATTAATCATGTATCCATTTTCAGATGGTGCAAGCCGTCCTGTATCCCCATAACCATCATCCTTGTATTCATTGTCCTCGTCGTTGTCCTCTCCCTCGTGGATCAGAATCAGATCGAAAATGCGAATCGGGAGCAAATGGAGCTTCAGAGGGAATGGAGCGTCTGTCGAAATACTTGCAGGTATGGAGAGAAATACGGAAACAATTTAAATTATGCAACAAACGTCTTAATTCTACGATGTTTAGACTTTAAATTTTAATTTTTAGCCTGAGTTTGGTGGAAAGCATTCCAGAAGGACTGACTTTCAACTCCAGCATTTCCCATCCTTCGACCTATGACGGTTGGGTAACTCTGTTGGACTTGGCGGAAGAGCAGATAGAAATCGGGTCATTTTATTGGAACCTCGTGGACGATGAGGCTAAACCCGAGCTGACGGTTGAGGTAAGCAACGTCGTATGATGTGAATTTGACATCGAAATATTTAAACATAGTCAACGAGGGCATTATTTACAATTTCGATAAAAATATTGCAATATATTCACCGAAAGAAAAAATGCAAAACATCGCGTGCGTGCTTAAAGTCACTTAGCAAAATAGGTTTTCATGAAACACGTTTTAACTTACGAAATACGAAGGATTCCAGCTAGTTATTGCGAGTACCCCTCTAGTGGTAAAAGCATATTATTTCGACTATTTGCAATGAATATGAATACGGACGTCTACATTTTAGATTTTTTTAATCTTACATTAAGTATAATATTTCTAGGAAACTAAATAAGTGCTGAACTTGAATTTTAAAGTCCCTATTTAACGTATGATACATAGTAAATATTTTTCTTTGCAACTGACTTATTAAATTTTTTGACCGGAAACAGGGCCGTGACATTTACAAAAGACTCCTGGAAGCTGGAACGGAACGTGGGATAACCGTGAAAATAGCTCAAAGCTTGCCGTCAAAAGGATTCCCGAACACGGATACGGCGGAACTGGTCAAAGCAAATGCTGCAGAGGTATTTCCGTTAAAAAATAACAGTTTCGAAAAGTATTTCGAGGAACTTGTCAAACGAAATTGATGTGTCTAAAGCAGATTTGTTTCCGTTTCGACAGGTACGAAGTCTGAACTTTACAAAATTCTTCGGAGGAGGTGTTCTGCATACAAAGATGTGGCTGGTGGATCGGAAACATGTGTATATCGGAAGTGCCAATTTCGACTGGAAATCCCTCACCCAGGTACAGGATTAATATTAAAACCTTCTTATTTTGCCTTGACATTGACAGTTTGACAAGAGATTGACAAGAGTCAGTGCTGAACATTTTATAAATTGGGCTATTTCTGCATCCTTAGGTTAAAGAACTGGGGATCCTCGCTACAAATTGTAGCTGTCTGGGAAAGGATCTTGGAAAAATATTCGACGTAAGTGAATCTGACAGAATGAGTATTTTTAGAACAAATTCGACGTCGAACTCAAAATGTTATTTCATTTTTCGATAAAACTATAGGTTTATTGGGAACTTGGAAAGAACAATTCAAAAATACCGGATAAATGGCCAGCGTCCTTCTCCACTTTGTTCAATAAGAAACACCCGATGGACATTGCTTTTAATGGGATTCAATACAATTCCTATCTTTCCGTAAGATTTCAGGATCTTTCACTGCAATTTATATTTCCTTATGCTCATAAATGGTATAAAATTAAAAACCGATTTTTGTTTCTAAATAGAGCTCGCCATCCGAATTTTGTCCGACGGGAAGAACGCCGGATCTGGACGCTATTGTCGATGTCATTCAAAACGCTACAAAATTCATACATATCGCCGTGATGGATTATTCACCATCCGTGCTATACTCACATCCAAAAAGGTTACAGATTCTCAGTACATAAAACACTTCAGCAATTTAAAATCGGGTTTTACGAGAACAACATGTGATTTACAAGCCGATTTTGTTATTTAGATACTGGCCAGAGATTGACAATCACTTAAGGTCAGCTGCCCTTGACAAAGGTGTTCAAGTTCGAATCCTCGTAGCTCTTTGGGATCATACGAAGAATTCAACGTACAAATTCCTACAGTCCCTGGAGGACTTGGATAAGATTTACCCCCATGTTGAAATTGAAGTGGTAATTAACAAACACACAATTAAATCTAATCCAAAAAAAATCTCAGAAATCTGATGGCATATTTATAATAATATTATTTTACGTGTAACTTGCAGAAATTTTTCAAAGTCCCTGCCACACCCGAGCAAAAACTGATCCCATTTGCCCGAGTCAATCATAACAAGTACATGGTTACCGACAAATCTGCTTATATTGGTAAGAAGACAATGCAATACAATCTACGAACTTAGCCGAACAGAAATTCGATTCTACCGTTGGGTTATGTCGAATATTAATCTTTTGGGGTTTAAATCAACAGGGACATCGAATTGGTCAGGGGACTACTTCATCGACACAGCGGGTGTGGGTTTTGTGGTGACACCTCAAAACAGTACGGGTTTGCAGGATGAGAACTTCCGCTGGGAAGTGGCACAGATTTTCGAAAGAGACTGGACATCTTCATATGCTAAAACAATGCAAGAAGTCATCAATTCTACGTCATTCGAGTCTGATTTTAATTTTTAACTGAATCTATTGACACTTTTGTAATGACTTATCTGTCTATCGAAAGTGAACACGTTAGGTATAATAATTTATATTATGTGAAATTCCTTGGATTCAACCTTTCCAAATAAGTATCTTGCTCAATGATCTACAAATCCTAAACGATTATATTACTGGATAGTTTTAATAAAGGCTTATGTTATAAACTTGACCTGATATCTACTGGTAATGAAAGACCCCTGAATGAAGACGAATAATTGAATTAATTATACTGAACAATAATAATTACTAACTATTAATGAAAGTTTGAAATTAAACCTTGCCAATTTAACCGTTTTTCAACAAACTATAATGTTATGTTATGCCCGATCTCAAATTATGCAAAGGAGATCAATAATAGCGTGTTATTTAACGTAAAGTACCGTGAAAATGTTATCAACTGAAATCTCGGAATTTTGTGATAAAATTTCAAACCCTCGTAAAAAGACCTTATATAGTTATGAATATTTTATATTTATGTTAATTACTATGTATTATTAAAGTAGTAGTATAGAAAATTTTTTTAATTCATTAAAATTTTGAAAGTTGTCTTTCAAGCGATCTTATTGTCTTTATTTTATTGACAAGCCAAATTTTAAAAGTAAATTATTGATTCATTTAAGGCTCTCAGTTTCTGATATCAAAGCACCGGAATTTCGACATTTTCACGCCGTTAAATCAGCTTAATTGTATATGGACAAACCCCGACATATCATCTATCCGACAATCCGACACATAATAATATATCATTATGATTCCCCGTTTACAACCATTTAGGAAGACTTTACTATAGAAATGCCAATGTTTTCCATCTGTTGCTATGACAACAGCTTAAGTAAACTCACGAGTCAATACCTGGAAACCCAACATTTGGATTCAGTGAAGTAGCACAACAGGTCAAAACTCGCCTTTCGTATGCTACATTCTTAGGAACTTATTATTTCGATACTACTGACTTTCCTCCCGTGAATAATGAACAAGTACGACGAGGCTATAGAGGTTTACGATGAGGACGAGGACGATGAGGCATTTGACTCCGATCGACAGTTAGGCCAGCCCACTCCAAACCGTCGTCTCAGTGCTAGCAAACCAGGTTCTTATACGCCGGGTTATAATATTAATAAAAACCGAAACTCACCAACCGGCCCGGGCCTAGCTCAACACAATTTCGACTATCGATCAAATAATCATAATTCCTTGAGACGAGGTGGATTCGAAGATATGGAACCCCTAGACGAGATTAGGCCCAAGACTCTGTCTTCTAGAGATTTCGTTACGCCCCGTCCGGGGACGAGTCAACGGGATTCTTTTGCATCTGGTAATCCACCACCACCACCGACAAATAATAACATCGAGCAGATCCTCTCCAGTTCCAGTGCCATTGGTGGACACATTAAGAAGATGACGGATATGAAAAAGGTTTTAAGATTTATTTTATTGCATTTTTTGAAGCATTTTTTAAGCACTTTTTTAGTTTCTTTGAAGAAGGATTGGAGGATGGGCGTCTATTATAGGTAGAATATATTGCTTTGGGAGAACATATCGCATTTTTTCGGATTTTGTCTGACTTTTCAGCCCATTTTTTTGTAATGCAGGATTTGAGAACTCCGATCAGAAATAATATGTTGATTTAGTTTTCAAATTAGACTTTTAGCTATGAAAAAAGCCAAAAAGCTAAAAAAAAAAATTCGGTTCAGCCGTTTTCGAAATATGACCAATCAGAATGGAGACTTTTACCTCGGACATCCTGTATATAGATATTTTTCTAAGCCATAAAAAGGACGTTCATATTCAAAATTGTACATACTTTCCAAAATAGATAGTCATATTTATAACCTTTTCAAGAACATTTACGGTTTAAACGGGCCAGGATAAAACGATGAATTGAATTCGATGAAAAATGAATGGAAACCGATGAATGACGACAGCGCCATCTAGTAGTGAAAATGTGAACCTCGACGGAAAATTCAGTGGCGTAAAGGGTTACTTTGTTTCTTCGCAGCAAAAAACATTG
Source organism: Desoria tigrina (assembly GCA_906901685.1). Lineage (NCBI taxonomy): Eukaryota > Metazoa > Arthropoda > Collembola > Entomobryomorpha > Isotomidae > Desoria > Desoria tigrina. The sequence continues at coordinate 461,463 of CAJQTU010000040.1, forward strand.
CTAGTAAGTGGCGTTCCGTGTTGTTCACTTTTTTATCATTTGCTCGTAGGCTTGTCCACTTCAGTGTCGTAAAATGTAAAGAAAGGTGGATTCTGTTAATTCACGACAACGACTACTAGTAAGTGGCGTCAATCACTTTTATTTTTTGTCATTTGCTCCGCGCGATGCTTCAATTCAGCGGCGGAAACATATTGTGTCTATTTACAAAAACATTCAGTCTTACTGGTAAGTGGCGTGCACTTACTTATTCATAATTTGTTCCGCTAGTTCTACTTTCCATTGAGTGTAGTGGAGTCGAGAGTTTGTTCCGCTTTGCCAATACATGATCCTGTACTATGGGGCAAGCCAGAAATATATGCAATGGGGCAAGTTCAATAATACATGCATTACAGAACAGAGCTTAAATTAATAATTAATGTCTAATGTGGCTAGCTGCGGCAATGTTAGTCAAAACCAGTCGTTTCGAGATATCCGCGTGTTTATTAATCGATCATTTAATTCGGACTACAAATTATGCTCAAAGGGAATCTGTAATATCTCTTTCCCGCAAAAACTAAAGAAAATCGCTTAGGTTTTACTGTAACCGTGTAACCACTTGAACTCGACAAGACTCCATCACTTTAAAATAGACAGAGCTTTAATTTTTAATAGTTTATAACAGCTATAACCTTAATTAATAATACAAATGATAATATGATTCCTTTTCTATTTTAAGCTCTGTTCGGTAATGGATGTATTATTCGGCTTTCCACATTGCATATATTTCTGGCTTGCCCCACATATCTCTGGCTTGCCTCATACATATATGTCGGCTTGCCCCATATATTTATTTCGGCTTGCCCCATAGTCCTGAGGTAAGAGGTATTGTCCCATGTATTAGTAACTAACAATCAATGGGAAGTAATACAAATTATGAATAAAAAAGTGAACGCCACTTACCAGTAAGAGTAAGTTTAAGCCTTGTAAGCGATTTTCTTTAGTTTTTGCGGGAAAGAGATATTACAGATTCCCTTTGAGCATAATTTGTAGTCCGAATTAAATTATCGATTAATAAACACGCGGATATCTCGAAACGACTGGTTTTGACTAACATTGCCGCAGCTAGCCACATTAGACATTAATTATTAATTTAAGCTCTGTTCTGTAATGCATGTATTATTGAACTTGCCCCATTGCATATATTTCTGGCTTGCCCCATAGTACAGGATCATGTATTGGCAAAGCGGAACAAACTCTCGACTCCACTACACTCAATGGAAAGTAGAACTAGCGGAACAAATTATGAATAAGTAAGTGCACGCCACTTACCAGTAAGACTGAATGTTTTTGTAAATAGACACAATATGTTTCCGCCGCTGAATTGAAGCATCGCGCGGAGCAAATGACAAAAAATAAAAGTGATTGACGCCACTTACTAGTAGTCGTTGTCGTGAATTAACAGAATCCACCTTTCTTTACATTTTACGACACTGAAGTGGACAAGCCTACGAGCAAATGATAAAAAAGTGAACAACACGGAACGCCACTTACTAGCAATGTTTTTTGCTGCGAAGAAACAAAGTAACCCTTTACGCCACTGAATTTTCCGTCGAGGTTCACATTTTCACTACTAGATGGCGCTGTCGTCATACATCGGTTTCCATTCATTTTTCATCGAATTCAATTCATCGTTTTATCCTGGCCCGTTTAAACCGTTAGAAACGCTTTTGATCGTTGTCGTTCCTGAGGATTTTCGGCATTTTTTAATTGTGAAGCATTCACTAATGCTCAAGTGAAGGCGAATTGATTTCTAAAAAAAATTACAATTTTTATTTTGAAACCGAAGATTCCGTCACTAGATGAGGATTCAAAGGGAGGTAAAGCAGCGTCAACAACGAAGGGTCGGCCAATGTCAGCCCAACGCCGAGCAACTCCCCCCTCTGACGAAGACGACGATGACGAAGACGACGAATTCGACGAGGAGCTTAACGTTGCTCCTATTGAAGGGTAATAACATTTGTAATTACCGGATATTTTATGAAATAAGACCCCCGGAATAACTCACCATGTGACCTTTCTTTACAAAAACACACTGATTTTGGAGAGCTTCCCCTAGGGGTCTTATTTCAGTAAATAAGGGTATTTTTTCTTATTTTTATGTTAAATCCTAAACGTTCCATGTGCTAAGGTAATTTCTCCGTCCATAGTTCCTTAAGAAGTTACGGTAGATTTATTAGTAAACGATACGTGGACCGACGGGGGGACTTTGAGGACCCGATTACCTCCGAAGGAAGTAGCAGCAATAGTTCGGACGAAGACCAACTCGAGGACCCGATGGACATAGTTGGCCAAATACAGATCAAAGGTCAACCGGATTACAATGGCCTTGAGCCCCCGATCTCACCCTTTGTCGAAGACGACGACGATTCTAACTTGATTTTCGACACTTGCTTCGACATCCCTCCTCCTAAAATGGCTTATCATGTCCCTCCTCTCCTTGATGACGAGGTCATTTAAAAACATGCATCCCTTACCCTTTGACCTAAAACTGTCAAAGTTTCCCTTGATCCTTATGAATGTTTATTTGACCTTTCCTTGACCTTCTGCACTTTTGACCCTCTAAGGCTATGGACGAGTACATTCGGCACCGGAAACTCTGGGAGCTCCAGTTAGATATGAAACGACAAACAATCGGAGAGGAAATTCGGGAGCGGAATCTGTATCCAGGAATCCACGATTTCGATCATAATAACCCGTAATCCTGAATTTCCCAATTCAAATGATTTTTGATTGAGAGACTTGAGATAATTTTGAACCTAGTTGCGTTCCATTTATAATTTTACTCATAATGCAGTTGAAATCTAAACGTTTAGAACTCCATTTGACAAAAATTTGAAGAAAAAAAACACTAGATTTCTACCCAGTTTTTCTGGTTTATAAAAAACTACTACCAAAGTCAGTCTTTCAGCGTATATAAATTTTTGTATTTTGGTATTTCCAAATTTTCAAAACAATACTTGAGTTATTCATATGAAATTAGAGTGTTATGAGAATTCACAAAAACAAATGATTTTGTTTTTGTTTTAAAGAATACAGTCAACTAAAGTCCATTTGCAACCATAATCTGTCGTTTTCCGTAATAAACCAACATTAATTCCCAACAATTTTCACAACTTTTAGAGAAAAACTGCAAAGGAATTACAGATGCCCCCTAATTACAATATTTACAATTCATGGTTTCAACAAAATACCTGAAAATCCTGATCCTGATTGGCATGTTTGTCTTTCCCAATTCCCCTTACAAATTTATTGGGCTGAAAAGTCCAAAAAGCAACAACAACTTAAGTCCGCAGTTCTGCCTTAATAACATCTCTGTCCCAATCATCCTCATAAATAAATTCATTCTGAATTTTAAAATAATAAACTCGAAGAGTCGAAATTTCGAAAAATGTGTTAAACTAGGCTATGAGGACTTAGAAACTTCAATCATCTCTAATTTAACATTTGTTGTTCTATTCTGTACATGTTTCAGGATCTACAACCCAGAGGACTATGCAAATCTGACCGTATCTCCGGAAATCAAAGAAATATTCCTCTATATCACGCAGTAAGGATCATGCTCCTTTTTTTTGAGATCATAAATTCATAAAAATGAATCAAAATAACAATTTACATCCATTCCTCAACCTGTCAAAACTGTCATGATGAGTCAAAACAAGGAAAAGAATTTAGAGTCAAAACATAGAATGACGCTTCGGGGCTTTTAGCAATCAGTTTTTCTCTGTTTTATGATTTAATTAGCTTATCAACAACTGTATTCAATTTAACGGAATTTGAATTTGCAGTTCAAAATACGTCCAAATAATGGGGTACAAATTAACTCATAAAAGTGGGATTTTCTTGATTTTCACATTTTTGGATGCTATTGAATTGTTGAAAGGCTCTTTAGCTTTTATCAAAACAAAAACAGAACAATCAAAATATAGTGGGTTTCAACGGCTTAATTAGCTGACGTATTATAGCGTGTTTTATTTTCAACCGAAGACCAACGTTTCCCAAATTTCTGTGATTTACTAATTTTTAATAAGCCTTTTACAACCTGAAAAAACCAATAAAAACATTAAAACCACTGGCCAAAATGGCAGTGGGAAAATCCATTAAAGACGTTAAAAGTGCTTTTAACCTTATAAACTCTTGATTTTATCTTTTATGTCTAGTTACAACTGGGTATTCTTTGAAGAAATATTTTACGATTTTTATAGGTATGTACCACCAGGGCTGAATACCCAACAGGATGTAAAGCTTCATCCATTTATTCCAGACTATTACCCCAGCGTCGGAGATATCGATGCTTTCATCAAGGTGAACAACTCTTAAAATTATTTGATATTCTAATTTCTGAACTGTGCCGTTTATTCCTGATCAAAGCCCGATATCGGCAGTTCAAAAAATTCAAAACTCAAGTTTCAGTATCTAGATAGAGTCACTGAACTCTTATCGGTTGTTTTATTGTATTTTTTATCCAGACAGGGTTATCTGTATTTACATGTTTCCATATTGATGATTGATCGTATCCAAATTATCCGTTGGTCTAGAATCCATTCAGAAGAAATTGCCTGCTTTTAAAACAGATATTTTAAAAATAAAATGTTGTTATTGGAATTTTCCATAGCTTGTGGACGAATCCGCATAAAATCTGAATATATAATCTAATTTGTCAACACGAACGACTGATTTAATTTTAATGTCATCAAACCTCATTGGAATGCATTTATGGAATTGGGATTTGAAATTTTTCAAACTGGATTTTTTAACTGATTTTTTCGTATGATTTTAAAGGTGTTTGACCCAGTGGTTAAGGACGATGGACTAGGGATAAAATGTCTGGATGAACCAGCTCCGTTTCAAAGTGATCCTTCGGTCCTCGATCTCCGACTTCGGGCTTTGGCCAAACAGAGTTCCGCTAAAGCCGTCGTCATTAAGAAAGTTGAGAATGTCGGGAAGAACTCGAAGATCATCGAGAACTGGATTAAGGATATCAGTGACCTTCATCGGTCAAAACCCAGCCCCTCCGTACATTATTCAAAGTAAGGACCGATTTTTACTGATAATACAAATACCTTAAAATGATCAAACAAGAACAACCAGATGGATATGTACATGTAACAGACAACTTTACATCGTTGTGTAGCGTCTGTCTTTTGAAACGATAATACCGTAAAAATCTTAATAAGTCCTCTGCGTGCTTTAAAATGCCAAGAGTGTGCAGTCTTATAGCCCAAGTCAGGGTATTCTGTGTCTCTCAAAATGAATGCATCAATTTATATGTATTTTATACGTATTCCATTGGTGACGCATTTTTATGATCCCCACGGGTCAATCGAAGGACCGATTTGTCATATCTTCGAACTTTGCCTTCGCAAAGATACAAATGTGTTCAAGTTGCTCGGTTTAGTCGGTTTGGTCGTATCGTGTCATTGGCAGACGGACCAAATTATTACATGAGCCCTGACTTGGACTGAAAGGGGGCTTATTTCTCCAGAGGACTAATTTAAAGGGAATTGGTGTGTGTACAACAATATTGTAAGATTTTTTAATCTTCACAAGTTAAATCCAGTATTGATTTTTAAAGAAAAATACACGACTATCAGAATGTTTTTGTATAATAAACTGCCAGGAGCTTGATATAGAAGACAATTTACTACAGTTTGTGACCGTTTTTGACACAGACAGGGGTATATTTGTACAGCTTTTAGGTGCTCAGCTATATACTTATAGGTTTTCAGTGTCAAGGTGTTTTCAAATCCTACAGCACTATGGCTTCCTATCTTGAGGTGATTAATGGCTGAGGTTGATGTCAAAATGCCACAAAAAACGTGCTGATTAGTTACGACTTGTTATGACTCGTCTCTGAGTTGTGATGTCTGAGGATTTGGTAAAAATGTATATATTTGCATTGGTTGAGGACAGATATCATTTACAGAATTACAGTCAGCTCAGTTCCTCGTTTTAAGCTATTTGTTGATCAACAGAAACAGATGGATTGACAGAGAGAGGTTAGATGAGACAAACGAAAAAGCAGAAAAATCCACTTCCTGTATTTATTCATGAAATCGCCAGATTCTGTATTAATCTAGCTTGGCTTCCGTAAATGACATTCTGTTATTCTCATGTTGCTTCACTGATTTTAGAGGTCATGAGTTATCAATTCCAGTCAGCTTATATGAATAAGTTTACTTCTGGGGAAATGACGACGAGCAAGTAGTCATGCGGGCTCATAATTATCTCTGACAAATATTATTCCGTATTGGTTAGTACATGAGACATTGGAATTGTTTCGCTAATAGTTGTTCTAAATTAGCTTTTCAGGTGCTTTTAACTTTAACCGCAAGTATATAGTCATTTAAATCTCCCATCGTTGTTAGGCATTTTTTAGGGAATTTAGGCATTTAGCAACAAAATTGAGAGTAAATGCAGTGTTGCTAATTTGTCTGATTTGGAAACAGTCGGAAATCATATAGTTATTATATTAATTCAAATTCGAATGCGGCAATTTAATTAAAAAATCCAAAACGGTCAGATGTAATAACTCGCTTATTGCATTGAAATGATTGCATTACTTTTATTGTCGAGATTGAGGATTTTAAATTTTAAAAATTCGGATTCGAGGCGATTATATCGATATATCGATTTATAAGGCTACAAGACTAGGAAATACATTTTATGGGAGAGGAATTACAAGCGTTTATCAATCATATTTGATGTTTATTCGCTTTAAAACAGTATTTTATTTTATTTTTCATCTGATAGCTATTTAAACGATGTCAATCTTTGTAATTATCTGTAATTACTTGATTCATATAGTACTAAATATTCACAATAAAACCAAATTCGAAAATAAACACCCAAAAGCCTTTTGGCTGTAGGATAAAATTACATTTGACCTAATAGTGCACTAATTATTTATCTAGCTGTCTGCACTCTGCAGCAGTTTTAAGAAAGCAGACAGGAGACGAACAAATTATTTGGTTGGTCTAGTTTTGGCTAATAAAGTGCGTCTGGAGGCCCAATTTAGATAACCCTACATAACAATAAGCCAGTATTAAAAAAGTAATGATAATCTGCATCTGCATATGACCATCGAATTTATCAAAAAATCTTGTAGCTACAGAAGGCTCTTAAATATATACGACCTAAATCTTCATTTATTACAACATATAAACTTGATACATTTTTATGCCTACTAAAACACATTCCGTAACCTCCAAATGACAGTTGTATAATTCTGTTTTCGTATCGCTCTTACAATGGAACCTTTTCATATGTCTGTCGACTGGCGAGTTTAAATATTTGTCATTGGCATAATATTTCAGTATGCGTTGTTCATTTGGCTTTATCAGTTTTTATCGGCTAACTTTTTTGGATCAAAATAACTTGGGTTTTTGGTATGATTCACGAAATTTCATGTAGTAATTGTGGTGCACTCGGTAGTTTTCCATTGTTGGTCCGTCATGAATAATTCCATTAGATATGTCTGCTAGGCTGTTAAAACAATAATAATAATAGTAACATATTCTTGGGTTGTTCACAAACCAATAATATGCCGTCAATGTACATTTGTTTTGACATTTCTTGTCTCTTTTGACAAAAGGGGAAAATATTTCATTTTTTGACATTAGGTTCATGTAAACTTCAAACTGCACCTTCAATAATTGTTTTGAGTTTATGGCATATAAAATTGAAGAAATACCGCATATATTTATATTGTTATAGAACTCGATTCCAAAATAAATGGTGTTTTAAATGCAAAACTGCATATATATCAGTATTCTTGCATTGGGATTGAGAAAAATAAACAGTAAACAATAAACAATAGATCATTTCGCAAGTAGAAGTCAAATGCTCGAAAGGACAATACACAATTGTTTATACTTTCAAGTTTCACAATCAAATTTACGGATACTTATGGGCATAATTGGATGGTTCAAACGTGATTCATTTAAAACTATTACAATATTGTCGGCGACAAATACAGGAGTTGACAATTATAATGTAAAATTTGGTACTTAAATCCTGGGATCAAACGCTTTAATTGCTTTTAATGACATAAAAATAATTAAATTAATATAATAAGTACCATTCGTAAACTTTAAGTGCAAAGTGAACTCAGAACTCATCACTCATACTCATGATGATGAATGATGAATGGCTATAAATGATGGTTTACTTGAAATTATACCCTACCCTAACCCATTTTTTTTAAATAAAAATGGCATAGGCTTCCACGTATTAAAAAGTACTATGGTATCAAGTTGTTCGAAAATCAAACTATTTAACAGAAAATCGTGATTTTCCTCTCTAAAAATTGAACTTTATCAGGACATATATCTGTAAAATTGTGAGCAAACTAAAACCCAAAGCAAGTCTTAAAACTGTAATCTGAACCATTCAATCCGTTTCCAGCCTTCAGTTTCAAAATCACATGATTCTTTAACGCAAAGACGCAATTCAACTAATGTCAAAGGCTATTAGTAGAATCAAATCCTAGTTTGTAGTTTCTATCTATATTTGTCCACAGATAGACGAAAAACAAGAGATATGACGCTTGCTGATTATTATTCAGATGTCAGGTGCAGTGTCATTATTTATAATGACGGTGAGATGATTGACGTCAGAGAAGACATATGATACGGTTTACGAAATCAAACAGATATATTTGGAACTTTGATTTTATTCAAATGTATTTATATCGACAAGATAGATTTAGTACAAATGTAAAGTTTCAATGGACGTATGACGTATTTAATTGTTGTTTACAGAAATGATCTAGCCTTAAAACATAGCTAACATTTTGTCAATTTATAATGTTACCAAAAAAACAAAGTAAATCGACTAATTTTTGACCGTTAAACAAAATAAAAACTCTCAAAAACGCATTTATAAACCTCTGTCAAAGGTCATGAATGGATAAGTCCCGTGTCAATCATATCGTTGTAAAATATAAACCGCCTCCCCAAATAATCAGTCTCTCTCTCTGTTTTTTCTACAAATAAAAATATGGTCTGAGGTTGTGCTGGATCCATTTCACATGTTAAAACGCATTTTCTCGAACTTTATACACATTCTGTTTGAGGTCTGTTATTTTTTAATACGACTGGGATATCAAAGGACTCAAAGGATTTGATAAATGAATGAACTCTGATCAGAGAGTCGAGGAAATCATGTTTGATTTGATCTCCTGTTTTGAAGTTCTGATCCCTCGTTATCAATTATCAATATCTGTTGTTTTTTAATGATCCACAGGCCAATGCCTGATATCGACTTCTTGATGCAGGAATGGCCCCCAGAAATGGAAGAACTTCTCAAAACCGTCAATCTGCCCTCGCCGAACCTCAACTCCGATCTCGCCACTTATGTCGACATCGTTTGCAGTTGAGTTCTTTATCGAATTAAATGATTTGTTATTTTGATTGCAGGATTGGTTTTAATTGGGAGTGATGACCAGTACTGATAAGAGTGGACGGTTGATGTTTTAAAATACAATTAGGCTAGTCTATTAGCGTTTATGCGTACTTTTCCAAGCAAATCTCGTTTGAAATGCCTAAAACCCGGAATTTGTACCCCAACGGGTCCAATTCCAGAAATTTTAAACCATTTTAACTTTCAACTGTCGATGTGCATTCTCAACACTCGGCATATTGACCTCAACCGGTGCAATTTCTGAAAATTTCAAACCATATTAGAACTGTAGATTCAACTCAACCTAAGTTTTTCTAAAACATATTTAGATTTAAAATCAGATAAGTAAAGAAGGAGGAGAGGGAATTGTAGTCACATACGGAACGCCCCTATACTTGTTGACTCGCCGGGTAAAACTCCCTTCGTCTTCTATAGCCAGTCCCATGTTAAGTAATGGATTATATAGGCTGCTATATATATAAACGAAATAACTCTTATCCGGCGAGTCAACTTGCATTGGGACTGTACATGAATGTTTGAACTGTATTATATGTAAGCATCGTTTGTGAATTTCCAGATTTAGTGGACATCCCAATCTACAAGTCGAGGGTCCAGAGTCTCCACGTCCTCTTCACCCTCTTTGCCAGTCTGAAGCAGTTCAGTCAGTTTGGGGGCGGAGGTGGCGGGCAAGGGGGCGGGGAAGTTGACCTTGTGCCCTCCTCGACCTCTCTTCGAATCTCTGAGGAGGTGGATCATTTGCAATTGTCATGATTTAATTTCGAATCATATTTCTGTATAATGTATTAATTTTATTTTCGATTTCGAATAAAGTCATGTTGGAAAACGTTACTAATAAAATAAGTCCTTCATTAATTAAAAACATGTGATTTATTATTCAATCTTTACAAGTTGTAAATGAAAAGTCATTGCACTGTCCAGTCCACACATCCTGTCGTATATCCCTAATTATTTGACATTTGAACAGTTGCTGCTTTGAAATTCAGTTTATGAGTTGAGATTTTGAAACAGCATATTTCTCGAGAAACCATTCCTGGCCCCAAAAATTGAATGTCTTAACAACATCCCTGTGCCGTCTAACTCGCCGGGTAAAGCTCGTTCTGTTCATATGTATAGCATAGTATAATTGCTTTAACATGGGACTTGTCTATATATGAGAAACGGGTTATTGAACACATAAGCCTACTTATGTACCCCGCTACTGATGGATAGGTTGACAATTTCAGCTTATATTCAGTATTGTTGCTCATTTATTTTTAAGAGCGCCATGCTCCTTCATTGCGTAACGTCTGAAACAATTTATTATTCCAAGAAAAGAATGTTGTAATCTTAGATATGGATAGTTTATTAACAAGTTGTAATCTACCGATACCGATTGGCTTGAAATGCTCGGGATAAAGATCTCGATGTGGACGTTTGACAGTTCTGGAACCTTAACCTTATAAATCTCACACAATAAATTAATATATTAATTAATATATTATTCCAATGAATTTAAATCATTGGTCACAAAGTCACACCCCATTACGGTTGCTATTGTGACTTGCGTTCATATTCAGAGTGTTGGCCTTCTCTCACGATGATATTATTAATTATTACACCCATCGACGCTATGACTAATCGCGAACAAGCAAATTAAAACGTTTCTTAGATGTGAAATCCATGTTTTCCCAATCTAACTAGTTCACTTTTGCCATTCCCGATACATTATTAGGATGATTTCATTACATTCCCAGAACTTGTATTTGATGACCTTTTATGCCACCGATAAATTTTATTTTCTAATGGATTTAAGGATGACATATTAAATTATCCAGATCGTAAATGCTACATCTTTCCAGAAGATTTTAAAGAACGTTCTGAATATTTTATTGCAGGACTTTGATCACGGCTTAATGAGATTGGACAGAACCATATCCATATAAATGGAATTCCGTTGCTGGTTTTAATTTCACAAGTACATCTTGCGTTCAACTAAGATATTCGGTGGTAGCTTAGCCACAAATTGAATATCATCAAAATACTGAAAATGGACTCCTTGTAAGTTATTTTTAATTTTTTAAACTTTGAATTTTTCGGCTCTCAATAGTGACAGTTTGAAAGAGCTTTTCTCAATTGAATCGTAACACCAAAAAACTTTATTTTTCAGGATACATAAATGGCTTTTTGCCGTTTTACTTGTTTCCTCATTTCATGACATTTCTGGTGAAGAAGTCGATTCAAAAATTTCAAGATTATTTTCTGGATTGTTGACTCCGTTCAAAACTCTCGCTACAAGGTAATTCTGCATTCAATAAAATTTAATTGACTAAATAGTTAGATAGTTTTTTAGTGTCTTTCTGAATTAATCCAACAATATTTCCTTATGCGAACCTTTTCTTTATTTAAACATACTTTATATGGTAGCTTCCAACTTCCAGGAGAGTAGTAGTACAATTCTAATATTTATTTCTAATGAAATGTTTTATTTTAAAAAAATTATAATGCTACTGTTTTGTTTCTGACCGACTGAAAACCCCGAAAAACAGCCAGATTAATAGATTAATCTCAAAAACTGTTCAAGAATTCACGCAATTTTTTGAATGCTCAATCTATTTGAAAATATCTGACAAAATGGCAAAAAATTTGCTGGGATTCAGAAAATTGTCATGAAATATTAATAATAATGCTGGTGTACTAATGAAGAAATGTCTCAATTTTCAAGAGTTGCGGCTACTCCACAGTCGCGTTCCCAACTCATGAATCAGCCCGAAGTAACGGCCTATCTCAGCGGAACTTATACCTGGGAACTGATCATGGACATCGACAACTCCAATAATTCGGGCAGCGTTCAGCAATACAAAAAAATCGTAACGAAGATCGATTGGAGCTACCACGAACTGATCCGTTCCATTAAAAAGAGCAGCATCAAGACATCAACTTCCTTCAACGTCGATGGGATTTTTGAAGTCCTAAGCATTGGGGCCAAGTTTGGAGTGGATACGAAACTGGAAACAATTTTCGACAAAATGGTAGATTCTAAGGGAAAGATGAGTACAGAAACGACGAAGACGGAAACGTTCACTGTCGGACCGCACTCCAAACTTACGCTCTACCGTTTAGTGTTCAATGGGCCAGGGGTCAACTATCAGACTGACACGATCTCCTCCACCCCTCGTCACATGGACGTGGTCAAGATTACTGCAAACCTACGACAGGTATAGTTGGCAATTTTCATATTTATTGCAAATTCTATTTCAGATAGCTCAGATATCCTAGGGCATCTATGTTTTTATATCGTCTTAACCGTCCAAGTAATCCACGTGACGCAAAAAGACAAGAGCGTGACGGGTTAGTCGGGAGTCGGGAGTGAAATTGGTCGGGGGTAAGACGGGAAGAGGGTAAGATTTGACGGGGGTAAGATGTGATGGGGGTAAAAAGTGACGGGGGCAAGTTGAAACAGGGTAATATGGGAAGGAGTAAGATGTGACGGGGGTAAGATGCGACGGGGGTAAGATGAAGCAGGGTAATATGGGGATGGAGTAAGATGGGCTGCCTAAAATCAGTCTTCCATTCGGTTTTTAATCTATCGCATCATTCCATTTTGCACTTCAAACTCACAAAAATTATAAAATCATTTTCCGTGAAAATTTTCCAAGGTTCACAATACATTAATTTTGCATCGGCAGGTGTATGTGCTCTCCGGGATTTCAGTGTACTACACCTCGGATTCCGCGTCCAGGCCATCGAATTGCATTCAGGAGGTAGATGGTAAGAGCCCCGAGATCAATAAGGGATTCCACGGGAAGTACGTGTGGCTTGTGCCCGAGTGGACAAGTAAACCTGCTGACGCCGTCTCCTCGATTAACATCGCTATTCAGGGGGATAACAACCCAAGTTATCGGGATTTGGCAAAAGGATCTGGCGGTTCATATCGGTATTTGGTAATGATTAAGGATAAAAACCCCAACTCAATTAAAGGAATCGGGGCGATTGGGCTGGTAAGGGCGGATAGTAAAGACACGCCCCGGAGGAGGCATTGGGCCGATTGCACTACCGATATTAACGAAGGCCGGAAAGGAGACTACTTGTACTTGTGCTGGAATTATGTTACCGGACTGTAGGAATTTAATTGAAAATTTCTATTTTTCAGAGATTTTTAATTTTTCTTAAAATTTTTCATCAAAAATCTGAATAAAATTTTAAAATTTAGAAAATTGCTTTCCAACGATAGTGAAGGGTCTCTGCCAAATTCACCTTCGACCTCGCCCCAACTCCTTCATTTACAATTGTCATGATTTGATTTCTAATCCATAAATGTATGGATAATGTGTTAATTTTATTGGGATTTGAAATAAAAACATAATGTAACAAAGGTTGTTGGAGTTATTACTTTCTAAAAAAAATCTGAATTGTCGAAACCATAAAGCACCTACAATATGGCTTTGAAAAAGTAACCGTTTCTTATGTCTCCTCGTCTCTCTTCGATCAATCTCTTGAATTAATTCAGATCGAAGAAACTTTCCCCTCTCTCTCTCTCTGATCTGTTAGAGTTAGGATAGGATGGCGATCGTTTATTTATCGAACTTTGTTTCCCATATCCCACATACAACATATCAGATTTGGCATTTGGCTTTTGGTAACAAGATCTGAATGACTTTAGCAGTAAACCATCATCGGGATCAAAGTAGAACAAAATAGAGTCTCAGGTTGTCTAGAGAGTCCAGATCTCGAATTACTTTTGCAAATTATTTTTTTTTCTGACGAAGAAGACAAATATAAGGAACTGTTCATAAACCTTGTATATTCTTATTGACAACTTGCCCGGATATGATGAAATATTTTCAAGTCTAAATATAGCTAATGTGTACTGAACATCGTAAAATGTTAGTTATCGGTTTTAATACTGGTGGCTCAAGAGATTAAATATTCCGGAAATTCCGATTACGTTGAGTAATTCGAGGGGAAAGCTTCCTGAAGGCATGTAATTTTTATTCGGAATTACCGTAAATATTGAAGTAAACCCCCGGGAAGTTTGTTATGAATATAAGTTTGCAATATTATTGGAGCTTATTAAGTGATCGGACTTGAATTTTTTATTTAACCACATAGTCCCCCAACGATTTCACAACCTGTATTCAATTTTTGAAACGTGTAAACTTCTTTTTATATATTAAATTTGTCTTGAACATTTTTTCAAAAATTAAGATATTTGCATTTTGCTATCCTAAAGAACAGCTCTTTAACATTGGAAAACTGCAAACATTTATAAAATGTCCCAAGACACGTCATTTAGCAAAGATTTTAAAATCAATGTTGTTATTTTTTTAACTCTGCAAATTTTTTCATTATGCTAAACATCAATTCGAACAGATAATTTTTGAAGTTTTGTCGCAAAAAAATCAACTCAATCGGAGTTTTTACTCTCCATTACGTCCCTTGTTCTTTGAGATCATTTTAGCTTCCCAATACAAAGAAAAAGCCTCAATAAAGTCGCAAAAATTTCTACAAAAACTAACTTGACTTTGTGATCAACCCTCATAAATTTTATATCAGTTTACAGTCATCCCTTCCTGTCATTAATCATTATATTGTCCAAACATTCTGCCAGAATGGTTTATCATTATCATTAATAATGTTTATTGCAATTTCTTTCGTAAAAAATTAAATCGCACTTCCAAAACAAAAGAGTCAACTTACAGACCGACACTCATCCCTTGTTTATCTTAACACGAGGATTGGAATTACATGGAGGAACAATGAGCCCAAACGATCATAAACATTGAACATTCGAGAGAGAAGGAGAAATCAAATCAGAATATGCACCAAAATAACAGTAAATTAAAAATTAACTCCCAACAATAATGTTGAATCTAACTTTAATTTTGCTCCCAATAATTGTATTATTTTTTAACATGTTTTAGCTGTAACAAGCTAAATCCTACTTTATTTTATGCATCAGAGAGGAGCAGAATAATAAAATAAAATCCCATTTATAAAGAGCAGGATTATTCAGACTTGTAATATAAATTATTAAACGAGGCTTTCATTCGTTAAAGTTTGACTTGACTGACACTCTGACACAGTTTTCCTATCTCCTTCGTGAAATGCAAATCCAAAATTGGGTTTTGTATAGTAAATTTGAGCTGAACGAGAATAACCAACCATGTCTCGTTCATGCATTTCATTGCTTATTTAGTGCTTCCCGTGTTTAACTGAATTAGAATCGTAACATGATAGTTCAAGTCAAAATACCACAATGACTGACTTTATGCTGCAATTTAAGGGAATCAACTGCAACTTGAGAGCCGATGAATTAAGGGATATTTCATATTTAGAATTTTAAACAAATTGCTTTCAATCTAGAGAGTATGAAACAATGCCATTTGTCAATAATTTTATGACCTTTGACTTTAAGTTACTTTCTGTGAAATCTTAGTCGTAAAATGCAAAAGAATATTCAAAACTAGGGCAACTTTAGAATTTTCTAAAGGAATCTTTGCCAAAAAACTATGGAACTACACGAAATGTGACCCTTAAATACCCCAATTCCAAGTCAGGATTGAAATCTAAAACCTTATTATTGCAGTCCGAACAAAGTCGTGACAAATGATTAAATAAAACTACCAAGGTCATAATCAAACAGAGAGTTCAAAAACATTACTGACCTCCCTGACCTTTGAAAATTGCAACATTGTCAATCGTAATCTATTAAAGATAAAGGTGAATTCGGATAAGCCACAAGGTTATAATCCGTCAACGACCCCTCTTCTTTGATCATCAAAATAAAATCATGTCTGGTTTTAAAATTTCAAAGCAGTTTAAAAAGTCGGAGCAGAGGCATGTTTTCCTCAAAAAATAAAAAGTGCACAACAATAAAATAGGAACCTAATTTCCACAACAATTTGTACACCCCACCGCTGAATTGCAAATTAACCTGGTTAATTTCTGATTTAGCGGAAATGAGTGTCCATTTTATGCACATAAATTGCACAGACACGACAGAGATACTGACTCCTCTGTAATCGCTTCCATTTACCATCATGTTAATCGTTTTAATAGTTCTTTTTAACGATCCCTGGCTACAGATTGCAATTGTCAGGATTGTAAAATTGAAAATATAAGCCCTTTGTGATTTTGCAAACCCTATCCTATTCTATTTATCATTGTTCCCCTACAGCTTCATTGCACACTTAATTTCCTTAATTTACCTCGCCGTAATACCTATTAAAGGGCTAACGAATGTACTGGTGTATCGTTGATCATAATCGGCCACAGTTTTTTTATAAGTATTTTTGGAAATATTATGTTGCAAACGTATTTAAATGGTTAGAATCGAATATTTTGGACATTGAAACGTAAGACATCAAAAATCGTGCGGTACCCCAACCATAGAGCAAACCAACATAAACTTTGGAATCTCCCTTTTGAACATTCGAAATTTTGTTGACCATTGACGTAACATTGACCCTACACGGCCACTGAAGTAACTGAAGTCTCCATATAAGTCCTTAAATACTCTTGAATGTTTTCTAAAAACAAATAATTTTAAATTGATCTAAATGCTATTATCAAGACAGGCAGACGGACAGACAGACACCAAAGCATTCGCATGACACATCTACGAGGAAAAATAATAATATATAGCGAAAATGTTAAATGCTGAATGCAATCTCCAATTACTAGTTCCTGAATTAACTCACCTTTGAATGATAGTGTGGGTATACGGCTGAATTACTGCAGACAATAGTTATATGCTTCCTCTTACCATTAATGTTGATGTAGGATAGGAAATCATGTGCCTTATCTGTATTAATTAACCTATAATATCAAATATCTCTTCTATAGATTTTACGATGACCAAAGCAGCAAAGAATCGCATGCAGCAAATATAATTTGTATATATAGTAATGCATTGTATGAAACATTGTAATATTTTTTATCGTTGTAGCTCTGACTTGTAGTACTGTGAATACAGTAAACGTATCAAGGAAGTCATGTATCCCCAAAGGTAGTTAGTTTTGGTTGCAATATTTTTTTTAGTAAAACGCAAGGCTACATAGATTGAACATTTGCAACGATAATATAAATTTAAACAGCCTCATTATGAGAAGGCTGTACTGCATACATTGTAGATCGGGTTAAACAGGTTGTTCATAAATTAAGAGATGATTGGGTTTCGTTGGGGTAACCCTTTAAAACAAAGCATGAGTAAAAACTGAATTAAATTAAATCACATCGTCGAAATCGAACACAATTTTGTATTTGAAAAAATACGCTAACAGTGTTCTTTCGTTAATCCGCAAACAGCGATGACTATTTAAATTTTTGGCAAAATTGGGCATAAAACAGTTTAAAAAAAATCTAAAACGTGTAATTTTTTTAAGAAGCTTAACTTAATCCAAGTTAAGCTCATTTTTTTCATTTTTCGTATGGAACTTTTCATTGTTAATGAAATGTATACATCCACAGCCTTAGAACATTCAAAATATTTAACTGTACAATTAAAGCCATTGCCTTTAAAATACAATTTAAAATATTTTAAGTGATCCTTGACTCCTCGCGTTGACACATTTATGAACAGCCCAAAATGCATTATTTCAAGCCTCAGCCTCCCATTACAGCCAAGTTACAACCTTCAGTTTATTCAGTTCTACCTGTACAACTGAACATATATTCACAGTGAATTTGCTCAACACTTCATGTCACTGCATGCACATCCGCAAAACCCTGTTGTCATAAAAGAGTAACTGCAATTGCACAAAGCCATGCTAAATCATTTTTCTATCGTTGAAGGATGTTAACGAAGGAGTATGAAGACACTCTAATATTCTATCACGAAAATGAGCAAATCTGCATGTTTTTATGCCTACTCCTACAGAGTCGTACAAAACAAAGCAGATGAGGTTACTAGATTAAACCCATACTATTTTCCATTATCCATCCGGCTCTATTTCAAGACATCCTTAATTTATTTGCATTTAAGGCATCCATAAAACAAAAACCTTATATTTACATGGAAGATATTGCTAAATTCGTGTAAAATTAAGACAAGACAAGAAAAAGCATAGGAAGATTGCGCTAAGGAGAGGAGTTGAGTGAGATCATGATATTTTAATTATACAGAAGATATTATATTATATTACCAACGGTTTCGAGATTTTTTCATCTTACATCTTGACGTTATTAGCATAAATCGTAAGTTCTGTTCTCAATTTGTCTTTCCAAGGATCCTGAAAGTCAGCATGAAATTTTGAAATAAATGGGGAAAGGCGATGATCAGTTAGCAACTAAAATTGGGCTAATTATCAATTTAAATATGACCGAATCCCTGGAAATATTTTGGGCTGAGAAATGGTAGGTTTTTTAAAACTAGAGTAACTACGGGAGATTTTTCTTGAACTAAGCCAAATGGTTCTAGACACCTTGGGGCTGGATAAATTGGATGCTTTAAGAATATCGTTACGTTTCCCTTGTCCCTGGTTATGGTAAATCATTTATGAATAAATATCTCAACACTTCATAGCTATTTCATTAGTAACGCTCTAAATAACCCCGAAATAAGGCGCTCGCATGTTTTAATATCAAATATATTAGGTTAAGAAGTAGACAATCGTCTCTAAATATTACGCGATCGTGACATTGACGTGAAAGTTGATTTATGCTTTACAAGGCTTAAAATAGGAGAATGCATATAACCTTATTGCAACTTTCAACAAATCATATTATTCTTCAACAACTGCCATAATATTAACCTTTGTTTTCAAAAAATAACAAAGAAGGTAGTGGTAATATAACGATATAAAAAGTTCATATCACAATGAATTACAAAATTAACGAGTACATAAATACAATATTTAATAAAAAGACTATTGAATTATAAAACAAGCTCAATCCTCGGGATTGTCTTCTTCTTCCGTCTCATCCTCCGAGTCATCAGCTAACATCGCAGCCGCATCTAAAAACATGCTTGACTGACTATCTTGAGGTTTCCTTGGAAGAAATCGATCCAAACTCAAGTATCGAAGCACCTAAAATAAAACATTTCTTTAAAAACTGATGCATAATTGCATATTTTGTATAATATAGTACATATAAAATACTTACGGCTGCTACATGCCCACAACAGCCAATTGTTCTTGCTCCGGACTTGCAAAGACAAAAGTATCCCTTAATGGCTTGCCTTCCATTTACAAACTCTTCAAACCGTATCCAAAGTACGTTGTTATTCCGTTTGCAAAAACGGGACTGGAGCCGAGCCCGAATGAGACCCGGTACTTCCTTATGAATAAAAAATTTGTAATATTCGGCACTTTCCAAGTGCTCATTATTATAAAAACGAGCAATATCCATTTGATAAGGACCCAAAGAGATCATCTCCAGTTCCTCGAGCGTTAAGGCAGGAAATTCCAGAACGTCATCCTCTGTTGCCTCAATCCAAGCCGGTTTCCTTTTATATGAATCTGAGCTTTCAATTTCTTGTTGAAGCAGATTGACATCCTCGTCTCGGTTCACAATGTCGTCTGCGATCCTCTGGTGAACATCCGTTTCCGTAAGAAGTGGAGGAAAATATGCGTTCTGTATGGCAAGAGCAATTTTTAGGAATCTATTACATTTGGAAAAATATCCTGTGGGAATCACGTCTCTGAAGAAAGCAAAGACACCCTTCAGTCGGCCATTCACGGCCTCCACGACCCATCTGACCTTCGTCACTTTCCGAGATTCGTTTGCCTTTGCTGTTGGAATTTGCGTTTCTCCTTTTTCCATACAATAAGGCATCTTAGTTTTGATTCCACTGTCTTCAATGGTCGAAATAACGTTTCTGAATCCCCTGTCAAGTACCAAACAGTCTCCTGTCATCAGTATGGAACGAATGGACGAGTCTTGGCTCCACATGTGTTCCAGAATTTTCGCATCATTGTTTAAGCCGTCAGCAAAATAAAGGCCTTCCGCGTGAAGAACGTATCCGTTGGGTGCACAAACAATCATTGCTTTAAATAGATTCCGCAGTTTCTGGCCAGAAAATGTTCGACGCTGGATATAAAAAACCGTAGATTTTTGAATGTAGAGGTACGTGCCATCCAAAATCAAGACCAAATCCCCGTCATCAAGTTCCAGTATTTTTGAGCACATTGGAGACATGTGTCTTAGAAGTTCTTCTCTGGTTAAGTGCTCGTATCCCAAAAAGCGTGGAACGAATGAATCCTCCAGGATCTTGGATACAGATTCAATCGTTTCGGAAACTACAGATTGATTCAGAATGCCGAACAGGAACCCTAGCACTCGTTGAGAAATCCCGAGGCGTAACAACATCAGGAACATCGCTAAGCTGTTTCGAACCGTTCTGTTGCCGCTGTCCCGCATGTCGCTCTTCCTTAGTACGTCCAGAAGATCGTTGAAGGGTTGTTGGCCAATACCGGTCAATAGTTTGTAATCTGATTCCGTTAGCATGTTCGAATCAAAATTAACAGGAGTTTGTTTCTGTATGGCCTTATCCGTAAGAAATAAGATCCATTTCCGGACTTGGTGTCCAGTAAGATCAGCATTGGTTTTTGTAGCCTCAATAAGATGAAATGCTTCGTCGTTGAAAAAACCTCCGTCCAAGTGTTTTTTACAGATCCGATTATTTTCCGGTAGAATAATTTTGGCTTTCAACCACAGATGATAAACGGCGGAGTTCGGGATTCTACAACGCCCTTAAGGATCATTGCATATGCAGCATCTACTTTCGCATATTCCTAACGAGGCGATTCCGGGAATCAATACCATCTCTTCTTCTCTTCGTTCTAATCGGCTTATTGTACTTGCTGAAGCTTGCGAGATTTCCGAGGTAATTGTTGACGGAAAGGATAGCTGTAGCGACGCAGGCAATGATTCCAATGTTGAATGATCAGGTGTAGATTGCGTAGGTGTCAACGGAACTTGGGATAAAAACATGTCCTGTGAGGGCATCGCCGATCGTAAATATGATCTATCCGGTGTATCAAACCCGAACTCCGGGGAGGAAAAAAGATCAGTATTGAAATCCACCTCAACATCCGCAGTAGTGATTGATAATTGGACGTTCTGTTCCGGTACCAAATTAACATCGTCCAACTCCATATTTTCATACGTTGACTACAATATTAAGTAAAATTAAGGTGACTTGGTCATTACATGTTATTGAATTCTGACTATTAGGTCAAGCTTTACCGAACAAAGTCGTTCCGATTCATGGTTTTTTTCATTGTCGATTTCCAGGTCATAATGTTTTTCAGATCTCAATTTCTTCGGAGATAATTGCAGGGGGATTTGGGGTTTCGACTTCTTTAGACGGCGGAGTGGATTCTGGGCTCTTATCTGAACATATTTTATACATTTAGTCTCATAAAAGTTACATGCATATACATTAAAGATCATAATAAATTATCGTAATTAATGTACTAATTAGTACCTTGGATGAACATGTTTGACATATTACATCGTGAAGAGGATCAAAAAGACCGACGTTGTTTATGCCGACATAATCTTCGAAGTACAACCACACAGTTTCAGACCCAATTCTCCTTCTCGGTTGAGACGCTTCTATTCTCTTCTTACATAATTGAATGCGATTCAAACAACAATAAACAGTTATGCGTTTATTATACATGTTTTATATATATATATTTATTTTATATATATTTCCGTAAATATGCAATAACGATTCAACCAAATATAAAAACCAAAATAAAAAATAAATCAATCAGAACCAAACGAATTAAAATGAAATAAATCCGAATTCAAATCCGTCGAAACAATATTTTTTCATTATTTTTCGATTTGTACCTTGATCAGATCGCATGGTTACGATTTGTTGTCAAGGATGTTGATCGTTTTGAAGTACTTATACGGTCATACCCTACCAGAAAAACCCCCTCGGCGAAATTGTAATATCTCATTAGCCCAAGCTGGACCAACTTTTTCAGAAACGTAGGGTTAAAGAGGAAGATCTTCAGAATTTTTCCTTCCAAACAGAAAAGTTGGTCCAGCTTGGGTTAATGAAATACATAGTTTTAAAGTATTAGCCCGTATCAACTACTAAACTAAGCATCGCCTTTAATGCAAAAAATGAAACAGATTAGAGGGGCTAATTTCATGTAGGATTGAATTTAGGAGACGAAATTAGAAACTTTTGAGAGAAGATCTACTTTTAACTTTTACATTTGAGAATTTGCAGTTGTTTTAAATTATATAGAGTCGACACCATATTTAATTTGGTATTTTAAACTGTAACGCTGTCAAATGAATAAACATATAATTATTAATAAACTAGGTGTCAAACGAGCTGATTTTCTCCGATTGGTAATTAGCAAGTTTTGGTTATTTTGACACCGATATCCGGGGTCAGATCCTTCATCCTGAATTCCTGACCCAACAGGGTCAAATCCGTCAACCCTCTCTAATCCGTCTCCGCCCAAACAAAGCAAAAATGGCATTTAGTGACGGGACTCCCTGCCAAAGGCTAAACCACTTATTTCAATTACACTTGTAGAGTAGTAAACGTAAAGAATGAATCAAAGCAAAATGGTTACAAATTTTATTACCATGTCCTTATACATACACACATGCTCAATAATAAGTGTGAACGAGTAATTCCTCGAGCCTAGTTTCAATTTAACGGAGTGTAATTTTCAAAGTTATTAAATCCTCTTTGTTCTTCTACCGTACTATTGAAATAAACGCCCCGGAATAACTCCCCAGATGGTTTAAAAATCCCATTGGGGACTTATTTCAGTACTTGCGGTATATAACATCAAGTACAAACTACATTTATAGTTTTGTAGTTCAAACAACTGCAGCCGAGACTTGAAGATGCTATTTTAACGTTTTTTAAAACAGGGACAAAAAAGGCGTATAGTTTTCTATAGTTAAGGAACGGAGCTTCAATTTACTAATCCTAACGGCAGTATGGGAAATAGCGTAAAAAATACACTATCTTAAAAATACAAGAACAGATTCACCTCGTGTACAGTTTACTCTGATTATGCTTTGACTCTGTTCGTCTTAAAATCAGGCTCCTTATATCAATATTTAAAATTAAATCCTAACAACATGATTTCCGATGTAAGAAATCGGCAAAGTCTAGTGACTTTAATTTTTAAATGAGAAAAATATAACACTTCATTTTAAAGTTTACAACTTTTCTCTCTTTAAACTCCTAAACTATAAAACCATTTAAACCTGCAAGACATTTACTTTTATTACAATTTTTATTTGTATTTCTTGTACGGTTTGCATTAAAGTAACTCTCATGCTTATAAGCTTAACAAATGTGCTTGAGCTTCATCGTAAGGGACTTGGTAATCGAGTTCATTATAATTTGTTGGAGTTGAACAGCTAAATAATATTATTTGATGCAGTTGTGCAGAATTTGCAGAGAATACAGTCTGCCCTCGTTAATCTTCAGTCGTGGTGTTAATTATGAAAGCCGGTTATTATAACCACGTAAAAACAGTTGAAATCGTCAAGAGTAAGAGGCTTTATTGTACGGAAGAAATGGTATGATAGGTTCAATCGACATGAGAATGAGGATTGTGGATTGTGAACTATTTTCAAGACTTGAAAACATATTAAGCCTGAATTTATGATATCAATTTAATGAGGATGAGAAGGACTTATAAATGCATATGCTTTGAGAAGGCATAGCTGGTTTTTAAATCCACTCATTCTGTTGATATAATTGTGAATTGATATTTTGGCGAATGTACACAGTTTGTGTTTATATTATTGCCAAAGTTGGTTATACTTTAGCAGGTTATCTATAAGGAGATTGAAGAGGTGAGATGAGATAGGTTTAAAATTTAAAATGCAGTTTTGTTTAGAGGAGAGAGAGAGGCTGTTTTGTAAGATCGGCTTTATGTCAAAATCATCTCTAATGAAACGTAGCTAAATCTATTGTGGACTGGTCATAAAGAATTGTGACTTTAGCATTATAAATCAGCTCGTTTAAGGCATAAAGATTTATTTGGTAGCATTTGATTTTAAATTTATATGCTATCAACTCTAAAAGACTATCTAGATTAAAATTTGTAATGTACATTTTAACTCAAATTTTATTCCTTGAAAAATTGACATGACAGTTTGAAGTTTAGCAATTTTTAAAACATATTTCAGAGTCTATCATAGTAAGGAATCTAGAAAGAATTAAATCTAGCAAGGGACATCTCCCAAGTCCCAAAGCTCAGAAAGTCAGAATCTTGTAATATGGCTGAACACAATCAATATTATAAACCACAAAAATCAAAAAATTATCTGCAATCATTTATCTTAACTATGTTAAAAAATAACCTGCAAAATATTCCCAAATTAATTAATCAAAAACTGCAAATTACATATACATAAAAATCAAGAAACCCAAATTGAGGATTTAAAACCTTAATTTAAGAAAACCGGACTCTAAATTAAATTTTCGATGTCTTCTCCAGAATTCGTAACTCTAAACTAAATTGGATTTACGATATCCGGTGTCTAAAAATGCTAACTCCGTGTGCTTAAGGTTATACAATTTTCCAAAACGTCGTAACTACCAAGAATTGGGGTATTTCATACGAAAAAAACAGTAAACAAAACCGCTCATCAAAATAAATACCGAGTTCGGTTAAAACAGCGTTTAAGAGTTATGAATGAAACTGGGGATGATGATGATCGGTTTCATTCGTTACTTGCAAACAGTCCCTCTGAAATGCAGATTCAGATCTCTGTATTGCCTTCTATATAATCATTCTGATTTCGTAAAATAATATATGCGGTTGAGTCCCATTTCGCTATATACCAAAGACTTATAATCTTCATCATAGAGAGAGATATAGCGAAATACGCTCGTGCGAGTTGAACGTCCCTGTGTCCTCAGTTCGTCTTCTAAAACCACTTACTTCGCATTTAAAACCCGTACTCATCAGAAGAACCTTTCGAAAAATGCAAAAATAAATTACTCGATGAACATTAACTCAGAGTTTTGTATACTTTAAAGTTATTAGTCTGTCGAAGATTGGCAATTAATTCATGGTTGACTAACAACAAGTGTCAACTGTCAAAAACACTTAAAAAAGTCAAAAACATTCCGATTTCCAATCAATCAACGATTCTATCTGAAAAAGAATCAGAATACAGAAGTTAACCCTAAAATGTTTAGCTTTTGTCATTTCTTGATCGAATATCGGATATCGATTTCCAATTCAAATTCCTATTAAAAATTCAAATTGCAAATCTCCGGTTTCCAATTTTTATGAGGAGGTTGAAGGAATATCGAATTTTTGTCAGTATGCTAGAAGGTGGACTGCAAATTGTTTAAATTGACAAAGCCGAACATAAAATAAGATCAATATTTGAGTTTACTGTAAGAGTTTGGGATTTATTTAGGGCTTAAATAACGATTTAACCTCTAGCATATTAGACTAGGAAAATTCACTCGATTATATAGTATAGAATCAATGAACCGAAATTAGCAAATTATTGGGATTTGGGATGCATGGATTTAACTGTAAATGAACGATGAGTTAAATATTAAAATTAAACTGGATTTATAATGCAAAACAGGGACAATGAACCACTTGATTCAGGCATTAAACCCGCCATTAAATCAACCAACTTTTAATTAACTTAAATACGAATGTAATGAAACCTCATTCGATTTAATATTATTCCTATCCTTCATCTGACATCCGGAAATGACAGTTAAACTTTTATATTACAAATCCTCAATCCTGTATTACATTCATCATATTCATAATTTATTTCCCTAACTTTGCAAATGTATCATATCAAAATTAGACTCATAGAAAAGGGTGTGTTAACCTGATAAATCTTATATAGACAGATACAGTTTTACTACTGAACCATGGCTATTTTAAGCCCAACATCATAAAAACACCTACAAGAGAACAATCAATTTTTGTAAAAAAAACAAGGAAAAATTCAGTGTAATTTGGAAAGAGTTGAATAAATTGTTCAGAACGAATGATAACGGAAACGAATGATTCAAATCTTTGTTAAAAAAGCAAAACCCATCAAATTAAATATACAAAGCCAATTCCTGAAATACTGACTTCGTTTTGAACAGAATCCATTTGCCTTTTATTTGATAGCTTTATAAAAGAGTCTGTCGTATATTTTACAGTTAAAATAGGTCTAACATTAGCCCTATGCTAAATTAAACATGATCGAGATCGAGGCGTCAACAATGCAGCTAAAACTGCTTTGGAAACGCGTTATACACTATGGACAACCCCGTATTGTAACTTAAATTACTTGAATAGTTTCGAAATCCTTCTGTAAATTTAAATTAAAAATTGACAAAAGCTTGATTAACATTCTATTTATTAGACGAGTCCATTCATCCATCCATATGTTTCATTCCGTTAGAATATCTGTAATTTAGAGCTGTAGTTTTGCATTTATTCATTATTTCACGGCTAATAATAAAAGATTATCTTGATCAGGACGTGTCAATATTAAGATTATATTTTGTTTAAAATTATAACGGAGCATTAAAAAATATTTTTTAACTTTATTAAGCTGTGAAAACCCAGTGTGGTTAAATAGGAAACTATCCTAGAAACAAACCATAAGCCACAATGATTTCTTGCTCCTTCTTATCATTTTTTCCTATCATATCAATAGTCATTATCAGTTGTTGTTGTTATGAATGATATCAAGATATCATTTAGGCATATTTGTACGCAAATAGTATGTTAATTTAAGCTTTGCATAACTGCCTATTAGCATTAAGTACTTTGCAATTCATAAAAACGCCAGGAATAACCAGGAGTTATAATGTACTTAATTGCAGGATTTCATTAAGGAAAGTCAGTATGCAAAGTTGGGAACAACTCGCGTCCCAAAATGACTATATACACTTCAAGATCTATACAAATAGAGTTGTACAAATTAAGAAATTGTTTCGAAAACTTAAAGGCTGATGCTTTGATAGCATGTGAAACCATTTAATGGGTTCGCTCGGTCTGTTCGTCCGTCCGTCCGTTTGCACTCTATTGTATGAACCGTTGATTTAAAAAAGTTGAAAATCGTAAATGACAATCCAGCAGAGTTTTAAGATCTAGTACTTCAAAGTTCAAAGGATAACCGTCAATAAATTTTTCTAGTCATACATTGTTGAAAAGTTAGTCAATGGGCTATTTCGCAATCCACAAAATTTTACTCTATGATTGGGGTACTGTGAGATTCGTGTATAAAACGACTCTCATGCGTCTGAAAACGACATAAAATGAAATTCCAAATCTTGTTTCGTGTTGATTCACTCTATATTCATATACGTTTGAAACGGTTAAGTCATTCCGCATAAAATGTTATTAAATTATGATCATTGCAGTCACATCAGTTATCCGATGTCTAAATATAAATTATTTAGTTACTTTTCCATCTATTTTAATATGATTTGAGAAAGGGATTCTGTGCGAGTCTGTTGTGTTATCCAGGTCAGGGAAGGATCTTCAAGGTTATCGATCCCCGCAATAGTTCTATGCCCTCACCATGTTGCTCTTGACTCCAAAGACTTGCCAACACAATCTCTCCTTTAGGAACAACACGGGATTCGGATCCTCAGTAAATGTGTATATGTCCCTGACGGACTATCCTCATTTTACCAGGGACATTCGCTTTTACAGGACCATCCCCTGTGGAATATTAGGAATTAGGAATGTTCTTGAAAAACTATTAAAATTGTTTCAAGTTTTTGTCAAGTCAAGTATGTTTATTCGGCTTTGCTCTGAGGAGATGGAATCATTCCGATTTCTAAGTACTATAATTACTTACAGGTTTTAATGCCCAACTTGATTGTTTAAGGACCAGGCCAGCCGTCTTTTAAGGGACTTATTCTAAGGTCATTCGATTAAAACACACTATAAGGGGACAGTTTCATTTCCATTAAGGACATACGATTAAATGGCATGGCCATTCTGGTCTTATTGGCTATTAATACAACACAAGCCATATGCATTTTCGTATAATTACAATTGCTCTAAAAATATTTAAGAGTGGCAGGACTTGCAGGACATATGATATATGTATAAAACACTTTCTTAGAATTTCGAAGAAAGAAAGCAAAATTTTGACTCTGAAAACATGCATTCACTAATGATTTTCCAGATTTTCAGAATAATCTCGAGATTCGTTTAAAGTTCCCAGCTGCCCTAAAGTCACTAGTTACTTTCCTTAAAGTCCCTAGTATATAAATTACAAACCCGAATCTCAAAAAATTATCATAATTTTTATTTCCACAGATTTTTTAACATGTTGAAATTCAGTTTCGTTGGCTCTTAAAGATAGAGGATCATGATAGTGCAAAGGTTAAAGGCTAAATTCTGACTGACTTGACTTTATATTCATAATATTCATATCTTGTTTAAGAAATTCATTCATATTCAATATTCAGATTATCGTTCCCGACACGATATTATGCTAGACTGTTACCTAATGCCACTACCACAGACAGATGCAGACTTAGCATTTACATCAAAATAACCTGAAAACACGAGGACTTGGCCCTTATTGATAGGAACTTAAACCTAAGCCAGAGAGTGATTTGAATATTTTCAAAGTCGTAAAAATATTAAAATCTTCTGGATAGACTCCAGCAGAGGGTTAGAGTTAAAAAGCAGTGGTGGTGGTGCTAATAAAAAATTATCCCACACACTTTTTTCTTAAAGTCTCTCCTACTGCCAAAGTCAAACTCGGAGCAAAGTGGAAGGAAATCAAAGGAAAAGGCAATGCGTTTAAAACATTATTATTATCATCCTATATCTCTCGACTTGGGATTGTGGACTCTTAAACTTAAGTACTTTATATATTTATAATGTACACTTGCAGGCTTTTTTTTATATCTATTTTCATATATATATCCTTAGGTTCTTAACTTAACAGACTTTGAAGAAACCACCTTCTGTATAAACATGTATAGATGTAAGGTTCCCACTTTTATCCTTATACACTTATAAGGACAAAAAATTATGATATATAGCGAGGAAAATGGTGTTATTATGTCTAAAATGGTATGCTCAACAGCACAAGTTATAAGGAGTAGAGAAACAGGACGGGGTTGGATTACAAGGTGGGGCGGTTGAAATTGACCCGTTTGGGTTTTAACGGCCGAACTGCTTATGGACCACACTTGGGATTATAGTAGCTTTTAAATTTTAAGGGGTCTTATGTTGACCCTAATTTTGAAGATGCAGTTTGTATGGGCGGACAGGGGCATTTTAATGGATTATAAAAGGTTAAAGGGTTTTAGAAGGGACATGGCATACGATCATTGTAAAGTTTCGAGGCTCAAATCCAATGAACCTATTATTTTTAGTTTTATATAAGATATACGTTAGGGATCGAGGTTGAAGGTTTCGAGTTTCAACGTTTAAGGACGACTGGAAATAGTTTAAAATCCTTAGAATTTTTCTTAAGAATGATGAGGAGCCGGAGTTCAATGGAACTGACACCATTCAAGGGCTTTGTCTATATTTAAAGAGATATAAGCCATCAAGGACCCTTAAGGCTTACTGGACATTCGTTCTTAATTTCGTTGACCAACGACGAACTACTTACTACGAATTTACTTTGAAAGCGTGTAGTTGGTAACGTAGAGATTTGTGTTGCTTTGTGCCTTCTATTTCTGTATTTGATTTATAAACGATGTACTCGAACTCGAATAGTTGATTTAGACATTATTGACTGATAATGACAGAAATTGTACCTGGATTGAGTTGTTGACATGGAACTTGCTGGGCGAATAGTGATAATGCTCGTGGATGATGAAAAATGACGTTTGAATGAGTCTTTAAGCTTCTGTAAACGAAATTAATATTGATTCAAGTGGCATGGATTGATGAGGATTCGATTGTTTGTTTAAAATACAGCAACTCGCAGTAACCCTTTCGTCGAAATATCTATGGATTCGAGTAAAATTCCACACTGACGTTTTGAGTTTCATAAAAGGCTTCCGCATTTAAAAGTAAATCTGTACTGGATGAATAATTAAAAAAAACATTTCAAGGGGTAAAAAATTTAATTACAATTATTGCTAATCTTAAGCAAATCCTTTAATTTCACGATAACAAAAATGCTGACACCAGTCAACGCCATAACTAAATTAGCCATTCACGGTCAACGCAACGGTCGTTTACAATTTAAAACTTTAAGCTTCATTGAAGTCTTTAAATCATTGAATTCAATTGAAGTGAATTATCATTTAAAACTGAATCACATCTCTAATCCTGTTTTTTGTCGATTCACCGAAAGCGATGCCATCATTGCATTGCGCATTGCCACCATATCCTGAATGCACACATAAGTCCGTCATTTTGAAGATAACTGGCAACTGATTGTACATTAATCTATTAGGAAACTGAGATGATAAATAAAAAGTTTTCCATATAATTTAAACGACAAATTACCAGTGTCTGATCTGCATGTAACGCTTGAATAATTTTTCACGTCCATGAAGGTCTAAGGTCCATGTGCTCTTTGGCTCGCCGGGTAAAACTTGTTTCGTCTGCTGTAGCTAGCATGGCCCCATATCTGAAAACGATTATAGACTATGTTTGCTGCTATGCAGATGAATCAATTTTTTTCCGGTGAGCCATAGGGACTTAAACCGGGAGAAAATAGATTTACCCAGCTAAGCTTTCAGAACTAATCTCAAAACCCCATTCTAATTAAATGCTCCATTATCCATTATAAGCCCATGTAGAGTCCCTGGGCTCTTTCATTCGCTTGCTAGAAGATGATACACGATTTACCCTGTGAGTCAAAGTCAAAGAGCACAGGGACTTAATTTGTGATACACCTCCAATAAATCTAATCACAAACAATAGTGTCTCAAAATTAAATCCGCAAGAGAAATTATTGTTTCAATTGACATTTATTTTTATCTGACACAAATTTAAACGAGTCCTGTTCGTTGACTCGCCGGGTAAACGTCGTTTGGTCCTCCATATTGAGCCGTATGCTAATGCAATATGTGGAATGACCTTTCAACCCACCATAATACATGCATACATACATACAAGGCAATGTGTACTATTTTGCTATCCATATTAGACGAAACGGGTTTTACCCGGCGAGTCAACTAACACAAGCAATGTATTTGTTCAAATACTTCTGAACCTAATTTACCTAATTACAAATTTAAGCCATAATTGCGCTTGCATATTATATCCCGAAAGCATAAAGGGTGCATCCGTTCTTGGGACACCCTGTGGAGGGGATTGGAATCATGCAAAAACCCCAAAAAGTAAGAAGTAAGGTATCTTTTAGGAAGAGTCGATTGGGCAAGGGTTCTAAGGTAGAGAAGGAAATAGGTTTGAGCAAACGGACCATCTGGCCTCCCCTATTTCAAATGAAGGGAGGTCCCTGATTGGCTAGCGAGGCTAGAAGCGGGTCTCTGATTGGCTGTCCTCCTTCACCTGCTCCGGTCTTAAGAGTCCTCCTCCGTTTCCCCTTCTCTTTCTGGGCTCCCTTCGTGAGTCTTCGTTTGTCGCTAGAGCAGTGTGGTGTGCGGACCGAGTGTCTCTCTCCATCTTTACAAGAACGTTTTTAGTGAGTGGACCAGCCCTTTAAGGTAAAGAATCCCATATTTTAATTCATTAGAAATCACAATTAGTTGATCGGGATTAAAATAGAGAAGAACAGGGTTAGTTGGAAGGAGAAACCAAGGGTTTTTTAGCTCTACAAAGGGATGGAAAGTAGATAAAAAAGTGGAGATGTAGGAGCTGAAAATGGCTGCCTCTTCTTTGTCTCGGGGATTTTGGTGAGGATTTCCCAATGTTATGGTGCGGCAGGAGCTGGCCAGGGTTTTTGGAGATCAGGGTTGAGGGAGGTCAAAGGAAACCTATTTATAATATGTGACATTATTTTTGGGTTTAGATTTAGTCTGATTTGTCATTAATTCTGAATTCGAATTGGGATACTGTGCACTGCAGTCGCAGTGCTGCATTTAGTTTCTTTCGAGATGTGAGATGAGAATATGTGATATGTCTTGCATTTTCAGTATTTGATCCTGGTTTTGGTGTTGATTATTGATTATCAAAATAATTACAGCTGAAATTCATTGAAAAGCTGTTAATGTTGAATGTGTAATAAAAAATACAAAAACCATTCATTCCAATCAATTTTAATTCGACTTGCAGTTTGCAGTTGCAGCGAAAAACATAATCAATTCATAATTCTGCAATCTATACGCAATGTTCAATTTTTTGTTTTTTATGTTGTTGTATGCATGTATATAAATGGATGTGTTTTAGTGTGTAGTGATACTGTTGTGATACATGATAGATAGATATTCAATATTCAATTGTTGATCAGTTACGATTTATGACCTAATCTACAACGATACGAAGCAAATCACAATTATTTGCAATTTGCAATTGAAGCTCCGTGTGCCGTGACTCGTGCGGCTAGGTTATTCGGATTTCTGCTCTGACCGAAGACCGAACCGAATACAGAATATCGAAATGCCCACACACACACACACGGACGGACGGACACTACTAATTAATGTCTGTCGTAGTCAAGAAAGTCATGTCAAAGTTTTAATTAGTAGCAAATGAATGTTTGGTGTTTTTTCTCGGATTTTGGATTTCGGGAGGCACTTTAATTCCGTTGTAATTTGTCAATCTAAATCTAGAAAAGTCTAAATTATTTGTAGGTACTCGGGAACTCGACTCTATTTTTCGTGTCTTGTTTATAACTGTGACTCTGTCACAATGAATATTCAATATCAACTATCAACATCAACTAATTAACTATTGTCCTTTGTCCTTCCTGATGAAGATCAACGCAAAAACCAATTTTAGCATATTTATACATCTGACTGACTTGTTACTTTTTGTGTTAAAGTAAATGTTAATAATGTATGGTGCGATTTGTACATCAAGATGCAATGAAAAGTAATGGAACACAAAATAACAGCAGAAACAGTTTAGGATTTACAAACTGGCTATTGAGTTGCTGGCGACGCTTTGACGTTAGAAAGTCCTCTATACGACCATAGACCATATCTCTGGTCTAATTAATTAACTGTAGCAGCTTGAGTTGATATATTATAGAATAGACTAACTCCAACTCCTACCTGTCTGTATGTAGTATACAGTATCATGATATCAAATTTGTTTAAATTGGATTGGGGCACAAACAAAGGTCAAAGGGTGAATTGAAGGTCCTGTTCTGTTCCTATTCAGCTTTCAAGCATAATTTGAAACTTTAGTTTTAAACATTTCATATTTTGTATTTACACAACAACAAAAGGATCCAGATAATCGGGTAGATCGACTTGGTGCTTCTCCAAGTTTCTCAATCCTCCAGATGAAATGAAGTCGGTAATACTGGTTTTCGGTGTTGCTAGGTCGGAATGAAGCGAGAGGGTTGAGGGTTTAAAAAAATCTGCTTTAAAAGTGAGGATTCCAGTTTTGTTGTTATTGTTGTTATCCTCTTTACCCTTGAGGAGAGTATGGAGAAACGCGTCAAGAAGAAGCTGCAGTTGGAGGAATTTCTTTGTTTTGTTTAGGATTTTTTTTAGAATCCACTTTCAGGCGATTCTGGCCTAGTAACAGGGGGACTATTTCATCCCTCTCCTCCTAATAATGATCATTTTTATTATTATTACCTAATACCGAATACCAAGTACTAAACGCCTGCTGCCCTCATCTACCATACCATCTACTCCTTCAGTATTCCAGGCAGAAGAGGGTCCGATTTTTTGTGCCCATGATGTTTTGAATCCTCTCTTTGTATGCCAAGTAAAGGCATATATATAATATGAGCTAAAATTGGTTGTTGTTGGGGCAGTTTTAGTTTAGAAGTTGGTACGGTGGGGTGTGGAGGCTGGGCTCGGCGTTTCGATTTCGACATCTGCATCGTCGACGAGTGTGGAGGAACTTGGGCGATGTAATAATGATAATAATGAGAGGATGGGGAAGGTTCATTTTTAGGAAGGTGAGGAGTTTCGACAACACGTAACATCTGCCATTTCGTCGTTTTTTTAAAGATGTTTTGAAAGTCGGATATGTCTATGTTATATGTATTTTTGAGCATAGCTGCTGAAGCAGATGCAGATGGGGTCTCGACAAAGGGTTCTAAGGGTTCATTGAGGGTGTTTTGTCTGTTTATGTACGTTTTTTTTCTGAGTAACTTTTTACACCTTGCCTAATGTTTAGTATGGAGTTGGTTGGTTATTCTGGCCCTTTTCTTAGGCGAAGAAATCGTCTTTAGTTAGGTCCGTAAATAAATATAGGACCCAACAGGGTTTATTTGTAGTCTAGAATGTAGAAAGACGTATAAAAAATAGGTGTTGGTAAACAGAAAGGTTGCTGGGATTTTATATTTGGGTTTTGAAGACACTTGTCTTTGTGTGTTTTCTAAATTCTAAAAAGGTTTCTTTTATATTTCAAGTTTTAGGTTTGAGTTTGATATTTGTAGGCCGTTGGGTAGGAGTTGGATAGGTTTCGTTTAGTGTGAACGTTGATAGTTGATATGCTAGATTTTATGAAAATAATACGATGATAGTTAAAATGATTACATGCAGTTTGAGTGCATATTGCACCTTGCACACGATAATCATATCATAAAAGACTATCGGAATCAGAACAGAGGATTTCTTATTTTATTCCCGTGTCTTTCTGTGTTGGAAAATGTGACTTGAGCTTGAGAGCTAGATTGTTACTTGTTACGAATTTACGATGTCGATGTATACAGGGTGGGAATAAACCACTGCAACAGGGTGTCC
Source organism: Desoria tigrina (assembly GCA_906901685.1). Classification (NCBI taxonomy): domain Eukaryota; kingdom Metazoa; phylum Arthropoda; class Collembola; order Entomobryomorpha; family Isotomidae; genus Desoria; species Desoria tigrina. Next base: position 496,648 of record CAJQTU010000040.1, read on the forward strand.
CAGTTAAAAATGATAAAGATTCGTTTCATTGCATTGTATTGCATTTGGCTTTTGTATCAAAACTGAATTCAATTGGGAAAATTGATTCAACCATTTTAGTAAAAATGTTGTGGTGGTAGTGTTTTAGTTGGGACGCCCTGTGTTTGTTTTTAGTTTAAATGGCTTGGGTTCATTTTATTGTAATTTTAATGATAATTGTAATTGTAATGGTTTGATTTAGTAAATATATTATAGTTCCAACGGCCAAGTTATTAAAATCAATTACATACATATTCCTCTGTGACTCTTATTGTATACTTTTCATGTTTTCATATGAAAGTCCGTGGTTATTATTGCGAATTCGAAAGTCGTACAAGTCGTTCTAGAATTATGTTATACTAGGCAGCCACAGGCCCGTATACGGGCCATAGGGGAACTTAGCCGATAAGCGATATTATTTTTTAACTTGAGACATAAACCCAAGACAAAAATGAATCCAATCGTAAATATAAAGTTCCCATAAATCGGGAACTTTATACGGCGGTACACCCTGCTACCACATAACGTTTAAACCACATCCACATACTCTCAAAACGCTGGGTATATTTCTCATCAATGTGTCCATCAATCAACTAATCTTCAATATCCATATTGCTTCATAACCGCTATGCATACCGCCGTTGAAAACACAGTTTTTAAGATTTTAAAGCCCTTCCTCTCGGTTTTAAACTATTCCAGTTTTGAATGAGTCAAGCTACCGGAGGTGCAATGTTTTTAAAAGTACATATCAAAACTTTCTTTAAAACCTTTAAAATGAATTTCTGAAGAGATTTCGACAATTTAAACAGCTTTAAAGATCATGAAAACAAAGTTTCTAAATTTTAAACTCGAAAGTTTTCTCGGTGGAAGGAGATGTGAATTGATGTATCACAATAATGTGATTTAGAAATTTCGACGACTTTGACTGTTTTAAGGTCAAGATTTCGAACACAACCGGAAAGTTGTTAATTGATATGTCACATGATTATTTCAAAACTTTGACGACTTTTGACGACCGTTTCAAGTTCAAGGGGTCAAAATTTTAAAATTCCAACATAGCCAAAACATTTTTTTGGAGAACGGCAGTGTAAATTGATGTCTCACATTACCGCTCTACGGAAAAAAATTCATTAGGTCAGGTTAGCCGAGGTCACAGGTCACAGAAATTTTAAATTTCAAAATGGCCACCTCCCTTAAAAAATTATTTGTGAATTTTTGGCAATCTCAGTTTTAGAATAAGCCAATCCAGTAAGAAATGTATAGCTGGAACATCAGCTACAAATGGCCTAATTTATGAATATGGATGAGTTGGAGTGAGAGTGGAGTGGAGGATGCATGTTTTGAGAATATCTTGCTTCACATGAGAGTGGGAGTGGAGGATGCGGGTTTTGTGAAATTCCAGCTTCACATTTACATCTCTGGTCTTTTATACTTATGATAACAGTATTAAATGCTAATGCCCACTAAGAATCTAAAATACAAATATTTGTAAAAATAACTCCACAACCACTTCTAAACAACCGCTTTACATCGTCCCGCTGTATTTCATATTTTAGGTTTTAAAAATGAACTATTTAAGGTTTCGAAATTTAAAGAAATCATATGGAGCAAAGAAAGTTTCACAGAAACTACAGGAGAATGTGAAATGTAAATAAATATTTTGAAATTCCCAGCAAACATATTTTTGTTTCACGCAGATTTTAGTTCCTTATGAGTTAATTTATCTCCTTCGTTTCTCCGTTTTTATATTCAGGGTGCCAAAATTTCGAAATTCCAGCACAACCAAAAGATTTCTCGGTAAAAGAAGTTGTCAATCGATATGTCACACGATAATTTCGAAATTTCGAGGACTTTGACCGTTTCAAGGTCAAGGGGTCAAAATTTTAGAATTACAACATAGCCAAAGCATTTGTCAAAGTACAACGGTGTAAATTAATATGTCGCACGACCGATTACGTGCAATATTACGCTAGGTCATGTAAGCCTAGGTCACAGGTCACGGAATTTCGAAAGGTCATATAGCCTAGGACACCTTTTAATTTTTTTGTGATTTTTTGGCTGTCGTCGTTTTTTGATAAGTCAACCGAGTCAAAAACGTATAGACCCATGACTTACAAATGGGCGGAATTATGAATATGGATGGATTGAAATGTTTATGAATTTGAAATTCCCAGTAATAATAATTTGGATGAGCGCAGATGTTAGTTCGGTTTATATAGCTGACTCAGAGCGTAAATGCGCACTATTACAATCAGGAATACAATGAGTTTTGAGAATGTCATAATTTTTTTTAATTAACCTTTCGCCCATTTTTAAAGCCAAATGATAAAAATTTCGAAATTTCAACATGTTTCAAGTGTTTCTCATCTGAAGGAGATGTGAATAGATGTGTCACACGATAATTTCGAAATTTCGACAACTTTGACCGTTTTGAGGTCAAGGGGTCACAATTTTGAAATTTCAACATAGCCAAAGTATTTCTAGCATGGCGACGGTGTAAATTGGTGTCTCACATTACCAATTTACGAAAAAAAAATTCAATAGGTCACGTTAGCCCAGGTCACAGGTCACTGAATTTCGAAATTTCAAAAGCACCAGGCCCCTTCAAAAATTATTTATTAATTTTTGGCTGTCGTCGTTTTTTGATAAGTCAACCGAGTCAAAAACGTATAGACGCATCACTTACTTACATACATACATACATACAAATGGCCGGAATTATGTATATGGATTGCGAATTGCGATTAGATAGGTTATAACAATGATGAGAGTTTGGTGCAAATAAGTGCATTGGATTTGTAAGCCTTGTACTGTTGCCAATGCATTTTATAAGTTTAATTTATAGTTAGTTAGTAATTATAACCGTTTGGTCTTGGTGGTTGTTAGTCTAACAGAGAAATAGTGGTGGTGGTGGGTGTTCGCATTTTCTGTAGTAGATCTGCATAATTGATATATAATAATGCAGTTTGCAAATTGAGATGTGTGAAACTTTTCTTTGGAAACCTGAGAACGAATGGGTTCTTTTCTTGGTTTGTTCAAATGCAGATTGTGATGGACTGCTTTAGAAACTCAAATTAATTTTTCTGTAGTTATTGATGAGAAGGGAGATTGACGATGTCGTCGGTGTCGATATGTGATAAATGATAATAAGATGTGATGTAGAATGCGACTGACTACATTCTAGTTTAAAGATTAAAATGTACCTTATTTGCTCAACATAAAAAAGTTGACGAAATGAGAATAATGTGCAAGGACTGATTTTCTATAGCATGTAATGTAGTACAACAGTACAACTGTACAAGTATATAATATTTTATGAATATTATTGCAATATTGCGAATTGATGCTGCTTGATGGTAATGGTTGGAAATACGAACTGGGATGGTTGGTTTGGTGGCTTCATTAATTTGGAAAAGTAGTGCCATCGCCATCATGAGTTTTATGAACGATCCTACTGATCCTCCTCTATAGTAATGTTGGTTTTGGTTGGATAGTTGCCTTGGTCTATGCCTTCAATTTCAGATTGAGTTAATTTAGTTAGTTAGAAGTAGAGAGATATGATTTTTGTTAGTTCAGTTCAGTTAGATGCTAAAAAATGTATTTATTTGCTTTACAATCGTTGTTCATTTTTCAGTTAGTTTCTAGGACTGTTAGCTATAACAGTTTTTATTAACCTAGCTTAGTCAGTCACGCCAATATTCTATAGTAAAAATAAAAATAATTACTACTATATTTTGGTTTAAAAAGTTTTTATTGTTTGTTGGTATTTCCTAGTCTTCTTTGTTTTGTTGATGGTTATGTAGTGACGTCCATCTATTATTAGTACTTGGTTGGATTAGGAAGAAATGGTTTGATGACGATAGTTTAATGGTAATTAAATGATAAATAATTTTTTTAGTGGATTTGGATTGATAGAAATTAACGTCAAGAAATCCGTATTTTGGTTAGAAGAGTATGGAGCATGATGGATTTAAAAATAGAAATAGGATTGGATTATATTATTTTACATGGTTTATTATTCACATTATTTGAAAGCTGTTTTTAATTCGTATTAAAATGGATGAATACTACAATACTGCTGTATTCTACAGCTTAGCTTGTTGTTTCCTTTGACCTAGTTGAGTTGGGGTCACAGATCAGTAGAGTGTCTCCATTTTTATAATTATACAGTCAGGCTATGTTACCTTCGTCGCCGGTGGTGGTGGCGGTGCTGTGAGATGTATCATTGTGTGTATATTTCAATTAATTCCATTGAAATTGTACCATTGTAGCCATTTTAGGTGTTAGAGAGTTGTAGGGTGTATGGATTTATCAATGTAATGAAATAATGTGTTTGTTGGTTAAAGTTAAAGTTAAATGTGAGCTTAATTCCATTTAGTATTTATTTGTGTCGCTCATTGCTGTAGTTGTAGTACACATCAGTATGGATGTTATTAATTGTAGATGGAATCGAGAGGAGCTGGTGCTGAACCAAGTAATTGGTTTGGTAACTCTCGTCTTGGCAGTTGGCAATGTGAATTGACTTGATGGCCGTTTCTTGATATAGCATTTTTATGATAATGTTGGAAAGGTAGATTGTAGGCTGTAAGTAGAATATAGAATAAATGTAGAATTGTAGGGCTAGCTAGAACTAGATGTAGAACTAGATTTGGTTTGGCTTACTTTTAATGTTTTAGTTGTGAGATTTGCAAGAATAAACTTCTGAGAGTTCTGAGAGTTAAAATTTAAAAAATTAAAACGGTACTGGATGTGAACATCTCTATTGTTCAGGGGCTATGTATTTATGTTAATTAAACTACGCGGATTACGATTTTTTGAGAGTTTAGTTAGAGTATTATTGGTGTTTAAAAAATCTTGTTTAATTAACGATGCATTATTATTGAAGGGAAAAACATTAGCTGGTTTGACGTAGTCTTTTGAGAATTTTAGTATTGATATGGTATCGTTGTGAATTAATTTATGTTTTTTCAAGTGAATTAGTTTGGTGGACAAGGGTAAGGATTTTAATCGTGTAGGTTCGTTATATGACAGTAATAAATATTCATTAAATTCTCATTCAGTTGCTTTAGTTAGATATACTGTTTTTTTTATTTGTCCACTTAATAGGTTCCAGGTTTGTTGGATTGGATTTACCAGTTTTCCATGTAGTTGTGGGCATTTCCAAACTCCAAGACCGGAATCGATAATATTGAATAGGGTATATATTGGAGTTGGTATTTTTTCTGGAATAGAAACAGCGTAGGTTTTGTGGTATATTGGTATATGTATAATTTGGATTTTAATGGAAATAGAGAAGGAAAGAAAACATGGAGTTGCCGAAGAATAAGGTGTAATTACAGAGTTTGGCATATATAACATTTCATTTGTAATTCTCCATGAGAATATATGTGTAGGATAGTAGGATAGGATCATGAGTGATTTCGTGCATCACTCATATATATTATGGCGTAGGATGATGATTGAAAGCTATTGGTGGTGGTGGAGTTGCTGATTTGGATGGAACAATTTATTCATAAGCCAAAAAACCAAGGTTTGTCGAGTATATAGTTAGTTAGTTAGTTTTGGGGTATAATTTGTTCATTTGTATTCCAACTATTCCAAGTGTTGGCTTTTGGACGACGAAGTTGATAGTCTATTTTTTGGAAGATTTAGAATTAGGAGAATCAGAGGTAAAAGTTGGTCTGCGGGCTAGAAGAGCGACTCTGACTCAGTTTGAAGGTCAGATTTTTTGTTCATTTGTTAAGATTTGATCATGATTGTGGATTGTTCCAAACCCCCCTGAAAAGTTGTCTGGGTTGTTCTGGTGGTGGAGGTGGTACACAGATGTGTATATGTACGTGGTGGCAGTGTACGGTTTGTAGAAAAGTAGTATCAGTATCAGTAGATAAGTACATGCTTTCTGGCTGACGAGTTTGGAGGAACAATGTACCAAGTGGTGAGAATGACGCCATTGGATGGTGGTGTAATCGAACGCATTTTTATCTCCAAGTCTGATTAATTTTAAGGCGCAATATGTTTTTAAACTCTTCTCGGGAGCATGTTAGTTGGCACGCAGTTATAGGAGTTAAGCTGATTCATATTAAATAGTGAGGAGGTGTTATCGTTATGTAGTTAGTGTCGACGAGGTCTTTGGTTTGTTGCCACTTGAGAAGTTTGTCAGTATAAGACGTATATGGAAACGAGGATAATTTGAATTCGCCTAGCCAGTTAAGACTAGATTTTCTATCTTTGATCTTGTGTGATGGTTGATAGTTAGATAGTTATTTTGAAGTCTATAATTAAGTAATTAAAAGGTTTCTTCGGGCTTGAATGTCAAAAGGTTGGAAATAATAGGGATAATTTGAATATTTTAAAATTATTAATTTAATATCGTGTTGGTGTTACGGATTTAATATTTTATTATTATATATATGTGGGTTTGTGAGCACAGACGAAGGCATTGTATTGTTATAAAAAGTTTTGATTGATAATTTATTCGGGATGAGGGACTAAAATGTGTTGTTTTAATTGTTCATGCAGGTTTCACTGATAAGAGAAAAGGAGGAGTACGTTAACGTAACGACAATTATAATCAATCAGATTCGAGCTTCGTTTTTAAGGAGAAATCGTGGAGAGACCTGTGTGTTTGGAAAAGAATAAGTCTGCCGTTGTCATATTCGTGCTACTTAAACAGTGATTCTTCGTCCCGTGGCTTTTGTAATAATAATTTGTTATTTTAACAGAAAAATCAGTCAGTGAGTCATTCAAAACTGATTGTGATACTCAATTATTGTTTGCATTTATTTACCTTCCTCCTATTATATTGTTGATAATTGAATTAGTAATTAAATTTACGACGACAAAACGAGGTGGAAAAGGAAGTTTATGACGAAAACGACGACGTATTCGGATTTGGATCTCAAAAGTTGACACGGCTTAACAGTGGCGTATACGTTATCATTGAAATTTTGTTATCCGTCTGGCCGCCTGAATCAGGACTGATTTTGGGCGTCGTCCGGAGAGTCAAATTGGGATAAGGTGTGGAGAAAGTCCCCTATGTTCGGATTCGTGGATTCAGTTAAATCATCTAGAACTTGTCTTATTTCCTGTGTCTACTCGTGTGTTGTGGATCCTTACATTTCGTATACCTCTTGGACTCACTATCGAAGCAAATTAAAGTCATGAAAGACGAGATTTCCGTAGCCGTACGGTTTTTAATCCGGCTGATAGAAAAGACCAGCACTGCCGGAGGAAGTGGGATTGAAAAGGAGCAGCTGGATACTTTTAAGGAGCGACTGTCCGAATTATTGTGTGATCGATTCCAGAATCATTGGTTTCCTGAAAAACCCGCTCGGGGTCAAGGATACCGGTGCATTCGATTAAATGAGGCGGATAGAAAGGACCCCGTGATTGATAGAGCTGCTTCTCAATGTGGTCTCTCTTACGAACAACTACAACTGCCCTCTGAACTAACCATCTGGGTAGATCCTAAGGAAGTCTGTTGCAGGTTAGTATTTTTGCTAATTATTTTTTTTCAGAGCCCGTGATGAGGAAGGATGAAATTCATGGGTTATAATTAATGCAATGATGTTTTGTATAGGTTTGGAGAACATCACGGTTCTTTTTGTACTTTGGCCTCATTTAAGAACGGGAGTGCTGGGGAGATCCTTCTGGACCAAGTCAACTTGGATGAGATTCGTAAAAAATCTCAAGAGCAGAAAGATAAGGTAATTTGGAACTATACTTTATATGTCGCATCATTTGGAGTTGCTCTCCTTTATGAATATTCCACTTAATTTATATGGCAAGGTGTACAATGTAGAAGAAGGTCATTTCGACTATTTATATTAATTTTTTTGTTCGGAATGACGTTGTGGATGGAGACGCTAGCTATTGGCGCTTTGCAGGTTTTTGTCACGTTTATAAACATTCTGGACTCTCCAAAACACACGGTCCAATTAAAATCATATTTCATAGCTTTACACATGTTTTTGTTTTGTTGAGGACGTTTTCCTTCATTTATCATTCTTTGACACTGTTTATGAAGAACATTGACAAATTTCGACTGTTTTTACTGTTGCTGTAGCCAAATTAATTATAATAAATAATTTGATACGAACGAACAGCATCAGAATAACAGAAGTTATGAACTGGATGTTATTTTAGCTATATATATTGTAGCCTTTTTTCTTCGTCCTCTACCCGAAGTTTTTCCAGACTATTACGGACTTTTAATATAATCGGTTCGGTTTTAATCTCTAGTTACTTCGTTTCTACGTTTGTGTAGAGGTAGACTATTGCCCTTTAAAATAAGAGCCTATCTATGGCATTGCATATTTACGTGTTTTATAATGAGTGCCTAAACCAACTAAATCGTGTAAAGAATGCGAAAAAAAATCATACGACAAAGAGGGATATTTAGAAACCTAATCATGTAGAAAAAATACCATTTAACCTGTATAATATATGTTTTCAATGCGCATTTAATTTTGATTAATATTATTATTTCAAATTTCAAATCTAATTCATAAAATAAGCATCAGTGCTGGTGCTGAGAAATTATTCGAATTAAAACATTTCAAATATTGCTTATTACGGTCTATTTCTCTATCTGATGCCAAATTCAATTTATTTATTTGTAGAAGTTACAAGCTTTTATTCATGGTTTTTGGTTGAAATATACAGGTTTAGGTTTAGTATGATGAAGTATGCAGTTAGAACAGATCATTCAACCAATTTGTAAGCGGATTGCAGGAGATGAAGAAATTAAGTATGTTTTAAGCACAAGGATAGACCCACGCGAGTCGACAATTGACGATTCATTAGACTTTAAATATTATTTATTCGTAATTCTTGGAGGTTTTTGTCTCTATTCATTTTGTATTATTAAACGGTTTGAAGGGGAACATGATTTCATGATTACATTACATTTACATGAAGGCTTATAAGATAAATAAACACTATAAAGTGTATGTGATGAGCATTTAAATTAAATTTAACAGAACAATAGTGAATAGGATTCATTCGTGTAAAGTGTAAAAGGGTTTTACGATACCTTAGCTTAGGCTTGTGAATTCAATTCAAGGGTGTACTCTACGGTTCGTCGGTTAGATGACCCTTAAGTTAAAGCAATTAAAGCTATTAATTATTAATTACCCTTAAGTTCAACAATAATGTGTTTGTCATGCATGCTATGCGCTGTGCAGTCACGACGAATAATCATGAGGCCAGTCTCTAAGTCCTCGTCTATAAACTGCATGCAACGTCTTACGCTCAAATAAATATGTAATTGAAACTAGTTAATTGAACTAAATAGAAATAAGTCGTAACTATTTTAATTAACTATATTTGATTACTTTTATCTTTATCCACCATCGGGATTGTCTGTGGTTGACAGATTAGAAAATATAGATCCAGAACCGTGCGAGTGAAATAATGTCATAGACTTGTTTCATAGAAACAAGAGATTGTAGTTTATTGAGGCCTTTTCTATCACATGCAGTTATAGTTAATTTAAGGGGTATTTTTAATAGCAATAGCATTGTTGTATTGTGTCTATGTGAATATTATATTGGAATGGAAAGAAGATTGTGGAAATCAGGCCATTAGAATGCATATTAGTATGGGAATTGAGAACGCGTGAGTGAAGCTCGACTTGGAGAGTATTATTGAGAGATAGAGAGAAAAAGACTAAATAAAAAATAAGAATGAGCAAAATTGCAGTTGTTTATACGGTGTAGGTAGTGGGTTGTATTATATATAGAGAGGCTTATAATAATGGCGCAGATGACGAAGGATTTCATTATAGCTGAAGGATGTATTCAGCATTTGATTTGCTATTTGCAAATAATGTTAATGTGGTTAAAAGTTACACGAGAACAGAAACAGAACAGCAAGATAACCAAGGGACCAAAACGAAAACTGCAAATGCAATCTCTCATCCTTCTCTGCTACTACTTGGTTGATATATATTATATTTGAAGGAATTGGGATTGTATGTTGTTGCTATCTGATTTTTTTGAGGGTCGTTGACCAACTCTCTATATAATATTGCATAACTAACCGTTCAACTCCTTGAGGTTTGTAATTTGCTGGGATTTGAAATGTAAATGTGAGCAGAGATTATTTTGGAAGGATATTTTTGATCTGATCTGATGTTCGAGCGTAATGTTGAATTCTTTACTGTTGTCATCAACCAATACGCTACATGGGAAAGAATGATGTTTACGTTTTAGCTTCATACCTTATTTAGAATGAGGGCTAGTGAGTTTAAAAATGTAATTAGAAAAATTTAAGACATCGAAAGATATCAACGGTCAATATTTATGGTCATTTGTGACAAATTATGTAATTAATGACCTGTATTATTTGGACTTTTAGGTAACACATGAGATGTCGACTAGAAAGAACGGTCGTCGTGGGTTCCTAAGTAATGGCTCTGGAAGCAGTCCAAATTTCAAGGGGGGTCGTTCGTATCAAAACAACTATACCAACCACCACCATTCTCATCATGGAGGACAGCACGGAGGGGGAGGGATGCACCACACCCCCAGCCCTGCCGCCGTTTCCTGGTACAACTCTGTCAACAACTCATCCGCAATGGACATGTTCTCCTCAAGTCCACCTAACCATTTCTCCATGTACGGTCTCGGAAAGTTCTCACCACCAAAGTTCGGCTACGGAAGTCCTTCAAAGTGGAGCTCTCCTGCACCTCATCCTACTTACGGTCCATCTAATCCTGCTGGAAAACCTGACAAGTATCATTGGTTCAACAGCAACAAGGCTTCTATCAAAGCATGACTTATCTCCTGAGTATCCCATCATATATAAATATACATATATATATATAAACCCAACAAAACATGAAACGATTTAGCCAACTACAATATCCAAATCCACCAGTTATTATTATTATACTTTACTGAAGAAGAAGCCATTATTATAAGAATGTCGGGAGTGCGGATGCAGCAGGAGACGCTGAGTAGTTTTATATTCTCTCATCACCAAGATGGTACAGATTTACAGGAACATCAGCCCTCTCTCAAACAAAGTCTTTTTAAAAACTCTTCTCGAACCAGCACGACAACGAGAACTCTGTTGTATTTATTTGTGGTTTAATTAATATTTTGTCGTAAGGAGAGGACGGATGGTGACACAGGGTAGATGTAGGTAATTCTAATCGCTATAAACATTATTACTATAATTATGAATCACACGCTGAATCGGTCAGAAAATCGAAGGTTGATGTCGTCGTTAGCCAGTAAATTGTAGCGTAGGTATAAGTAAAGAACTTAAAGACTTCTTCTATGCCACTGCTTATAATTATGTATAGGAAGGTGCAACGTCCTTCGGACTGTGAACAAGAGGTGATTAAATTATTTGGTTGGGGTAACCGGGTAACAACGGGGATTGACATGATTGTGGTGCGAGTTGTGGAGGGCTGAAATATTGTATGTTTGTGAATGGATGACAGTTTGCTTGATTAAAGTGTTCAAGGAGACATAATATTTTTTACAGATACAAAACAGTATATGCCGTTCAGACTGGAGATTAATTCTTACCCGCTCATTCAATACATAGCCACCGAGTCAATGATTGTTACAAACAAAAATATATATATTATTATATCTTAAACTACACACAAGAAACGAAGGTTATTTTAAAACGGAATGGAATAAGTTCGCCCATTGAGTCTCATCTAGTTGTACATAATATTTAACCATGTATATTTCATTATGAATTTGATTTCGAACAAACGTGTGTTGAGTCTTGTCCTTTACTTTTACCTTTGCCGGGAGGAATCAATGCAAGTTGACGAATCTCGACAAAAGCTGTTCATTATTATTAATTTCGTTTCGAGTGTTTCCGATTTCAACTGTGGTGTTGCTTTATTCTACTGCAACGGTGATGAGATGGCGATTTTTCATCTCCGATGTACATTTACAAATTTAGTCTTACGAAAACGCCGCAACGCAACAAGCTGATTTTTGATATTACAACAATAATTTGTACTGACTGCCCTAACCTTAAGTTGTATTCACATTACCACAGAAGTCATATAATGTAATGAGTTAGTTAAATATTTCGAAGTAGTCTGAATAATTTTCATATTTGGGAGATTGGAGGAGGGCAAATGGGTCATTTTGGAAATCTGACTTGTTCCTTTTTTACATTTACTGATGATCTTAAAAGAACTGTCCCCTGCCTACGACTTAAGAGAGTAGACAGGTAGAGCAGCTTACGATAATAATATACATATTTTATATGGTAGGTTGATAAAAACCAGTACTAGCATTTGACTACAAAGCTTGATTGATTTGTGGGTAAATCCAAGCCAAAAATGACCATCTGTGATCCAAAGGAGTTCAATTTATTAGTTCAATCGTTACTATTCTCTCACTTTATTAGTTTGTTTTTAAATTACAGAAAAGTTCCATAGCTCCTCGGCTATTTCTATCCCCCCGATAAAATGTCAAGTCATGAAATTTGAATGCACAATGCACTCTGTCCGACAATTAGTAGTTTAATTTAATTAGTCATTTTTATCATCAAAAGTAAATTACCTGTCCTTTAATACGCGAGGCGAAATACAATTAAATTAACCCAACCTAATCACTTACAAGTAACATGGAACGGTGGCAATGATTTCTAGCAATTTTAATTATTTTACCGAATTAAAGTCTCTTTATTTATAGCGGAAGGATGAGGGAATATTTTTAATTAATAAGATACATATATATTATATGGGTATTAGCAATTGATCCGTGGTGTGTGTATATATTCGGAATGGTTTAATATTAATGCTGGATTGGAAATGTGAGTAACTAACCCTGGGTTTTTGACTCACTTTTCCACATCTGATCAGATGGGGTGGTGTTTTTAATGTTTAAAATGGATTAAGGTTATTGATCTTAAACTATAATTATTCTGCTAGATAGAGAGATAAACTAGAAGTGCGGCGTTCATTTCCTCGTTCGTTTCGTTCCTTCCATCATCCATATCGACCAATCAGTAACAGAAGCAAAACGGTATGATGATGATGATGATGTAGTTTAGTGTATTATTGGATTATTTCAAGCCTTCTCATCCTCTTTTTTCCCACTTACCATTTTTTTTTAATATGAGGATCGGATTGTAATCGCCGTAACTTTTCCCCGTCTAGTCTTTTTACCGAAACGAAGAAGAAACAATCAGCAATCATTGACATTGACGAGGTGGTGGTGTATTTGTGGTTTGAGTTCGAGGGTTAATCGAGCGTCGATTTGTGATAGAGTAATAATTAGCTATTTAATACAGACACATTTTTATCCCACTGAGAACGAGAACAGTGATGACTTATATCTCAAGTACAAAAAACCCTCCTTGAATACTTGCATTTTTGGTGTGATGTCGTGGTGGGTCTGGGTGGTGGTGGTAGAGACAGTGGGCATGACCCTTAAGGTCACCGTTCACTCATACGAATGTGGTCAGAGGTCATGAGAATGATTTTTGGTGGTGGTTACCTTTGCCAAATCGACATCTTGTTCACAGTCCTAGATAATTTCATTAGATTGTCATAATCCCCCAGGAAAAATTATTGTTGATACGATTCGGTATACGATCGGTGATAAATTAATGGAAATTAGACGACCCCAACGTTCAATAGGTTAGTTAAACTGTTAATAGGTTGCTTATGAATTAAAAGTCCAGTCCTGGTTATGTAAACTTTGTCTTTCAGGATCTTATAATTCTTACCACAAACTGACAATTCTTATTAGTAGTTATTAGCAAGCCACCGCCGACGACATGATAATGATAAATACGATTAATAATTAACTAACTCCTACAACATTATACTATTATCGTATGCTATAGGGATTTAGAAGGACGGGAACATATAGTGTACTAGTCGACATACTCAAAACAAAGTCTCTTAACTCATCTTATCTTGGGTAGTTTAGTGAGTTTAATAATGTTATTATTATATTATTATTGTAATTGTTATTCTCTTGTGACTAATGTAGTCGTATAGCGAGGACAAGTTGGCAATTAATTGCCGACGACGACGACATCAACAAGGGAGGGATAGGGACTATTTAATTGAGGATTGGGTGTTGAATGCTGATAATAATACCCACAGGGGCCCCGTTCTAGTTGTTATTTATATTTAGCTATCTCTAGTAATGGAGGACGTATCTCAAAAAAATGTTCCTCCTTACGAAATAGCTGATGCTTAATTAAATAGATGACTGCCATTGGGAAACTTGTGAGTATCTATAAGACTGATTGGAAAGTAGTGGTGGTTGGTAAAATATGTGATCAGGAAGATGTGAAGGATGATTATGACGAATTCAGCGTGTGTATTTATATGTAACTATGTTTAACTGACTAATTAGCGATATATTTTAATTGTTATCTCCCTGTGTCAACTTCGAAGCCTTCTGAATTGTATAGAGGAACTCAAATTCTAGTGTACACTAATTTAAAGAACGAAATTTAGTTGTTAGAGACTTTACAATTTACCACAGAACAAAATGCGCTTATCTTGTTTTAACGTCGGAGGGAAGACTTATCAAGAAGTGGAGTTGACTTTTTTTATCACTTTTATTAATTGTTAATGATTGCGACGTACTCAAATTGGATCGGTCTGTATACTGACAAGAGGTTTTGTTATTATTAGATTAAAAAATTTAAATTTAAAAAAATAACAGGTCTCAATATGTATGTAGGGAAGAAGGGAAAAATACATTTTAAAGTTTAAAAAATTCTGAGTTAAAAAATGCGTAAAATTCTAAAAAAAAAAACGTTTGAAAATCCTGTTAAAAAATTGAAAGGAGGAAGAATTTGATGAGCTTTAGGAAAGTTTTTAGTAAGTACGGAAGTCTCTAAAAAAAGTTTGTAAAAAAAGGAAGGCGCATCTGTAGTTCGAGATCACGGAATATAAAAATAATTATCTCCACAAAACGGCATTCTAAATATTCCTTCTTTTTTACTTTTCGTAGAATCTTCACATACACACACACTTGTGCACGGAAAAAGTAAGCGTTAGTATGTACAACTATTGCTCCGATCGTCGATTTCGAATTTTAGAATTTAAAAGTAAAAGAAAAATAAAATTAAATAAAAAAAAATCGAGAGGAAAATGAAGAGAGGGACTAGGGACAAAGTTGTTGTAATCCTTCTCCGTTTGGATAAAAAAATAATGTCTATTAAAAATGATATCTAAAAAATGGGATAAAAATATCTACTGTACTAAATACTAGACGACTACCAACCTACCTAATTATATCTTAGATTGTACATTCGGAATCCAGATTTTAAATCTAGATCTTAAAAGCTAAATATATATAAATAAATACCCATATACTATAAATGCTATTATACCAGCAACAAACCTACTGCAATGTGTACTTTACAAGTACTCCTACGTAACCAACAAGAAAACAAAACAAAACTACATACTGCTGCTGAGTATAAATACACTGCTACTACGCCCGACCGACGATTTAATAGATGGAAATGTATGTATCGAAAAAATAACGAGAATAGAATAGAGGAAGAAGAACTGTTAATTATTTAAGAGTATGATTCCAAGCATTTTTGTTATTAAATATTTTATTCCGTTTGCAACGTATTGAAAAATTGAAATCGTTTGTTGTCCTTGTGTTCTTCTTTTATTCTTTGGTTCCTTGGTTCATTGTTCTTGTAGTTCCTAGGCTTTTTAGTTCATGTACTTGCATGTAGTCACGGGGTAGAAGGTCATCTGGGATGGGTACATGCGACATACACGAGGGTCATGTTTCGGTGATCGATTTGATGTATGGGAGACGATGTTTAGTGGGATGGGTCAAAAGTCAGAGGTCAATTTGACCGTTTTTGGGGAGGAGTCCAGATGAGAGCTACTTCGCTTTTGAGTAGCCTCAGCTCTGACTTGGGATTGCTATCGATAAGTTTATGAAGTGACTTAATGGTTCTTGTAGACGTAGGTTTGACTGACATCATACATGATCATGATATTGAATTTATATTGTAAATAGATGATGATAAGAGGGTGGTGGTGGGGGTAACTTGGTGGGTACTTGGTAATAGATACTGCTGATATAATGGATTGCTAAGGTAGGGATATCAAATGAAAGAAAGGACTGATTACACTTAAATGCTAATGAGTGTGTGATAGGTTGTCTTTTGAGATTCGAGATGAGGTTACCAAGTCAGTAGAAGGTTTTGACAAGTCTTTTCATCTTTTCATATTCACACCACTTGGATATTTACGTTTAATGTTTATGAGTCTGGAAGTAAATTGATAGGAAAAGAATGTATAAGAATGCTTCTCGAGATAGAATATGTGAAGAAATAGCTTTTAAATTGAAGTCTCAAAATCTTTACATCTTGTACTGGTTCCATTGTTCCATAGACGGTAGTTTTTTAAAGTCTAATTAGTTACGGAACGGGGTTGGTCTATTGATAATGGACTGTTATAATTAATTGCTTCAAAATCCGTTTAAGCCAACAGTTTAGACACTTTGAGGAGTATTTGAGACGTTCAAAGTCTCGGTCTGAGGATAATATGTCATTTTGAGGGATTTGGAGAGGTCATTTGGATTTTTTGGACACAATCTCGTCGGAGGGATCGTCTGTAATGTTTGTAAAAATAAATGATCATGAAGAAAAACTGTTAGAAATAAGAAATAGTCGGAAAAAGATCTGCTTTAAAATACTTAATAGTTTACAGAAATTTACATACTTTTTAATTTAGCATTTACAATTCATAATGTACGGACAGGGCAGAATTGGCATGAAAATTTACAATTTTTACGACTTGGACGACTAATTAAGAGAAAGCGAAAGCAGCCGTAGTTGACTTGACTATTCGGTAATTACAACCGTTTAATTCATGCTTGTATGTGATTGTAGCTGCGGAACTCATCAATACTCCACTCTCAAACTACTATTTCCATGATTTGACCAAAATTGTAACCCTCTATTCTAAATTCTGATCCGAGCTTAGCTTTTAATAGATTATAAGTATTATCGGTAATTTTGTAATGATCCAAGATCCAATCCGCACAGACGATTGAGATCTTTGGTGATCCATGTTAGTTACAAGTAAACACAAAAATTAGTCAAAAAGTCCAAATGAACCTGTGATCTTAGATGACAAATCAAATGTGAAATGGGTTGAAGGATTTTAACAAAAACACGAACTGTGGATGGTATTTGGTATATGGAATCTACCGAATTCTACTACAATTAATTCTAGGTTAATAAATCTTACAAAAAATTAATACCAAATTGTAATCCTTGTTAACCATACCTTTTCGAGTGACTGACGGTTAAAGTCAAATCAAAATCGGAGTGGCAATATAATAGCAAACAAAGCGAGTAGAATGGTTATATGTGTTGATGAAATTTTGACTTTGGCGAGGAACGCACGGCTTGAAATTTTTAAACTCTAACCGTAAAAAATCCCTTAAATTCTGCACCATTGAAATTGAACCTTGTTAGTATTTAATTAAAGTAAAATAACCTGTCATCCCTACATGAGGTCAACTTCAGGTCAATCAAGAATGGAAATAACTCCTTTGTTGCCGAAACGTTCAAGTCTCAACTGTTCCAAGCAAGACGAATTTCGAATCGCCTACGTACAAACTACAGCATATTCTACAACGACAAATTGTAATTAGAATTCTGTGTAATCAAAAACTTAGAATTTTGTGAATTTCCACCCTATTGTAACGTAAATCCTGCATTTCATCAGTTTTATCCTCCAACTAAATTAATAAAAATACCTACGCTTGACGTTACGGAAAGAATTCAAAAGGTAGAGCTATATAATATAAAATTATTGTCTACGGTTCCAACTTCCAACTGCAGTTTAGAATTAATCAATTAATAACAGAAATTAGAAAGTAATTGGAAGTGGGTTAATAAAGGGAGTAACAATTATTAACAAACTGATAAACTACAAATTTAAACCTCAACTCAAGGCTGTAATAACATACACATCTCCGTATTTAAAGTAGTTAAGAATTAAACGAATAACATAGACCTCTTCTGTCCTCAAATACAAAGTAATATCTAAAAATCGAAAATGTTCCAAAGTATCCCAAAAAAATCATGAAAAGCGAATCGCGAAGCATTACAAAACTGATGTAAGTATATCCTTGTGACAAAGATATGTAAATAACGATACTATTATAATATTATGTTAAAGTTATACAGTTATGATATTTATGCTGATAAATAGTTACACAGAAGATTTATCTGTCAACGGAAATAAATATTGTGTAAAGTTTTTAAGCACGCAAAATCAAAAACTCGCATTTTTAGGAACGATTGAGACTTATATCTACAAATCATCCTCTTGAAGTTCATAATCATATCGATGGATGTATTAATTTTCCAACTTTGCATGGCCGTCAACGATTAATATGATTTTTCCATTTGACTTTTTGCTTTAAAATACATTAACACCGAATTTAATAACATGGGTTCTCGGTTCTGCCGTTTTTGAGATATATCAAGCAAAAAGCGTCAACTTTTTCGCCGAACACCCTGTACAATTAAATAAATAATTTTGAAAGCCTAACAGCACAGAAGAACTAACTGGAAGGTCTGACGTGTGAGGGATTAAAAGATTAAAAAGGATTAAGGATTAAAAAAAAGAATGGATTATAGTATGCATTTTTGGCTGTTTTAAAAAGCCAAATACTTTGTGATTGAAGTACAACTACAAATAGCATGTACAATTTTTTCAAATAAGAAGAAAAATGTATAATTTTCTTCAATAAATAAGGGACGATTAAGTTTAGCATTTTAAATCGAAGATGATAAAAAAAATAACATGAGAAATGAGAACTATCTGCCTCTTAAAATATATTTCACGTAATTGTGGGCGATTGACAATTAAAAATCATGAAAACAAGCTATTTAAAGCAATCGTCCGGGTCAACCGGAAGGCATTTTGATAATGAGACTTTTAGATTGATAGCAAACACGCGTAAATTATGATACCACGCCGATATTTTTCTGTGTGATGTCATTCTGGAGAAATCAATTAAAAAACAAGTTTTTGCTGTTTTTAATAGTTTGTATTTAAAATTAAAACAACACAACATTTATTTTTCGTGTTTTAAATACCAATGAAGCCATACAGTTTTTCTATATTCATGCTATACAGAGAACTGGAATTTTAACCTAGATTTATATACAAATAGATGACACAAGGGACATTAACAATAATTGTTGACGACTAAGCAATTGTCACTTAATCAGAAATCAAAATAAGGTTATGAGAAATTCCACACCCGTATATGGGTATTTAAGACAATGAATATGCTAAAGTTAATATACCTATATACTATAGGTATATATCATTAATAAACTAAAATACAAATTAGGAATACGTGTACTTTAATATTTTAAGAGTCCTTGTAGTTCACATTAAGATGTACTTGTCCAATTCTATTGCCTTAAATGAAGAAGGCCTACTTTTTATGGAACTCGGCCAAACAGAGCGTACAACTCCATGATCCCTCTGGAGGTGCGTCCAACGGTGGAGAGAGACAATACATGTGATAACCACGGTCACAGTCGTCACAGAAAAGAAGTTGGTCCTATAGGTTTTGAAATTATTAAAATGCATGAAAAAATGCACTTCCGATTATAATATTTGTATAAACTTGGAAACTTACGTCATTGTCAGATGTTCCACAAATTGAGCAACATTTGCATTCAATACACTGCCATCGGTATTTCTTAACCGAGATGATCATGTTTGCTGTAAACTGCAAACATGTTGGATGACCTAAAGAACCAAAACACGGACGGTTATTGTTTATAATCATTTGCTTTTAGAAATAATAGAATAGCTACGTACCTGATCGGCCACAATCAGAACAGGAAACAAGTTCCTCCGGCCCCCCGGACTTTTTATTTTCCACAGCATCGCCTAAACAAAAGTCGCAATATGGCGATGGCTGGACCCTCGGTTTACCTTCATCAATTTTCTTGGGTAAGTTTGGGTCATCAGGCGATACCAAACCACTGATACCACTACCACCACTAACAGTAGTTGGTATTGGTGGAGTGCTAGAAGATGAACGAGGTGGCTGTTGCATTTGCTGCAATTGTTGATGTTGATGTTGTTGTTGTTGTTGAGCCATATAAGCCCCAGGAGGCGGAGGAGGCAGTGTCGCTCCTGGGGGCGGCTGATGATGGTAAATCGGTGTAGGTTGATGGGGCATATGATGCGGCTGTTGTTGCGGAATAAGATGCGGCGGAGGAGGATGGAGGCCGTGATGCATCATATGTGGGGGTGGCATCATCGTTCCAGATGATGTTGCAATTGGCATATGATGGGATGGTGGGAGTGGTTGTTGCGGCTGCAAAGTTGGTGGCTGGAGGCCAAGTGGTTGCTGAGGATGAAGGATTGGAGGTGGCATCCCTCCGGCTCGTCGTCTCGCTGTAATATTAAATTAAGAAAATACGGTTTTTAGTTAAAAGCTATCGAAAATTAATCGGTGTCATAGGAGTTTTGAGGATCAAATAAGCAGGAAAAGAAGGGTTTCCACAAACAATTTGGACTAACCTTCAGGAGTGATCACAAGAGAGTTAGAGAAACTAGAGAGAGACAGGTTGAACTGCGTCCCTGTGTCCGAAGGAGTCCAAACTGCCTATAGAACTTCGACTTTGCTTGTTTATAATAAATCAAGATTCCTCAACAAATCAAAGCAACGGTTAACAACGATATGACCAGTTATAGACATTGATTCAATAGGAATCAAAATTAGTGAATCAGGTTGAATTGGAACTTGATCAAAGTCTTAAATAGAACTATATTAACCGTCCCGGTCAGAAAATTCGTTAAAATTTGGCAATATTTTTATTTAAATGATGTAATTTGAAACAAGACATAATTATTTAATCTAGTAAGAAAAAGAATTGCAGGAAGGAATGTGGAATGCCTAATATGCCTATGCCATGGCCTTGGGGGATACAAATCCATGAACAGAAAATATTTATGACTTCGGCTTTATTAATTACACTTTCCAACAACGTTGTTGACTCGTGCGTCTTTATTAAATAAAATAAGTCACCCGTGTGTAAATATTAAATATTCATATACGCAATCGTTCCATAAGATTATATCATTATCGTAATAATATGTATAAGTGCAAAAGTGCGAATGCAAACCTTCAATTTTTGGTTCATTATAGGATAACGGATAACGATTTTAGATCTTATTCTCAACTGTTAATACCTTAAATAAAGTACGGGCGTAACTAAGTGTAGACGACGTCAGCACAGAAATAGCCATGATAATTAAACAAAGAAATAAAGACGTGACTTGCATACCTTAATTTTTGTAACTATTAACCAATATATAATCTAGGTAGCTGAATTTTCAACATTGACATTTCAAACACACTAGCACCATAAATCTTCAGACTTAGAAACCACTCCAGACTCGAATCATTATAAATGAAGCCGAAAAGCTAATCACCTTTAACTTAATATCAGAATTATCGTCATTTATGACTTGATTACAGGATAATTGTGTACCTAATTACTTATAGGGACTACAATTTGACACTCAGTCTTTCAATTTTATCATCAGCACACAAAAGTAACAACTTTCAATCAGACTTCAAACCCTAACCTACCTCTACTTACGGCTAACGGCGTTCTCTAACTGTGTCTACTAACTCAATCAGACAGCTCTACTACTTCTACTGTAAAATTCGACAACCATCGATTCGCAAGGGACTACTAAACCGATGCATCTGCATGCAGATAGGTTTAAATACGACTCAAGTCATCCGCTTCTATTTTTATAACTGGCAATATTCGGAATTCATTTGAAACAATTCCTATCGTAAGTTTATTCATGATTCATTATCCACGCACCTAAATTCTAATATCTTACGACATGACATTAAGGCTTTTCGAGGTGCTAGATGCTACCTAACGCAAAACTCTTATCGCTTAAAACTCTTAACTATACTACTCTTCGGGTTATTTATCAGAGAGTGTTGGAAATTAATATGAATTCACTGGCGGTCTCGGTACTTAGTTAATTTAGACTTAAAGGCTATGCGTGGAAAAACTTAATTTGTTCGTGAAGTATAATTAGCAGATTGTTTGTTCGATTCGAGGATATAGAAAAGCTAACGAGTAAAAAGAGCCTGTGAGATTTAGAACTTTTTAGAAGGGATAATATTTAGACTTTCGGTAAGGACCTTCGTCTCGTTTTGGAGAAGCTGCAGCCATTTCGTCCTCCTCTTCGTCCTCCTTTTCCTTATGAGAGTGCGTGTAATGGTAGGTCAAACCGGGACGAGTCTTGTACCTCGCTCCACACACTGTTAATAAACAAAATACAATAATTAAAGACAATATTAATCTGCAGTCAGATATGATTATTGATTTCTTGTGAATCAAAAGCAATGATTTAGCTTACAGTCACATGCAAACGGCTTTTCGGCATCGGTGATGGGATCATAGGTGATTTTCCGTCGATTTTTGTTTTGTTGCTGGGTTTAAAATTAAAAGATAGTTAGACTCCACAGTAAAAATACTTCCGACGCAATCAATATAAACAATGGATGCTTACCCGAGGCGTTTTTGGAGTGGCCTTCTTCTTCTTTCGTTTATTACTGTAGCTTTCCTCGTAATCGTAATCGGAATCAGGATCCGGTTCTTCAAAGTCCCCAGGGTCCGGTACGTCCATTTCATCGTAAAACCAATCCTATGGAATTGGAAAATCAAACTATAATTTAAACTCCCGTTCAATGTCCATATTTAATTGCAATTCGAAAAAATTTGTTATAGTCAGTTTAAATGTGGAAAGTGTATCTCTAAACTAACGGGTTTGATTTCTTCATTTTTGCTGATTGCCTCTTTGATGATCTCTTCGGGAATAGTAGCGCTTGGTCCAGGACCTGATGATGATGGGAAGGGGGCACTTTCAATTGCCAAAATAGGAGTCTCTCCAACAACTTCTGGAGGATCCTTCCTTAGATGAAGACGAGGTTGCATGAAGTTATTTAAATACTGACGTCTCTTCTTCTTCCATCGTTTGGACGGGTACGTGTAGATCTGACCTTCCCTTAAGCCTGGTAGACGCTGCCTCTGGTCCATCCACAGGTTGGAATGATTTTGAGCAACCCCTAAGTACAAAATAGAAAGTAATTTAGTTTCTGGTTACTTTAAAATCCAGCCATATTCAAAGGTTGTAGCAACTAGGTAATTTCTAAATTCTAATCTGAATTCCGTACCTGTTTGAGAGTCGAGGAACGGAAGTCGCATTGTTCGTTCAGCTCCGAGTCTGGAATTGTACTGAGCTGCATTTTCAATTGTTTCTCGGTACACCGAGTCGTTCATGTAGCTGGAGAGGAATCATGATAAGAAATAGTCGTTAATAATACAGGTTTAAATTTTTTAACCTTTATGTGTTAGGCTTACGGTGTTTATGTTTAGGCATTAAATACACGTATACAATCTGCAATCAATGAAGAAAACAACCCACCTCTGAATTTTAGCGACAACCGCTGGATTGATTGTGATGTCGGAAGTCATATCGACTTTTTGACCTTCAATCTGTCTCTATCGGAATCGCCAGCAACAGCGGACTAGAATGACAAGCAGGTCGCGGTCGCAGATTCAAGATTCAGTTCAGATGCAGAGCAACATTCTGATTTCTGACCAACCAGCAATACCCAAAAACCGAACCAAGTCAGGTCACAATCTGTCTGATGGAATTCTGAAACCTAAACTAACTATGAACTAATTAACTAAATCCGAGCTACCACCATCACCAGCCGACACCTCAACACAAAATGTCGCTTTTTAGACTATCCTATATATACCATATACCAGATAGCATCATTGAAATTGTTTATTTAATTGAGAGAAAAACAACAATGCCAGATCTATCCCTCCAGCTCCAGCGTCGGGAGTTGGGTGGGATCGTAAACCCTAGTTTTACTTTTTACTTTTAAATTTAAAATACTTCCCTAATCCGGTTTCCAACTTTTCTCTTTCCTTTCATATATTTTCCTTTTCATATCTCTTCCTTTTCAATGGTCAAAGCTCATTTAATTATTGGTACAATTAAAAAATAAAAACAATCAGAAGAATACCAATTCACAAATGAAGAATGTCTTGTTTTTGAGGCCCCGGCACTGAGGTGCAGCTGGCATTGAGGCCACTGCTCTTGTTTCCCTTCTCCTCATTCGTTCCCTCTCTTCAAATTCAAAGGCTCGTGGCGGTAAGGGTAAGGCTAATAAAAGTCACTACTCACTACCTTTTTATTTTGTCCGTTACAGAATTACTTGACTTTCCCCGTCAGTCCAGCTCCAGCATCCGATTCGAGAGGACCTATAAACTAGACGCCGACGCGACGGTCTTAAAATTAATCCGTAATTATTCATAATTGTAAATTCAGGTAATTACATATTTTACATACCTTGTACCTGTACCTTTATGTAAATATTTTGTTTTTGTTCATATGCATTATCTGAGTCATCTCAGTCCAAGCAAATGGTGAAATATAGCTTATCTGGGAGACATTCTTATATAGCTTATCCGGGAGACACTTCGGAAGTATCTCCCAGATAAGATACATATGACGTCATATATATCTTATCTGGGATATATTTCACATTTTCTGCGGTTTTTCGTTCGGGGGTTGGACAGAAAGCATTGGGGGACTTAGCTATTATTACCATTGGAAAGAGCGGAAAATTTCCTTTAAAATAGGTTTGCCATTTTAAAATCGTATTTGCCATTGTCGAGATATTAAATATTGAAAATAAAAAACCGAAACAGCAGCCTAGAAGGGCTGCACATAAAGACTTGATACCAGTGCAAGACTGAAAACGTAATTTTAATGATAAAATTCAAACTAAAGTTAGGAACAACAAAAATTCAGATGTATAATATTTAAAATTTCGAACGCGATGTAGGCGATGTTATATTTTATGATAAATTAGTTTAGAAATGACATAGATCCGGAATCATTTAGTAATTATAATTATATTAACCAACAATGTCCAATGAATACAATATTTAACAAATTTGAAAACTAAAAAAAAAAGATCCACGATTTATTTGTTAATATGATCATCATCAGTTCATCAGACTCGACCTCGATGGTCACTTGCTTTCTGTCGAGTGTCCGTTTAAGCTCTAACTTCCGAACTGGTAAAGCTTTTTGAAAACGGTTTTCGGATTTAAAACCTACGCTTGGTTAGTTTTAAGCCAAATACAAATTTTAAATAGTTGGTCACACCCCCTGACCCCAAAAAAATTTAAACCTAAAAAAGTATATACTAAACTAGTTAGAGTAACTCCAACAGATCAACTCCCACGCGTCAGTTAACAACTCATTACGTGAAGATTTTAAAATGTTACGTTTGGTTTGTAATGGTTTATTAGCCTCATTAGGGTACAATTCGGCTCGGCCATATTATTGACTTAATGCATTTTTAAATGAATTTCAAATAAATTGGTATATGCTTTAAATTATTTTAAAAATATTTCAAATGAATTTGAAGTGTTTCCAATTTCATTACAAATATGACTGAATGTATGTTAGTAATGTTAGATGTGTTTTAAAATTATTTCAAATTAATTTGAAATCTAAAATAATTCTTAAATGATTTAAACATTAGAATGAACTTTTGAACTTAACGGTTTTAAAATCGATATTAATTTTAAATATTTTTTAATATGCTTAAATCCATTTAAAATGCTTCAATGTGTATATTTTTGAATGTACTTTTAATATGACTAAATATATTTAAAATGTTTTTATGTATTTTAAATATTTTTGAATTCACTTGAAATATTCAATTTTAAACCGATAATAAAATACAATATTCCAACGTTGTACTCATGTATCGTAGATGTGACGTTTTTATAACATATAATACACTTGAAACTGTTTTTGAAACTGTGTTTTGAAATGTTTAAAACACACAAAATATCGAAAATCTCAAATTGCCCCAGTCATAGAGCAAAATTACATACGTGATTCGAAGGCACTTGACCATAGTTTTCGAATGACGTATCACACATATGTTTGTAATTTTACCTCTTTGACCCCTCCCCACCAGTGAGGAGATGCCCCCACCCCCAAATCATATACACCATTGAATAGCCCTTGACAGTAGCTTTCCATCGATGTATGATATGGAAGTTAGTATTTGAAAAAATGTTCACCTTTGACCTTTCCCCTCTTGATATTTGGCATACAGGGACCCCAAACGAACTTGACCCCCCCATTTGGATGTCCAAAATTGATAACCGAAAGAAAAATTCCAAAAAGTTAAGCTGTTCTCGGGTTATCGTGTTTACAGACGGACGGACGAACAGACAGACACCAAGTCATTCGCATTATGTATCTACGATACATAATAAACCATTGCAAACGCACATCGCAAAAGGGTGAAACCATACGAAACAAGACGTGGAATAACATTTCACGTCGTTGTCCAACAAGTGGGGTTATTTTTTACAATAATCTCACATTTTCCCAATCATAGAGTAAAATCGTATACGTCGTTGAATAGCACTTGACGGACGGTACCTTTCTAGCGACGGTATAACACATATACTCGATATTTGATAAAATTATGACCTTTACACCTTTGACCTACACGACCCTCAAACGAACTTGGCCTCCGTTCGAAGGTCATAAATAATTTCCCGAAAACAAAATCCCAAAATATTAAACCGTTCGAAAGTTAGAGCGCAAACACACAGACGGACGGACGGATTGAGTAAAAACATTAAAGGGTTTCACCCTTTAATAACTTTAAACCAAACACATACAAATACTACAGTTACTCCTACCCGTCAAAGTAGTTGGATTAATTTAAAACTTATTGTAAAAATGATTTTAGTTGGGAAAGGACACTTACGATCTTACCAGCTTTTTCGGCCCTAATTGCAATGCAATTTTAGGCCAAAAGTTCAAGCAGCTTACTCATGAAATTTTCTGAGTTAAAGTATACTATCAATACGTAACTATCCTTAATTTCAGGAGTAAGCTACTTGGACTTTGTCTGCAATATAAAATTTGGTGGGGGTCATTTTTAACCTCCCATTGCGTTTTCACATTAATTTCGAAAAAATGTATACAGTTACTATAGGAAAGTCCGAATTAGCATATGTGAACTAACGTTACGAAGTACGAGAAATTAACATTGCGGAAGATAGCAAAATTTCGAAAAAATATAGACAGTCACTATAGAGAAGTCTGGATTAGCATATAGGGAATTAACGTTGGGGAGTACAAAAAATTAACATTGAGGTTTATATGAAGAGTAACTTTTTATCAAATTCGACGATTTGGAAACCTTGGAGATTAAAAACCACTCAACACCAAAATAGTGGCCGGATTATTTTAATGTAATTTAAAGGGAGATTCGTCACCAAGCAAGGGGCCAGAAAATAGGTCATAATCGTAGGTGTCCTTTCGAAGTATTTTCTAAAAATAGATAGACTAGATTTATTATTTAAAATCGTAATTTTAAATTCTAGAAATAATTTTCTGTTTGAAAATATGTTTACTTTAAAAACATTAGATTTTGCAAATGTAATTCTATTTTATTCACAAATACTTTGAAAAATTTAAAAAAAATTAAATAAAAAATCTTATTTTTTCAATCAACATTTTTCATTTACTGACGACGTTCCAATGGTCAAGTTTAAATTGACCCGATAAGCCATGGGGTTTAAGTAGGTCAGAAATGATCTTTTAAAATTATTCAAACAATAATTGAAATACATTTTAAAATATTTAAAATACATTTTGATAATTTGTAAATATATTTGAAAGTATTTTAAATCCAATTTAAAGTCTTTTAATACATTTTAAAATATTTAAAATACATTTTGATAATTTGTAAATATATTTGAAAGTATTTTAAATCCAATTTAAAGTCTTTTAATACATTTTAAAATATTTTCTATGCATTTAAAATACATTTTAATGTATATTTATGGATTTCAGAATATTTTTTGATACATTTTTAAATATTTTCTATGCATTTTAAATTCATTTTATTTATGCATTTCAGAATATTTTTAATACATTTTAAAATATTTTCTATGCATTATAAATACATTTTAATGTATATTTATGGATTTCAGAATATTTTTAATACATTTTAAAATATTTTCTATGCATTTAAATAAATTTTAATGTATATTTATGGATTTCAGAATATTTTTAATACATTTTAAAATATTTTCTATGCATTATAAATACATTTTAATGTATATTTATGGATTTCAGAATATTTTTAATACATTTTAAAATATTTTCTATGCATTTAAAATAAATTTTAATGTATATTTATGGATTTCAGAATATTTTTAATACATTTTAAAATATTTTCTATGCATTTAAAATAAATTTTAATGTATATTTATGGATTTCAGAATATTTTTAATACATTTTAAAATATTTTTGAAACAGTTTAAATACTTTTTAAATATTTATAATCCATTCCAAAATATTTAAAGTACATTCCAAAATATTTAAAATACATTTCAAAGTATTTGTAATGCATTATAAAATATTTTAACTACGTTTTAAAATATTTTATATAGGTTTAAAATAATTTAAATACGCTTTAACTACGGCTGATCTGTCCGTGTTGATCTGCCTGTGCGGTTACAAACGAAACGTAACAAAGGGGTGAAACCAAAATGTTAAATTTTTCAATATTTACACGAATAACTATCCTCACTGACACGTAAGAGTCATTCGGTATAGAAATTTTCGAGTTTAATTTTTTTTGGGTCAGGTCAGGGGGAGCGACCGACTATTTCGAATTTCTATCTGGCTTAAAGCCAAGTAAATGTAGATTTCAAATCCGAAAACCGATTTCAAACAACTCCAAACTTCAGTTCGAAAGTTAGAGGGTAGACGGATGGACGGACAGACAGACAAGGTGTTCACATTAAGGGGTTTCATACCTTAATTAAGATCGTCTGGACTAGTCCTGACTGCATGTACAGAGAGTACAGACTGACGATGTTATTTTTCAAAATTATATATTGTGGATTGTTTATTTATATAAAACAACCGAGCAGGAGTGAGGGATGGTTTTAGTAATGAACAACCCTCTTAATATCTCCTATTTAAGATATAGGTTAAGTGTATCTTATCTGGGAGATACGTTCAAAGTGTCTCCCGGATAAGCTATATAAGAATATCTCCCAGATAAGCTATATTTCACCATTTGCTTGGACTGCATCTGAGATCTGTAGATATCTGATCTGTGAATCACAGCAGTGAGCAGACTGTGATGTGATGATCTGTACTACTACATACTGTGTAACTGTGTAATTCAAATGCAAAATATTGAAACGAATGCGATGATGGATGAATGAGATTAGAATTTTAATTTTGAATTTAGTTTCTAGCTTTGAGCTTCGAGATTTCAAGTTTCTGCATTGCATATTCAATATTGCATTGATTGTGCATTGTCATCACAAATTGAAAATCAACTCAAGTGGTTACTACTAGCTAGAAGACTAGCTAGAACATATTATCCAATTCTGGGACTAGGACGTAGGACTAGAACACATAATGATGGATGAGAACAACCGAAGCACCGGGTGGGAACTGCAGAAAGAGAATATTCAGCCTTTGTTATCGGGACGTAAAGTGGGTCTTCTCAAACACAACTTGGAAACGTCCATGAAAAACATGGCAGATTACGAAGCCGAAATAGAAATAGAAGTCAAGTAAGTTTAAGCTTTTAAAGTTCAATCACAAATTAGCATTACTAAACAACTTTTTACGTTGTGCAACCATTGCACATTGTATGTTAAGACATGGCCGTAATTAGTTGTTTCTCTACTTAACTGTTAATTCAGGAAGCTTGAAGGGTTGTGTGAAACTAACAAAGAAACGGAAGATCCCCTGGAACACTGGCTTACTTTAATTACATTCTTGGAGAATAGCTGCCTGCAAGTAGCCAAGCTGAAAATTAAATTACGCTCCGTACTAAAAGAATGTACGATAATATTTTTGAAACGCCGCCGCTACAAGAACGACAAACGGTTTGTGGAGGTGTACATAAAATCGGTAAGTTTTCATCGTCTTGAAACTAGAAAGCATTGTGTTTAATCCACTCAATAATTCATTTGATATTTTTATAAAACTAACTTTGATTAGTTGGAAGAGCTAGAACCTTCAAAACGGATCAACATTTTTCATGCTGCTATGTTGAGTGGATTAGGAGTAACGTGTAGTGCGCTGTACTTGACAATTGCAGAACTAGAGGAAGGAATAGGCAAAGTCCATAATGCTGTAAAAACACTCAAACTGGGACTTGAACAAAAATCTCATCCGATAGAACAGATTAAAGACGCTTTAAGGTTTAAAATATTGAATTTCGTTGTTCTGCAACGTGTAACTACAAACTTAATATGATCCTCTCCGAACCAAAGTTTAACATTAATAATTAATATATAAGATAAATACTTAGAGGTATTTGTTGTAACTATTTCAGCGAACTGGAATATCGAGTTGCACAGCGTCTGGCTGAGAGCTTTGTACAAAACGCAGCAGCTGTCTCAGATTCGAGAAAATTTGCATCCTCTGTTCCAGTGTATGGTATTAAGAACGAGGCGCCTGCATTCCGGACAGATCTCCAGTCCGCTGTCCCCGTATCTCAAAATCGTCATGTTTCTAATTCTAAGCGAGGACTACAGCAGATTGAAATTTTTCCCGTGAGTTTTGTGAATCGTAACATTTTTTTAAAAATCATACCATAAAGCATTTAATTGCCTTAGATTTATTTTGATTTTTTGTCATGTTAGTCTGGTAATGATGAAGAACGCACCAACCCTAATCCAGTTGACCGGTCGTCGATGTTGAAAGCTGAAGCAGTTGAACACGATGATGAAAATAAACTGCGTCCATCGAAATGGAACAAGCGGGAGGTCGCCTTTGAGACTGAATCAAACGGTGGCTATGTCGAAACCCCACGTGAGCGAATTCAATGTAAGTTCATTTCATTGTGGATGTTATTGAATACCAGCAGTGATAAATAGCAAGTAGCCGAGCAAACATAAATATTATTAATTTTTATCACCCAAGGGTGTTTTTTCATACTTGTTTTGTTGTAATTAATATATGTTTGATGGCAATATTGGCAATGGTAGTGTATATAGATCCTTGTGAGGAGACTTCAGGCAAAGTATCCAGTTCAGCCCCAATTCAAGGTGGTGTATTAAGGGAGAGGAAAGAGGTTGGCTTGGAACTGGAAGTGCAATCGGGAGTAGCAGGTAAAAAACTGGTTCCAAGCTGGTATAAGCCACCAACAAAAGACGATCTTGTCGAAAATGAAAGAGCCGACTCAATTAAATCAGTTGGACCTATAAAGCTAATGTTCAATCGAATCGTAAGTGTTAAAGTACCGTCCATAAATTATAAGACTACTCGTTTTTGTTTATTATAATTAATTATCAATCTATTGAATTATCCGTTTGTCATGTTTTTCCAACAACCATAAGCCTTTTTTTTTAGTTTCACAGTGACAGTCCAGACGATATTGTCGTAAGTTTTGAGCACCGCCGACGGGACGCTGGGATAAGGATGGAAACAAAGAAGCTAGACGACGTTCAGCGTTTAACTCGAGAGCTAGAAAGTGCGAAAAACGAACTTTTGTATAAAGGCCAACAACTACAAAATATAATGACAGCACATAAAGAAGAGTCTGTGCATTGGAAATCCATGATTTCAGAATACCAGACATCAACTGATCAATTGAAGAAACAAACAAATATGCTTGAAGTTAAAGGCAAAGAATTATCTATTTTACTATTACAAGCAAAATCTCGCAATGTGGAACTTGTCAATTTCCTCTCACAAGAGAAAGCGCGTAACACGGAACTCGGAAATTCCCTGAATCAAGAGAAACATACAATTGCTGAACTCACGAAGTCGTTATCTGAAGTGAAGATTCGTAATGAAAAATTAACTGAATCCTTGTCTCAAATGACAGCACGAAATCAAGAACTATCGGCTGCTTTACTCTCTCAACAGTCTCAACAAGAACAACAATGCGGTACCAGTAGTTCGAGTTCAGGACCATCTTCAGCGGAATGTACTTTTCTTCCTCGGTCATCTAACCACACAATTCGAGGAGGAATAATGGAGGAAAGTCTAAATTCTGAACAGTCCAAAGAGATTGACTCCATTTCACGTTCTGAAATTGCAGAGATTGAATTCATGCCTCCGCCCCCAATGGCTACCAAGAAAGCAGCCTTCACTCTGTATGAGAGCCATGTTGGATCTTTTTCTAGTTTTGCAGGGGTCTTCCATGGAAATGGAAGTAGTCGTCAGAATCGGATGCCAACTTCTAATTTTAATAAAGAGAATCAGATTCAGAACAATATAGATTTTCGACAGCTATCTGAAAATATTCCTCCTACAGCAAATCCATCTGATATTGTAAGACGTAGTTTCTTATTCTTAAACTGTTTCATACTAGGAACATTGAATGGTCATTTAAAGTCGTTAAATCGTGTTTGGTTTACAGAATATGGATAATCCCTCGTTTCGGACGGAGCCTCTAGTTTCTGAGGAATCAACCGATGGTGATTTTGCCCGCCCATTAAACAGCCAAACCCCAGGGAACCCCGCTCGTTGTGAAGCATCAGTAAGTGTAGAATCAATATGTTGTAGCCTATGATTGTTCGTAGGATTATCGCAATCTCTCTATAACGAATATACCTAGATAAAGATATAATATGTACATCAACAAAATCAATGCGGTTTTTATTATTTACAGTTTATATACACGGAGAATTTGGATGATTCGGAAGTAATCGAACGCGAGCAAGGTCGATCTTCCCCTGATTTTAATCTTTCTAACTTAACCAGAGCCCTTGCCTTTCTTCCCGAGCCATTATTAAACTCTACGCCAGAACGAGTTCCACCGGGCTATAATCATCAATTTGATAATCTAAATAACGTTGGTAATTACGTTCATACGCAGAGGATACAACCCATTAATATAGCTGCTAGGATTATGAATTCCGAAAATCGGGAAAACTTCGTTGTTGAAGGCCCCTTATCCCCTGAAGCTCGTGCTTATGCTCGTATGATAAATCAATCCAGCAGCGTAGTTGGAGCGCCGAAGTAAGTTTCCCTTCATGCCTTCATGATTAATGATTATCAGTCCATTTGATAAATCAGCAAAACCCGATGAAAAGAATGAAACTATTTAAACTTTTAATTATTAATTTTATAGCAACTTGAGCCCCATCCAAGAAACTTCTAAGGAACATCGATCCAATTGTACCTCTGGTAGTAGCTCCGGCAGCAATATGACATCTACTCGTGGTGCAACAAGTTCTGGAACGTCTCTGTATAACTCCACTCAGTCTACACGCTCTGGAGGACCGAAGTCCATAAGTCGATATCAGAATTTTCACTGAAACTGAAGCTCAGAACAGTCAGAACTGAACATTTCGGCTTTGATAAATGCATCCCAACAAGCTCAACTATTTTTTAAATATATTTATACTTACAAATGTAATGTCATTCCTATGTCTTATCTTAAATTATCACCACGAGTGTTCAGTCCTTCAAAAAAGACCTTAACAATTTTCATAGATTTTTCAATATGTTTAAGGAAACATACCTAATATTTTAAGTTTAAAGCCATTAGATTTATTAAATAGGTAATATTACTTACATTCGTCAAAGAAAAATTAAGTGTAAATTTCCTTCGTGTTGTAATTTGCAATATGTGTCTTTTAGCAGTGAATAGATTAAGTTCAAGCTTTTGTGTTCACTAAACGAATAATAACAAGTGTACATCTGAATAGTAGGTACTGACTGATAACAATTTTCATGCAAGATTAATAATAAAATGAAGTAAAACTATTTAAACCTATTTTATACTGAAGGAAAAATACTTGGTTCTTGTTTTTATATAATTTTAAGTTCTGGGATACAATTTAGACCGTTGGTTCTTGTATTCTCTTATGGCTCTCATGCAGGGGAAGATATTTTGATCAGCCGTTCTTTTGCATTCTGAGTTGGCCGATTCTGCAGAAACTTATTATTATTGAAGAGGGGTTTGTCCTCAAGGCTTTGATGATTGCCTGACGAGGATACCGAATACTGCTCCGAACTAAATCGTTCTTCAAATGACTCTGTCCAATTCCCGTTCTTGCTGAACCCCTTCTCAAACTGTTTGTCGTAATGTTCTTCCTTTGAAACCAGAGGGGACATAATCGGTTGAATGAGATTCATCTCTTTCCATCGAGGGATACCGATGTTTTCAAAAAGATCTCTTGGAAACGGTTCCATTCGTTGTCCGTCTGGGAAGCCGTTTCTCGAGAAAGACCTCTCTTCCGTTTCCATGCTTTCGTCACGACTGTCCTTGGTCATGTGATCATAGTGTCCCAGTGGCGATGACGGCGATGGAATTGCCGTGTCGAAACGGAAAGGACTTGGTCTACTTTCGAAAGCATCGTCACTCATTCGACTGTTCCTGCCGTCTCCAAGTCCCTTGTCCGGACTCTCTTCATAACTCTCAAATGAAACGGTTCGTTCCTTCTCCGCGGTTTTGCTCTTTGCGTTTGTGAAATTTGAATGGTGTCGGTGAACATTATCATTATTCCGACCATTTTCCCCGAATTGAGAAGACATTCGATCCATTTTGTTCGGGGTTCCAGAAGCGCTTCGAATTTCAGAAGGACCCTGTTCTTCGACATTGATTCGTATAACCCGTTCCTGGTGCTGGTTATCCGTTGCAGTACTGGTCGATGTCGATGGTTCGGCGTGGAAACCCGGAGTGAAGATCGGGATTGTGTTTGTATCGGAAGAACCGTTGGGAGAGGGTGAGAGTCGTTTGCCGGAGTGACCTCGGACGACCAAAACCCCGTCCGACGAGAGGAAACATTCGACAGAGGAAGGACGCACTCCGTTCGGGAGATTGTACTTCCGGGTAAATTCTCGTGCCACGAACCCCTCGGGGTCTTCCCGTTCTCCGTGCTTTCCTTCCACGATTACCGTCTTGTCGTTTACGAGTTTGACAGAGAGGTCAGACGGAGTGAAATGTCCCACATCCAGCATCACCTAATTAATTCATTAGAAAAACATCCGTTTTATTTACCAACCTTGGAAAAAAATTAGTCTATTCCATACAAAATCCTAAACTCCAATAACCACGCAAAACCTCCGAAAAACGCACTAACTAACAGACATGAAAATGTAGTAAAAATCTTGGAGCCCTGCTTTCTTAAATACACACCGCATTTACTGCAATGAATCCCAAATATCACGTAATTTCCCCCATCCCTGACCTCCAATAACGGTAGTTGTCAAGAACTTGCATGCTATGCCTACAAAAATATTTCCACGAAGTTGGAAACGAATTTTTTTTCAAAACCAATAAATCTAAAATATAACAAAACTAATATTTAATTTTAAAAGACCACTTTATGATGTCCATGAATGTGAACGAGATTTGGAAAAAGAATTGCTGAAGTGGCCTGCAATTGCCAGTCGAATAGATTTATGACAAGCCTTTCTGGTTTTACGGTTGTGTCCTGGGGGTTCTTTAATTTTATTTAAAAGCCACAAATAAAATACCTGATAAACATCATCTCCACTGTTCATCCTCTTCAAGTGTGATTTCCTAAACATCGGCCTAACCTTGTCCTCACTAACATCGGAGGTCACATCCTCTTGGGTAATTTTACCAGGCCGATCAACAACGTCCCAGCAGTCCGAAAAAAATGAATCTCCAAAAGCCCCGGTGTAACCCGTCTTCCGGGGTCGGCTCCAGCCTTTCCACGTTGTCGATGTCATGTCGATAAAAAACCTAGACACTATTACACTGCCGTTTAATATTTATCTGTCTGAGTTCTCAAATCGTATTGAATCTGTAAACTCTATATAATAAGTATTCTATAAAATTCCAGCACCACCAGACTCTTTAAGTAACTCTTTCAGAATGACACTGGCCACACTGGAACGAGAGCGTTCTGTTTAATAATTATATTTATGTATATTCATTATATATTTAATAGATGCAACCATATATCCTGTACAATCTGTGTGGGTCTGTAAGTACCTGGATTTAACAAACTTTTAGTTGAGATTAAATTTCGTAGTTTGCTCGAAGCGTGAAGTGTTACTAACTATGGAATTAAATTCACCGTCAGGGATTATGGTTTCGCTTCAACGAATTCGGATTCATTTTACATGGAGATGCAAATAAATCCTTTGTATATTCTACTTCAACTTCTATGTACTTAAGAATTGGTTATAAGAGGAACACTTGTTAGACCTAAACACTTGAAGACTTGAACAGAGATGAGATTTGTATAATAATAGCTCGGATATGTGATCACCGAAAGGGCCATTCATTACCAAACGGCACTTAAATTGGATGGGAAACGGGAATTTTATATACTAATAATTCTTATAGTACTGTTCATTTTAACGATTTTCGACAGTTTCGATTTAACGATAACAGTTCAGTTTTCCAAACGTCCGTTACGAACTGATTCAACATTTAAAATCAACAAGCTTCCTTCCTCTTTTATTTACAAGATTTGACATCACGAGTTTAAAATTACAAGAAAGAAGTAATACCTATATCGTTAAAGAGGAAATAAAGAAGTTGTTTTTGTTATAAGATACAATAGGCTGGGTTATTTATTTCGGGGAGATAGTTCTCTCTAGGATTCAAAATTATGGACTTGCATAAAGTTAGAACAGAAAAAAAAATGTGCTGGCCAGCACAAAAAATGTGCCAGCACAGAAAATTCTGTGCTGGCCAGCACAGAAAAAAAAATGTGCCAGCACAGAAAAAAAAATGTGCCAGCACAGAAAAAAAAATGTGCTGGCCAGCACAGAAAAAAAATGTGCTGGCCAGCACAGAAAAAAAAATGTGCCAGCACAGGAAAAAAAATGTGCTGGCCAGCACAGAAAAAAATGTGTCAGCACAGAAAAAAAATGTGCTGGCCAGCACAGAAAAAAAAATGTGCCAGCACAGAAAAAAAAATGTGCCAGCATGGAAAAAAGTTGAAACTTGGAACAAATTGGTCACACCTCCTGTCCCCCATAAATTAAACCCCCCACAAAAACCATTATTAAGTATCGGAGATACTTTATGTTTTCGTTGATGGTGTCCGTCTGTCCGTCCGTCCGTCCGTCTGTCCGTCCGTCCGTCCGTCATCGCGATAACTCGAGAACGGTTTAACTTTTTCAAATTTTTCTTTCGGATTTCAATATATGACTTCTGACTTCCAAGCGGAGGTCAAGTTCGTTTGGGGGCCCTGCAGGTCAAAGGTCAAGGGGGGAAAGGTCAAAGGTCAACATTTTTTCAAATAGCAACCCCCCATGTGTCATACATCGATGGAAAGCTATTGTCAAGGGCTATTCAATAGTGTATATGATTTGGGGGTGGGGTCACTCCCTGACGGGTGGGGAGGGGTCAAAGAGGTAAAAAAACAAACATATGTGTGATACGTCATTCGAAAGCTATGATCAAGGGCTGTCGAATGACGCATGTAATTTTACTCTATGACTGGGGCAATTAGAGATTTTCAATATTTTGTGTGTTTTAATCGTTTGATACGTCATTCGAAAGCTATGATCAAGGGCTTTTGAATGACGTATGTCATTTAGCTCTATGGTTGAAGCAAATTGAGATTAATCATTTGATACGTCATTCGAATATATCAAATATGATTAGTTAATTATGTGATTACTCTCCGATACTTTGCTATATGCATTTGAATTGTTTATTAAGTGTAGAAAACACTTTATGCGAATGACCAGTCCGTCCGTCCGTCTGTCCGAGCGATAACTGGAGAACGGCTTGACCTACGGTCACCAAATTTTGTACATTTGTTCCTTGGCTCAAGAGTGAGACTAAGTTCGAACTTGGGTCAAATCGGTCACAACCCCTGTCTCCTATCAATTAAATCCCAAAAACAAACCATTAAATCAGTTCATAGCTCTTACTCATTTTAAAACTGCCCCTTATGTAGTTTACATTACACTCTATGTCTATCATCTATACATGATAATACCCTGAAACTACATTTCAGAGTGCGAAACTTCGGCTTTTTGGGGAAATTGAGATTTGGGGTTTAAACGATTCCCATGCGTAATAGAACATCTTTGACGAATACGGGACCACTCCTCCTGACACAAGGAAGCAAAACCCGGGCGTTTTGGGGAAATTGAAATTTGGCGTTTAAACAATTCCCATGCGTAATAGAACATCTTTGACGTATACGGGACCACTCCTACTGACACCAGGGTGCGAAACCCGGGCTTTTGGGGGAAATTGAGATATGGGGTTTAAACGATTCCCATGCGTAATAGAACATCTTTGACGTATACGGGACCACTCCCACTGACACCAGGGTGCAAAACCCGGGCTTTTGGGGGAAATTGAGATTTAGTTTCTTTATCGTTATATTTTCAACACTTGGTTACACCCGTTACATCGGTTTATTAAAGAGGTGAAACCTCTTTAATAAAAACGTTTTGTGTCCGTCCGTCCGCCCGTCCGTCCGCATGCCCGACGATAACTCGCGAACGGTTAACTTTTTCGAATTTTTCTTTCGGATACATGCTTCTACCATGCATACGCAGGGGGAGTTTGTAGTTGGGCGAAATCGACCACACCCCCGGTGTTTTGCCCATCTACCCCAATACTAAAAAACCACCACCTTGTATACACTACATAGTACTAAATGCGACTATAGATATACTGCCTGTCATATTAAAAATATAAAGATATATATATATACCTTGTAACAATGTACGAATATACGGGATCACCCCGACTCACCCCGGGGCCGGAGCGCATTTTGGGGCTAATTGAGATTCCAACGCTATATTGTAGCCAAGTACCGTGCAAGCTTATATATGTATACGAGATCACCCCACTCACCCTGGGGCGTGACCCGGGGCGCATTTTGTGGCGAATTGAGATTCCAACACTATATTGTAGCCAAGTACCGTGCAAGCTTATATATGTATACGAGATCACCCCACTCACCCTGGGGCGTGACCCGGGGCGCATTTTGGGGCGAATTGAGATTCCAACACTATATTGTAGCCAAGTACCGTGCAAGCTTATATATGTATACGAGATCACCCCACTCACCCTGGGGCGTGACCCGGGGCGCATTTTGGGGCGAATTGAGATTCCAACACTATATTGTAGCAAAGTACCGTGCTAGCTTATATACGTATTCGAGATCATCCAGACTTACCCCGGGGCGCATTTTGGGGCGAGTTGAGAATTCAACGCTATATCGTTGCCAAGTACCGTGCAATCTTGTACAGACATATGGAACCACCCCCATTCATCCCAGGATGTGCTACACATTACAATTTGTGACAGTTGGATATTTCAGCGCTATATTAGCTGCTTACGGTTCGACAACGTGAAGCTTACGTTAAGAACGTGAAGTAAACGGTTAAAACTTGAAGTTAACATACAAAATTCAAGTTAGCGTGTACAACTTGAAGTTAAGTGTACAAAGTTCAAGTTAATGTGTACAATTCGAAGTTAACCAATATACGCAAAGTTATCGTGTACAAGTTCAGGTTAACGTGTAGAAAAGTTCAAGTTAACATGTACAACTTAGATTTAACCTGTACAACTTGAAGTTAACGTGTACAACGCAAATATTATATAAATATATTATATATATATTATATCATTTATTTTGGAACCAGTGACCATACCCCCACATCGTATACACCATTGAAAAGCGCTTGACAATAGCTTTCCATCGATGTATCACACATGGGAGGTTGCTATTTGAAAAAATGTTGACCTTTGACCTTTCCCCCCTTGACCTTTGACCTGCAAGGCCCCCAAACGAACTTGACCTCCTCTTGAAAGTCATATATTGATATCCGAAAGAAAAATTTGAAAAAGTTAAACCATTCTCGAGTTATCGCGATGACGGACGGACGGACAGACGGACAGCAGACGGACACCATCAACGAAAACATAAAGTATCTCCGATACTTAATGGTTTTTGTGGGGGGTTTAATTTATGGGGGACAGGAGGTGTGACCAATTTGTTCCAAGTTCGAACTTTTTTCCATGCTGGCACATTTTTTTTCTGTGCTGGCCAGCACATTTTTTTTTCTGTGCTGGCACATTTTTCTGTGCTGGCCAGCACATTTTTTTTTCTGTGCTGGCACATTTTTTTTTCTGTGCTGGCCAGCACATTTTTTTCTGTGCTGGCGAGCACATTTTTTTTCTGTGCTGGCACATTTTTTTTCTGTGCTGGCCAGCACATTTTTTTTTCTGTGCTGGCACATTTTTTGTGCTGGCCAGCACATTTTTTTTTCTGTTCTAACTTTATGCAAGTAAATTATGGTAAATTATATTGGTTTTTCGAGTTGATGAATATGGTTTATTAATCGAAGGTTTGATCATTAGATTTTGATTCTTGACAGAATTGTCTGGAAAACGCGGAACGTTGTCGAAGGTACTTGAATACAGTGGCCATAATAATATAGCGAGCACTTATTCAGGGATGGAATACGTTAGTAGTTTAATCAAAGTCTGGATATGTACAGTACATATCAGTGTTAATTTTGGGACACCTATAAACCATATTACAGATGATCATGACTCATACATACACAGAGGGGCTTCTTAAGTTCTTTATTTAGAGAGCATATTTAATTTCTAATGCATGGGGACTTATTCAGGTAAAGATAACTTATTTACAAATGGAGATTTCCCGAGGGGGGCTTATTTAGGGGTATTTAGTCAGAGGAATTACTTGTTCAGTAAATGCCCTGTTTTAGATAGACTTATGCTGTTCTTGATTGTGGCATATAACGAATCATGGTTACACTTTAGGTGTGGGTGGTAGCACCTAATAATAAACTGGTTCCACTGACGACATTGAATAAAAAGCTTCCATTCCGATGACATAATACTTTTTGGAGTGTGGCGTTTTATGCTAATTTTGTTTACACTTCCAATAATAATCACAATCCTCTTAAATCATAAGCTGTTCCAGAACTTTTAACAACTTGAATACAACTCCTAACTCATCTGCTACGTTTTAAAATATAACCTTCAGTTTATTTCATGATTTAATTTCACTAACAACTTTCTAGAAAGTGTATGAAATATGTTCCATAATTCCCATCTCTGACAGTCTGACAATCCTCTCATCACTTGAGTTCATTACATATAAATATTTGGAAGGATCGAGGGGCTTAATTTTTTGCTCGTCTCAAAACGGGTTGTGTACATAGGTACATATATTATATTAAATACTTAATTGTCTCTGGAAGTTTGAAGAACAAATATTTGCCTTGAAAAGACTTTAAAAATGTGGATGTATACACTTGACATTAGGGAAGGTTATAATGTAGTGAAGTGACGATGACTCATGCTGCTTAGGATATTGAATGATCGGAACATCCGTCGTCGATGGGCCTAGAATGATATAGAAGCATCTTCAGGATTTGCATATAAGAGTTTCATGTTTTTGGACTAAAAATAGTTACAACCTACAACTCACAAGTTTTTCAGGCATATCGTTTTTATTACAAAACCATCTACATTTGCGTTATAAATTAAAGTATCTCATTTCAACCTTTATTTTCTGGGATAATTGCCAAATTTAACCGATGATAACTTTAACAATATTTATAAAAGAAACAGAAATTGCTAAGGGTCGAAATTATACCCGATCATCGAGATCCATTATTCATAATTTTGGCTAATCTGACCAGTTAAACCTTGTCACTTGTTGCTGATGTTAATAAACCGTTGCAAACGCACATCGCAAAAGGGTGAAACCACACGCAACAAGACGTCGAATAACAATTCACGTCGTTGTCCGACACGTAGGAAGATTTTATACAATTATCTCACATTTCCCCAACCATAGAGTAAAATTGTATACCGTTGAATAGCGGTTGACAATAACTTTCTAATAACGTATTACACATATATAGTCGGACCGTACACCGTTGACCGTTGACCTACACGACCCTAAAACTAACTTGGCGTCCGTTAGAGAGTCATAAATGACTTCCCGAAAACAAAAACCAAAAATATTCAACCGTTCGAAAGTTAGAGCGCAAACACATAGACGGACGGACGGACGGACGGATTGAAAGGGTTTCACCCTTTAATAATGTTTAAACACCTCTTTCCAGTACATTTTTATATTTTTATTATTTATGTCGTACTCCAGTATAGTTCCATTGTTTCATTTGACGCATTTCAGCCGGCAGGATCTTCGGTTGAGAGATTTGACATTGACTTAGCTCTAAATTGTAGCGATAACGGACAGTGGTTGAGATTTGGAGATTTGAATTTTTTACACCTAGTTAATGGCAATTGTTCTATGCTGTAGCTAATGTGCATAAGCAAACGTATATAGTTACCACTTTTAAAATACTAAACAGGGGAATGTAATTAAGTCAATTTATGTCATCGCATAATTTAAATCCAAGGACAAACAAGGATTAATTCCTATAATGTATTTGAAATTATGTTCAAAAGAAATTAATATTTACATTTCAAGTCATCCAACTTCAATATGTCATCGATAAAGATGGTGTATATTTTCCAATATATTATAACATATCTGTAGGGAGAGATATGCTCAAAAAGCGATCCCTTAGGTACCTTTCAAATGAATTATTTTTATCGACATTCTAGAATAATTAATTAAAAATACATGCTTGCTTCTAGAATGTATTGCAAATGCCATTGCCATATTTTTCAAAATTTATAGTATTTTCACTATGAAAAAGGCTATCTTCCGATATGAACGATAAAAACCATGGTCATGGAGTGGTCGTCGTGTTTAACCATAATTTGGATAACTCAGTAAGCAAATGATTATAAAACTGTCTCGCCATGAATGTCTTCATAAATCATAATCTACAATTGTAATACTTACGAAAAATATTGTAATTTGTATCTAATTTTAAAGTAATTCCCATTACTTATGTCCATAAATCTATGTTTTAAAAATTTAACTATTCTCAACACCTGTTTTAAAACTTGACACCCTTAATATTTCCAAGTAATTTAGGAAACCGCTTAAAATGATTGCCGAACTAACTTTTACAAATTGGTATAAAAACGAATAACTATTCAATAATTTGATAGAACAAGTCGATTCGAACACCAATGCTTTTGCCGAGACTCCATTATTGCAGTGATATTATTTAAGGTAAATTGAAATAAGAACATTAAACTCGCAATTTAAATATAAACTAAATTAAACGTGTTTAATAAAATAATCGGATATTAATTTATTAAAACATCTTTAATTTTCAAAAGCTTTAGAATGAAGTACTTGTCTATCTTCCTCGTTTGTGGTATCCTGTCTCAGGCATCCGCGACTTCAATCCAAACCTGCTCTAATTCAGACTCCAACAGAAATGTGAGCCGAGGGGGTTGGGTCCTGTCCAATGCCGAATTTTGGAAAGGGATTGAGGGTGGGGAATTAATCGACGACTTGACGGATGATAACTTCGACCAGTGGGTTGCAGATAACCCGTATGGCTTTACAATGTTCTACTGGGAACGTGAGTTTTTGCTGCTTTTAAAACACAACTACTTGAGCAGTTTAGCAAAATAATTATAATATTACCACCCTTCGCTTAAGTACCATTGTCACCTATGTTCATTGTAATTGGTATACATGTAAATTCACACGTGTTTCGAAATCGGCAAAAACATTGATAAGAAAGTAAGAGAGCGAAGGAAAAATACTGGTTCTATCGCTATACTATTTTCTCACTCCACTAATGTTAACTTCCTATCAAATTTCGAGTCAAATCCAGAAAAAGGCAGCAGTTTCTCTTGATTTTCCATGTTCCCCACACCCTCATTTTCTTGACGATTCAAGAGCAGTGTGAATTTTCATCTATACCAATGAAGTCGAGAATGAAACGTAGAAACTATTGGTATCAAAAATGTTGTTAGTTGTTATACGAATCGTGACTACGCTTCATTGGCACAAACGAATTTTTGTCTAAATTGATGCACGTAGTCCCCATAGTATGCAGTATTTCGAACCTTTAAAAGGTGGGGAAGTATTTTGGGGTGGGCTACTTTGTAAATGGATCATAATGGTAAAAAATCATGAAATTTGATTTTGTGCTATTTCTGTTCCAATGTAGAACATAATAATATTTTCATGAAACTGTTTACACTGCAAGTATTTGATGCTAAATGT
This sequence comes from Desoria tigrina, assembly GCA_906901685.1. Lineage (NCBI taxonomy): Eukaryota > Metazoa > Arthropoda > Collembola > Entomobryomorpha > Isotomidae > Desoria > Desoria tigrina. The sequence continues at coordinate 540,880 of CAJQTU010000040.1, forward strand.
TCAAGATCATTAATTTTTGTATCATTTTAATTAGAATTTACTTTCACTCTGCTTCTAATGAAATTTTTAAAAATTAAGTATTTTGAAGTTTAATGTTCCTAATTCCAACAGACTGCCGTTACTGCGTTGAATCTAGAGAAGGGTTCGGAGGTGCAGCCAAGGAAATGGACGGCAGAGTCAAGTTTGCAGGTGTCGACTGTGAAAACGCTGGAAAGGTAATTTGGTTTTGACTTTTTTCAGTGTTTTGGCGTTTAAGTATAATTCCTATGAAAGTTGTGACAGTCGTAAAATAATCGTTTAAACATTATTTTTTAAACTGCAAAAATTTGAAGGCATGTAAAAGTGGAGGTAAGGCCAAAACTGGTTATCCAAAACTGAAGGGCGTCCCATCCTTCTTCCTCTTCAAGGATGGTAAGTACTCGGATAAGTTCGAGTACCAACGGACCAAGGACCGATTCGTCTATTGGTTAAATAAAAGAGTGCCAGATGAAAGTCTTTAAGAACTCAGAAAATAAATACATTTCACATTTTGCGAATTAATAGAATATTGTATTTATTGTATATTTGCTGGTTATTTCGTAAAATTTAACGAAGCCCAATAAGCAGTTTCAAATGCACATAAAAAACGACAAATCCACTAAACAAGACTTCCAAAAGCATTTAACATCATCGTCCAAACGTTTTAGACGTTTTATTTAATAATTATAAGTTACCCCAACCATAGAATAAAATGGTGTACATTGTTTAATTGTACCGTTCTAACGCTGTATCACATTAACAGAGTTGTTATTTGAAACAATTGTGACCTTTGCCTGTAGACTTTTGCTTTGACCTAGAAGGTCTTAAAACAAACTTAGCCTCCGCTGGAAGGTCATAAATTGTTTCTCGAAAACACAATTTAGGAAATGTTAAACTGTTCGACATTTAGAGCAGGAACGGACGGACAGATCGAGTAAAACAACAATTAAGGCAATACATAATATATTGTCTATTAATAGTACATAAAAAAATTGATGACAAGGGGACGTTTTTCCGTGTAACATACCGCGCGGATATCGATAGAATAATGTGTTTGTGGAAAGTCTTTTAATTACGTACAAAACAGCACATTTGTTTTTGCTACCTTGAAAGTTTTGATTTTTTTGGTGCGATTTTAAAAACGTTTTAAAATGGGTATGCAAATATGAGAATCCTCCAAAACACTGAAACTAAGAAGAAATTAAGAAGCATTTATATGAATGCTGACGACGAAGCGTTTATGATTGATGCATTTGCAGTTTGCAGTTACATTAAAAACGACAATTCATTCGAAAATCTTCAAAATACGCATTCCAAATTTTAAAACATCTTTAGTTGAACATCACGGCATCAGAAAAATTAGCTTTTGTTTCATCTGTTTCCCGAAACTGTCGTAAAATAAATACATACGTTGTCATTACTGCTACAATCTAAAAAAAACGTGAAGAATTTGCACAATCAGTTATCTTCAGGATCTAAAACAATCATTCGTAATTTAGTATATTAAATATTTGCAATCAATTAATAGAAGCTAACCAAAGTAAAGGCTTGTCGATTCAGCACAAAGAAGTTTCCGGGCGAAATTATCACTGAACTGCCAACAGCCTTGTTAAAATACATCTGAATCTACAATTAAAAAACATTTATTGATCTTAAATTGCATATTTTTATAGTTGTTTTGTGCCAACTATTAGGTGACTGTAGAATATAACTGATTTTATTGAATCACCATATTACTTTGTTTTGAAGATCGAAACGGAAACTAATCAACCTCATGTCTCGGATTTTGGAAATCGAAGCCATGGCCTGAAAATATAAGGACACATTAGAAGTTTGAAAGAAAATCATTTTCGACACATAGTGTTAACTGTATTTTATAAGCCCGTTCCATAATTTCGTAAAAAATATTCTATAGACTTCTTGTCCTAATTTTTTGTAAAACAAAAAATACTGAAAGAAAATGCAAACTTCATGAATTCATGACAAACCAGCAATACTGGAATCCAAAATGTCATTCAACTCTAGCAAATTAATTATGATTCTAGCTCTTTTAGCCAGATGCCAGATTTATTTCCTGCAAAAATTAAGAAAAATCGGTGTGGTTTGGTTGTTTTAAAAGCAAATGATGCTGCCGAAATACAATAACAGTCCACTAATAATTAAAGTTTTGGATAGTTTGTAATGTAAACAAACTTATAGTACCTGCATCTTGAATTACGTTACTTAAAGAAATTTTAGAATGAAGTTAAGGATTTTTGGGATATAAAATTTTGGCTTTTAAATAAATAAATAAACCTCTGAGTAAATCCTCCTCAAAACCCTCAAAAAGCCAAATTCCAAAGAATTTCATGTAGCCACATTCCCCAAAATAAACTCCCCAGGGGAACTTATTTGAGTAACTATATACCAGCGAACTGCCACAAAATATAACCACCCAACATTCAATAAAAATTGACTCTGTGTCTGAACTGAACCCAACCTGATCAGTTATTCCTTGAGAGGCATCACAGATAATGAATATGTTGCCCAAATACAGTACCACAAAAAGGACGCCTAGAAGCGTCTCAAAACTCAGAATAGTTATAACAAGCCCTTCAGAATTTTTTTGAACATTGTCAATCGTCGTGAACAACTGCCAAGTGCACATGCAAATCGAAATCAGCAAATTAATTAGAATTGGTTTTCGAAAAGTGAAGTTGAAGTTTCTGACAAGTTCCTCCAACTTGGAATAACCCGACAGGAATCCCACGATCTCCGTTTCCTTATTCATTAAATGACGCGAAGGTAATTCGGATTTCGGGACTTCAATCTCGGAGCTTGTATTTCTTCGAATGTTTTCAGCTCTGCCTTCAGTATTTCCAGGGTTGCTATCCTCGTAAGTCAGCTCTTGTAGAGCTTGAAACCCAACTTGGACACAATTTAAAATTGAAACAAGCCAGTAGATCGTAGAACAGTAGAGAAGACTAAAAATCCCAAGAATTTCCGACCCTATTAAAACCAAAATCCTTTCCAATATCGGTTTATCATAGCTCTCGAAAAAGGCTAGGATATTCAGGATCAGTATCATTATCTTCATAACAATTAGCCAATACCAGATAAAGTTAAAGCTTTGCCTATTTTTGCTCTTAAGTAAATTTAGTAATAAATTTTGAAACTTTTTCCTCCGTCGACTCCTAAAGTAACAAAGAAAAACGTCTGTCAAATAGGAGTTGATATAAGTGTTGTAGAAACTTGCAATGCTTCTGTAATTAAAAAATGCTAGGACTCTCAAGACAATTGAACCGATGCTTGTGACAACTAGGGTGACAAAGTATGGCGAATTTCCTGTCGTTTTTGGTAACAATTTCTCGGTTTCATATCCTGGAGTCGAATAATAAAATGTTGCAGTTGTAGTCATGATAAGCACTTGACTTATCAGGCACAGAAATGGGAAACTTAGGCAGGAAAAGCCGATCTCGTTGAAACGGTTTGTTTTAAACGGTAAATAGCCTGAGACTTGGGCTGCTTTTGTTGTCCAAAATGTTGCGTTTCGAAGCAGTTTCCGGATTTCGAGCTCAAATCTCGTGTTTTGATCCATGGATCGTCTTGAATTACTTCCTGGGGATGAATTTGACATCCCTTCAGAGTTAATTTTAAATGTTGTGTCAAAACCGGAGATCAGAATGCAAATTAAGGATAAAATCCGAGAAATACAACAAGTTCCATCAAGCTTTAAATTCGTATTGTAACTCGCCCGTTCTAGAACCGAAATGTAACTAGGGAAGATAGGGAGAAGATAGCTCTTGTTTGAAGCACTTAATATAATTGATCTGAAAGAGCCTTCGATCAAGCAACTTGTTTTATTTGCTAATTACTAAACTAAACAAAAGTACTAACCCGAAATTATTTCCTTCGACTAAAAGCCCATCAATAATCCAATTAACCTGTCATGTCTGTCAGTTTTTAGTGGTACACGGTATTGTTTGTCTTTCACATATCAATTTTCCCAATAGTCACTCGTTACACGTTATACTGATCCTATACATTTATCCAAAAACTAGGCATACAAATAACGTTAAGTCTAAACCTGATCTAGTTACCTTTCCAGATCAACCGTCGGTTCCGTAATCAGCTCAAGCAAATAATATATCGGATCATACAATTTTTTTTCACAACTTATGCTTTAGTGTTAATTTCATTACGTTCTTCTTGTTGTGATGTTCAATAAAAGGAAATCTTTTGGGCAGTAACATATTGGCCTGATAGCATACAATATTGCAATATAAAAAAATCCATGATAAAAGTATAAGTGATGCATACTACATGGAAACACTGCATTTTGCTACGAGATATATAGATACCCGGATGTAATACCCGGATCCGGGTATCAGGATCCCTATGCGGCAGATGAATGTGTTTTTATCTGCACCCGGATCCAAGCGGGAGTTTACCTTGAGTCATCTGTATCTCCTTTGATTAATAGCTTTAAAATTCATTGATACAAGACTTGACTAGTTGTAATTACACAGTTGAATAATTTTATTATGATCTATAAGCGTAACTATTCAACAGTAAATTAAGCCAGACAAATCATCGTTCATATTTTGCGCACCAAACGAATTGGTGCTTTTTGGACGTTTCAACATTTCGAAATTGCTCGGATACGAATTTAAAGCAGGTGAGTGTATGACATTTTTTAAAAGTAAAAATAGATTAAACATGTGCAGAAATGCACTGACTACTAAAAACACACAATAACTATGAGCTTCTGAGGCAGTTTAAAAATATTTAATTTAATTGCATTAAGTACTATCGTTTATTCTTTTTAATTGTCGTGCTCGGCGGGGTTCAATTTAGAATATTCTATTTATCAAATTAACAGTTGTGAGTAGATCTTCGACGTGAAAGCAAACTAATCAAAGGCTTGAAATTTAGACTCCTTCATATTTCGGTTACAATTCTAGCCATTTACTTATTTCCCTTCGACTTATCCATAACGGAAAGGGACCTGGCCCTTCCAAAGTTCTCAGTTTGCCGTATTCCAAGGGTAGAGACCCTGGATCGAGCTCCACGAGGCCCGTAGGAGGATCTCCGAACATTCGGATTTTGGGGATACAGGATCCCAAAGGCCCCTGCAGATGGTCGGACACATCGGAGACAGGCTAATCCCATCTGAAATTAATTATCAATTAGTTAGTTATTTATTTAATTATCAATTAGTTTAATCAGAGCAAATTAAACTAAGAGATCATGTCATTAATCATGCACAGCTCAAAAGGTCAAGTTAACGATTGTTCAGCAAATCGGGTTGTAAAAATGAACCCAAGTTAGATGGTCCGGGTGTAAAACCTACAGTGGGCAATGGCCGGCTACTGACGTAGTCATACACGAACGATTTCGTTCATATTTGTGAAGTAGTCACATTTCGTGTTTCTCAACGGTGAAAGGTCCATCCAAATATTAAAATGCCTAACCTGAGATCGAAGTTTTTTGGAGCAACGCTCAATCTCCAACTCGATCTGGCCAGGAGGCATTCGGAAGTTGATCAATCCCAGTTTCCAAGTGATGGTTTGGAGGCTGTGGGGATCGTGGGTGATAATTGACCCAATTTTGACCTCAATCAGTTCGTGACCACCTTTAGAAAGTTGTAATTTTGTTCTATTTGTTGCAAAAACTTAACAATTTCGAGATTTAATTGATATATTTAATCTTACTGTCAGTATAGCATTTAAAAAACTCATGAATGAGTTCGGAGAGCCGGGGGTAAACTGGGGGCTTATCCTGAAGACCATCATCCCGACTGATCCCCAACGTCCCGAAGTATCCCTGGGCATAAACCCCCATAACCACATGCTTGAACTCTCTTCCCCGTAATTTCGACCTTATGGGGTCAAAAATTATTCAATTAACTTATGATTACAGCTATTAACGGGGTTACTATGCTTTAATTAGACGTACTTAAAGTGAAGAGGAAACCGTTCGATAAGGGTACAAACGTTTGTGAAATGAAGGGACAGAATCAGGGCATGAAGGCATTTGATTGGCTCTCCGGCTTTGATTAAGTCCCGAGCAGTTGCCAGTAAATGCTTTATCGACAGCCGTGTGTCGATACGGATCTCAGGTTCTCCATCCCGATGGTACCTTAATTGTAACAGGGTTTTAACATATCCGAGGATTAGAGTATATAAGAATTGGACTAACTAGTGTTTACATACTTCAAACGCGGGGCAATTGTGACATGGAAAATTACTGCAATTAAAAGCTTATACGTCCATTTTATTTTACAAAATTAATGTAAATGTCCATACCCAAGTTGGTCAAAGTAACCCTGCACCCGAGCCAAGTAAAGAGATGTGTCCATCGTATTTGCATGCTTGGTTAGAGGGGGGACGGCTCTGTCATGTCGGGAGAAGATGGATTCGTGACTCACTTCCTACGAATTCAGAAATGAATCAAAATGTTCACTATTTTTGGATTTATAAGCTAATTTCTGCATATCTTTGCTGGGGTGTATTCTGATTTCTGACTGATGTCAGCTTTCTATTCAGACTGAGCCGAAAATTGTCCGTTCTGGCAATAAGCTCCTGAGCACATTTCATTTGTCGAAGTTGACTACATATGTAGCTACATTATTGAAATATGAATGTCCCCAAGATAAGAATCTAACACCATGTATTAGTGTATCAGACATAGAGGATTCAGTCATAAGAGACTCGGAGTTTCATGGAAGTTTGGGTTGGAGTAAGGACCGTGTTGAGGAACATCCTCATCCCTGGAGAACATCCTCATCCTAGGAGAACATCCTCATCCTAGGAGAACATCCTCATCCAAGGAGAACATCCGAGGAACATCTTTGGAGAACATCTTCATCCTAGGAGAACATCTTCATCTCTGGAGAACATCCTAGGAACATCTTTGGAGAACATCCTCTTCAATGGAGAACATCCGAGGAACATTTTTGGAGAACATCCTCTTCAATGGAGAACATCCGAGGAACATCCTAGGAGAACATCCTAGGGACATCACTAGATACCAGGCAGTCTCACCATATCGCAGGCTCACTATTATTTTTACACTTGAACAGGAAACATGCTTCCTGCCAAGTGTGCGAGGTGTACTGAGCCCATGCAGGATCAGGCGGTCCGAGTAGATGGGATACCGTGCTATCAGCACTGGGTGCATCCTGCGTGTTTCGGAGAAAGTGCCGAGCCGGGGGGCATAAAAATTTGCCCGGGGTGTGTAATGTAGTAGGGACGGGCTACAGAAATCTGCGATATGGTGATGTCCCTAGGATGTTCTCCTAGGATGAGGATGTTCTCCTAGGATGAGGATGTTCTCCAAAATGTTCCTCGGATGTTCTCCATTGAAGAGGATGTTCTCCAAAGATGTTCCTAGGATGTTCTCCAGAGATGAAGATGTTCTCCTAGGATGAAGATGTTCTCCAAAGATGTTCCTCGGATGTTCTCCTTGGATGAGGATGTTCTCCTAGGATGAGGATGTTCTCCAGGGATGAGGATGTTCCTCAACACGGTCCTTACTCCAACCGAAGTTTGGATAGACCCAACCTGATTTATGTTCATAAAAAGCCATTAACTTCCCCTAAAGCACAAAAACACATTAGTATATTATTATAGTGCCTGTATATATCGTGCAAAGTTGGTTCAATGAAATCTACAAACACTATGGTCATCGATGCCTGGCTTTCCTTAAATAATCTGACATGTCCATTAGAGAACCGAATTTCCTTGACGAATTGACTGTCCAACAAATGAACTAAAAAATGTCAAGCATGAATATAGTGTATAGACGGCCCTAAAGCATTCCAAAATCAAGTAAAAGTGCGACTGAAGCGTTAATTTCGTATGGGAAACTTATTTCCAAAGATTAATAGTTCTTGTTATTTCTCTCTCTGTCGGGGGCAACGAAATTGATTTCCGATATCTTTTTCTATACTATATTCAATACGTGTTAGAAAGCAAGCTTTTGTGAATCAAAGTTCAATTCATAGGAAATATTTTCCTGTAATATAAGATGTAGAATAAATTGTAGAACATCGAAAACATTGACTTTACCAGAGGTTCACAAGCATTTTTGTATGGAAGGCTATCGATACTGTCAACTTGTTTTCCTACTGCTTGGGACCGTTTTTTCGGCTTCGGTTTCTGTTCCTTGGAAGCTTGGCTCTGGGCCTCGCTCACCAAACTCTTCGACGACGGCTGTTTTGTGACCAAACTTTTGGATGAGGACTGCTTTGGGACCAAACTTTCTGACGACGGCAGTTCTGTGACCACATTCTGGGACGATGACTCTTTTATGACCAAACTCTGGGACGATGGCTGTTTCGTGACCAAAATCTGAGACGATGGCTGTTCTGTGACCAAATTCTTGGACGACGAGAGTTTTGTGACCAAACTCTTTGACGACGACTGCATGGTAATCAAACTCTTAAAAGAGGTCTTCTTTGTGACCTTTGTCTTCTTCTTCACCGGTCTCCCAGATGCTGTTCCCTTGGCCTTTGCTTTCGCCATTGATCCACGAACTTTTGACCCTGAGGGCACATCCGCAAGGCGTTGAGTAGAACTCGGTGTCGGGGTCACCCCAAGATTTAACTTCTTATTGGATTGGGTCTTGGAGATGGCATTTTTACTTTCTGGAAGAAGGTCATCGGGGTTAGGTTTGTGGTCTAGTCCGGTTTTAGAGCTTCGGGCGGATGCATTCATCTTCGCCTTGGCTTTGTTACAAAAAGTATGAAGGATGCCAATGCCAATGTAGGTACATGTATTTCAGGTTGAGTTCATGATTCTGAAACCCGATTTATTATCATTTTGCATTAGACCTAAAGATTTTGGCACCGAGAACGATACCTAGGTAACACTATATTACCTTCATAGTAAAGTTTTATTGACGAAGGGATCACAGATTGGGGTCAGAGTGGCACCATTTCTGGGGGTTGAAGCTTTTTACATTTACGATACAACGATGAAACATACGAAATACGAATGCCTGATGATTGATGAGTTTTTATGCACTAATGAAAGACGAATTTTGACCTTTAGTTCATGAATAAAAGTAGATGGTTCGTAAGCCGTTTCTTCTCCTTTGTGTCGATCAATATCAATCTCCTCATCAAATGAATACTATTTCAAAATATCGAACAGCTAACTGAGTAAAATAAATATTTATCAAAACGAGTCTATATTTGTTCTTTTACAGAATCTATGAAAAGATGGTACACGCCGTGATTTATTGTATGCGGGGCTGGATTGCCTTCGTAGCCTTCATTGAACTCAGCAATTCCATCCGGTGCTTCATCGACGAAGAGAAATTTCTGCAAGGGAATCTCTTCAACGCTCAAGATGAAACGAATAAAGGTGACTACAGCCGTTAATGGAACAAGATGTATTAACAAGAAGAGTACATGATTACAAGTTAAATTAAATACGATATTTTCTGAATTTGTGACAGTGACACCGGTACTGGCGAGGTTAATGGGACGGTACTGCCTTCTTAACTGTGTAATTATGGGTCACTGTGCCCTCTTCATTCACCACGTCCCGATAATCTCCTTGTCCATTTCCTCCCTGACGCTTTCCATTCTCCTGTACGGTTCGGAGGCCTTTTACTACTACACTGCACCCGTCAACTTCTATGTTCTCTTTCCTATTCTAGTTTCATGTAAGTTGACCCAAATCGATGATTAAAATGGTTTACATTTTAAGGATATCAAACAGTGAAAAGTAAAGTTAAACTCCGTTTATTCCCCAGTTTTTGCTTTTATTACAGTCGTAACGATCATTTGCCTACTCATCGCTCCAATGTTTTTGGAACCGGAGCCAAAACGGAAGAAGCAAGTGACGTACGTCGAAGAGGAGGAAGAGGAGGATTACGAGACGACTATAATCAAACAAAGACAAGCTCAGACTCTGCCGAATTTAGCTAATCGAAACAAAAAGACTCAGTAAATCGGTTTATTCAAGCCAGTAGTTTAATATATTTCTAAATATTAAATAGGTAGGTTTGTATAGGGCTTAATACGATAATTTGTAAACTTTTTCAATGAAGAAACATGTATGGCCGCCATAAGATGGAATACTCAAACTGAAAGGCCTTCTTTTTCAACTAATATTGTAGTATTTTAAAATTCTCATGGAATGCCTGGCAAATTACTTCCCGAGTTTCAACATGGGCTTGGTTGATTTCGGTACGAATCGAATGGTGAGTGAGACTCGGGTGCCACGGCACAAAACATCTCCAGCCGAAACGCCTGCAGCTTCCGAATTTAAAGCGAAAGATGAAACAACGTCGTTGTTGATCTCTTCGATTCCATGAAGAAGGTTAGTGTAACACTCGTCCTGCAGAACCAGAAGGCTTCTCGGTTTCAAGACTAAGGAGAATTGCAGACGGTCTTTGAAGTCCGTACTTTTCGAGTCCACTTGCTTCGACTATGAACAGACAAAATATATTCCAATTAAAATTACTTGATGTTTTTAGTTTGCAATCGATATTCAACGGTAAAGTATTTAAGGGCGTAGAGTATATAGTAAGCACTACAAACTTACGTCGTTTGTTAGAGGATTATAGAAGTTGATAACGGTGTGAGAGCCCAGGTTTATGGTTGTTATAGTTGGGTGAAATAGAGATCCGTCTAAATGTGGCTACAAATATTGCAAAATACAAACATTACTATAAATGATGCAAAGTAACTAATTTTGGTTTAAGCCGATTGTTAGAACATGTTAAATTAAACAGGGTTGTTGAGTTTTACTAACCATGATGCCTTGACCCGGAAGGTATTCGTTGACTAATACATGATTGGGGATTTTTCCATTAAATAATGACAAATCCGAAACCGTGTCCACGTGTTTTTTCAGCCACTAATTAGTAGAGAAATAAAATTAATGAGACTATTCCTTCCTCACAAAAATTAGTTTAGCACGTGGTCCATGCATTCATTTGAAGTGATTGCATATTATTTTTTGAGGCCAGAATGGCCAAATCACCTGCGGGATTTCTTCGGCTACCATTCCCCTTGGATGCGGTAAACCACCCCAATTCTGAAGCCGTCGATTCGACAATTGCGTCCACCGGGGAATCGGGGAGTTGGCAATATTGGTCAACAAAGCTGTTTCCTCATCTTCCGTAATGAAATCGGGGATGTAGAATATCGAAGGCGGACCCTAAAAAAGCCAATAAATTTGTTAAACAGACACTCATCAGCACTTCTGTAACTACAATCAAAATGAAATATCAAATATTAAAATTAAAACCTTCCATTTGTGTGCCTCTTACTCTTAGTGTATTGAATATCACGATAAAATACATGTGAAATTCTAAAACTAAAAATCTCATTTTGCCCCAATTAAACATATAACGCCGTATAAATCATTGTCTATAGCCAGGTTCTCCTGATATTTGATTGGAGTCAATAAGTTAAAGGGTCAAAACTTGGGGGCGAGGCCACCAAAGTTGGACAGAGGCCAGTGTGTTTGTGTATTTTGCAGGGACAGGGAGTAGGGACTCCAGATAAGATAATTTATACAATCATACGATTCACGCGGTATCCAAACGCTAGAATAACATCATTTTGTAATTGGCTTTACGAAGACAGGCTCCTAACCTAACCCCAACTACCATCGTTTCGCAAGGTTCGGTCGGTACCACCCACAGAATTGTATATAGATCTACAGACAGAACATTCTACAAAACTAGCTATTTTTTATTTTTATTTATATCCTCCAATCTCGTAATGCCCCATTCCAAATACACTACGTTAAACCCAATACATACTAACAAAAGCAAACTTGACCGAAGAAAAAAAAAAACTCGAAAGGCTCCATTCCATACGACGTCTAAAGACTCGAAGTCCTTTTGCGCTTTGACTCACCGGGTAAAACTCCTTTCGTCTTTATGTGTAGCAGTGAAGCAAGTCTACTACTTTAACATGTGACATGGTACTAACAACAGTATGAAATGAGATTTACCCGGCCAGTCAAATAGGACAGGGAATTTAGATATTAAAGACTACCCCCTATAAAGTCTCTGTGCTACTTGACTGGTCGGGTAAAAGTGATTTTGTCAATATGTATATATGATATAGCAGAATTTGAAAAATTCATTGCTTTAGCAAGGAACAGGCTTATATAAAGAGGACGAAACAAGTTTTTTTACCCAGTGAGTCAAAGAGGGTAGGGACTTCAACCCCGTCAAGACAGACTTGACGGTCAAGTCAAAAGTCAGAGAGTCGAAACGCATTTTGCATTTTGATTACAACCCATTCCACATTTTGGATGTGAGAATTTGACTGTGACGCCTAATCACTAATCTACACATCATAATTCAAACGATAAACTCGTTACATATGAACGTATTGAACATGAGTGGATAGCTCGATAGGTCGAAACTTCATAACCAATGTACATTCAACATTGAATTGAACATAGAATATGGATGGGTAAAACTGAACAGACGCTTTGCTTTTGATCACGGAAAAAGAAAAAAAAATCCAATAGACTCACCTCAACCCTGTAATCCGCCAACTGCCCTTTCATCCCGAACCCTGACCTCTTGACCCAACTCTAGCTTACTGTAAGGAGATGGAAACGTAGTTGAAGGTGAAAGGTCAAAGGTTAAATTTCATAAGCAATTAAAGTAATCCAAACAGATTTAACTGATGACACAGAGAGTAAAAAGTTTGATGTCAATGGCATTGAAATTGTCCGCGGAGAAGTGAGCGGGAGACGGGGACAACAAATCAAAACTTTTGCGCGGGCTCCCTTTCTAAAAACCCTAAAAACTCTTTATAAAAACCCATTCAACATTCCATCTTTCCATCAACATTCAATTCACATTTCATTCGATTCTTCTTCAAATTTTTAGTTTAAATATTCAATATTTTTTATTGGTGTTGTTGACGGGTTATTTATCGGGTCACGGCGTTACTTTATTATCATTAGTTCATATCATAGTTCACAAATCACAAGCGTCAAGAGTCAGAATTTTAAATGGGCATCTCGGGCCTCCTCCCGTTCGTCAAGAAAGCGCAGACGAAATGCCACGTTCGGAAGTTCAGTGGCTGCACGGTGGCAATCGACGCTTATTCCTGGCTTCATAAAGGTTAGTATGTAGTACAGTAGTAATAGTTTTTAGTTTGTAGTTGATAATTATCAATTTGCAATTCATATGCAATATGCAATATGTACAATGAATTCAGAATTATAATTTCATATACACTATGCATATTTGCATATGTATTACACTTACACGATCAACGAACGACAAACCATACAATCAATGAATGCACGAAAACGAGTAACAAACAACGTCTGGTTTGTGATTGATTGTGATTAGCAATTTGTAATGTCTGATGAGGCCAGAGGTATAACATGTGAGGTTGGCGTTGCGTTGGTTGGAGAGGTGTGAGGATTGATGATGCATGATGCAAATGACCCGTCCGTTTGTCCGTCCGTCAAGTCCGTCAGTGAGTGCGATAACTGTCAAACGGCTTTACACGGCAACGGTCCAGCACTGACTGTCAATCCGCTTGACAGTGACAAAAGCACCATCAATCATGGTTCGTTTCGTGAATGCTCAATCAAGTCCTAAGTCCTAACGATGCATGATGGATGACGCTTTCTGGTTATTTCACATATTTCACATTCAACGTGTGGTATTATCCAGATTGGGCACCCAACGCACATGTGAATTGTATTATAAAGCATTGCATCGTGTCTAATATGACATTTAAACTATTGATTGTTACATTTGTTTTTGTTACAAGCTTGATGTTCTTTACTTTGCTTTACTAATAGGAGCCTTTGGATGTGCCGAGAAGTTAGGAAAGGGTGAACCTACAACTGCCTACATCACATACTGCCTCAAATATATCAACGTCCTCCTCTCTCATAATATCAAACCTGTCCTTGTTTTGGACGGAAGGAACCTCATTTCAAAATCTCACACCGAGAAAGCAAGGCGAACGTAAGATATACAACTAAACTACTGTACAGTGATGTACATACTTATCGACTTATCCATATTACAACTAATGTGGTCTCGTAATGGAATATGTGAATACAGCTGATAGTATGTTTTTAAATTGTTTGCAGAAAACGAGAAGAAAACAGAAAAAATGCTAAAGAATTTCTTAGAAAAGGGATGAAAAAGCAGGCATGGGAATGCTTCACTCGTTGTATTGACATAACACCAGCTATGGCAAGGGAATTCATCAAGGTTAAATATAAACATTTTGTATAATAACTTTATAACTTAATCATTTCCTGTAGTATTTACCTAATTGTGAGTTTCAAAATTACACAGACTCTCCGAGACATGAAACTTGACTACATCGTTGCACCATATGAAGCCGATGCACAAATGGCTTATCTTGCAAGGAAAAATATTGTGGATATTATCATTACTGAGGATTCTGATCTAATTCTCTTTGGATGCCCAAAAGTAAAATCACAACCTTAAAAATCATTAGATTTTATTCGATGCAACTACAATCAACATCAATTTTACAAATCGAATCAATGCAATTTTACCCTAGATCTTCTTTAAAATGAGCGTTTTGGGGGATGGAGTCCTCTTTGACCAGTCCAAACTTCCCATGAGTTTGGGTTTAAAGGCTGAGCAGTTTCAATTTGAGCGTTTTCGTTGGATGGCTATTATGTCAGGTTGTGATTATCTTCCCTCTCTCCCAGGGATTGGATTAGTAAGGGCAAAGAAAGTTATAACTGGAACAACTACTAATGACTTACGCAAGGTAATTTATTTGCGATATCGCAGTGTTATTGGTTTATCCCATCTGTATACCATACCGGACCGCACCAACTTTTTACAATCTGTCAATGAATCAATAAGTTATTTATGATTTACTCACGTATTTGTTATTTTGTTGTGAATTTTGCATTAGCTTGTTCTACAAATTCCAAATTTACTAAATAATGTGGATGTCGACGTTACAGAGGAATATATTGAAGGATTCATCCGAGCTGAAAATACTTTCCTCTATCAACTAGTATTTGACCCTATTAAGAAACGACTTCTGCCCCTTACTCCGTATCCTGCAGACTTCGATCACAATGGCCTCGACTATGCTGGATTTTACGAGGAAAAGCAGGTACGGGACTAATCAAAAATATGTTGTTTAATGTTAAAGTGCGACGCTAAGAAATTAATCGTAAAAATTATTTCCAGCTGGCATTACAAATGGCGCTTGGAAATGTAGACATTCACACATTGAAGAAAGTTGATAACTTTGACCCCCTTCGACCCAATTCGGTAAGAAAACAATTTAAATACTGATACGGAAAGTTTAATACCAACTTATCTAAGTTAACATGCCAAATGCACACGGTTATTGGTTACAGGGGTATAATGAAACCAGCATGTGGTCTCCAAACTTTAAGATTTCTTCAGTTCCCAGATTAATAACTGCTCGTGATATGAAAAAGAACGCTAAGCATTCCCCTACTATTGGAATGCAAGTCAACGTCTCTGTTAGATCATCTTTAAATAAACGATCGTTGCTGGGTATTTTTTTAACCAACGAATACATTTATAATTTGTAAGTGAAGTGAAACGTAAATTACTAATATAATTTGAATGCGCTTTTGTAGCAGATGCTGCGGAATTCAAAAAGGATAGAAACACAAGTAACGACGAGCAATTGATCTCTATGTATTCAGTTAAGGATGAGCCAACTCAGGAAGTGGACTATAGTTCTTTAGATTCGTTGTCTGAGCCGTTAACAGGTGGTTCCATGAAGAAACGACATTGTAGAAAGAGTGAGCCAACTTGCACTGATGGAGAGGACACCAGCTCCTTCGATTCATTATCTGAACCGTGTACTGAGCAAACGAAGAAAAGAATTCGCTTAGACAATTCCGAAGAGGAAGATTTTGACTTCAAAGATAAATCTAAAACGAATAAGAAAAATCCATTTTTGAAATCCAGTAGGATAACTCGTCAAACCAATTCCACCGAAACAAATGCAAGCCTCATGTTGGAAAAAACTCCTTTGTGCGTTATCGAAAAAAATAAGGTCTACGAAGATGACAACGTAATAGTAAAAAGCCAGTAAGTCGGTCTTAATCTATTTGTCAAATGCATTGCCATTCTTAAATTACACACGGCAACAACTAACCCGTTTTTTGTATTGTTTAAAAAAGCTATTTCAGAGATGCCGATGGAGATAGTAAACGCCCGACTATTAAATTCGAAATCGACCAGAAGAAATCTAACTTTCAATTAAATCTTCAAGAAAGTGAGGATGAAGAAGAAGAAGATCTTAAATTGGTTGGTTTTGAAGAATGATTCATGGTTCACTACTATAATATATGTTTAGATAGTCGCAAATGACCCTAACGAACGTAACCATGTACATGTACCTATTGATATGACTTATTGAACAAACCGCGATGGCGAGAGCTAAGAAACATTGCTTCAGCCGCGGACTGGTAGTATACATTGCTTTTTAAATTACGAAATCCCAAGCCTAATAATATGTTTTTTATTGTGTGATTTAGAAAGTAGAAAATGTCGACAACGTAGACTCTTCACAAATGTCAATTTACAGCATTGATAGAGGCGATTCTCAGAAACTATCTGACAAGAAACCTCGTCGAAATGCTGACTTTGATGATGTCAAGGTGGAAGATGTTATAACGTTGTTGTCGGACGACGAGGGCAAGAACGATGATTTATCCCAGAGAGAATTAAAATTCAGACTACGAAGTTCTCCAGCACCAAAAAAGATGGGTCGAAGTAACTCAAAGTCCAATGGCCTAATGGGACCCTGTAGACGAGTTGGATTGTCCCGCAATATATCTAAGAATAATGTTGATCCGAAACAAAAGACTATTTCTGCCATGTTTGCTTTGCAGCAGAAGTGAGTTCAAATTTATTATAGTTGGCCATAACGTCATTTAATTACCTACCTTTCTACCGTTGTACTACCTTGATTTTATTGTTTAAATAATTCTTTGCTGTCATCTTATCACGACGTTTAATTATTTTTATTTAGGCCTAAACTGTGATGACACCTCTGTGATGTTTTTTATTCCTGCCAATAATACTGTTAAAGATCCAATTCAATTCTATTGCTCCAATCCATGTCACTACAACTCAACCTTGGTTACATGATCATGTTCAGTGAAGACTGCCTTAGATGACTCCGGCTACAAATTTACCGTTTCAAATTTTAGCTTTAAAGATTTAACATCCTCAATACCGAATTATTGTTATACAATTTACCTCAGTTAAAATAACCATTTTATAAATTTGATGTTATCTGTTTTAATCTTGGCTGTACTGAAAATCGAAGTGTTCGTTTCAAACTATCTGTATTCGGTGCAGTTTCTTACATAACGTTAACTCCCTAAATAAATAAATCGTGTCGAAATACAAGATAAAAGCTTTTCGATTTTATTTAAAGGTTTTCTAGGGTCTAGACTCTGGAGAGTTGCTGCCAAATCATCTTAATCGCATCGAGGCATCAAGATAAGATCAAGATGTGCATAACATCTTATCCAGGTCTCAATTCTGAAAGTCAAGCTAAGACGTCAAGATCTGTTGTGGGCACATGAGACAGTTTCATGAAAGGTTCTGCAGAAATACTCTACTCAATGCCTCTTGTTTACATCCCCCGCGCGGGTAATATTTTTCTCAACGAAAATAAAATTGACTGAAGACAAACTGAAACTAAACTGCATGCAACGTTGAAGTTTAGTTTTGGCCAGCTCCGATCGCGATGCCAATTCGTTGGTAGTTCTTGTTCCAACTTGGAACTGGATTTTAGAATATTGAATATTGAATATGCAATGCGTCTGAAACTGGCTAAAGACAGACTAAACTAGAACTGGAAAGACTGGAAACTAGAAAATACATAGAACTGACATAGACGGTGAGACAAGCCCCAATACACAATACATTGCGAGTAACTACATACAGACGATCTCATCGTCTAGAACTGACACTACACACTAGTTGTGACACCGGTCAAAGTTGGAACGTTGGAATTTCCAACTTGGAAATAGTCAGGGTTTGAATTTTTAATTCTTTATTTTTTTTAAAAGGTTGAAGGTCAACAAAACACAAAAGTAAAAAAGGCCCTAGGTGAAAGGGTTTGAGTTAGACTCAACAAGAACGAGTGCTGCTATTTACTGTTTGCTAAATTACATATTATTGCGGACCATTATTGATTATTGCAACATACAATATCACATATACGGACGGCAGGGACATGAGTCAGAGCCAGTGGAAAGGTAGAGGCGGTGGGAGTGGCGGGGGTTGGGGTGGTGGTGCATCTCAGAAAAATCCCAGAAAACCCTGTCCCAATCCCCTTTTTGAACAATGGTTGACGGAATGGAGAGAAGACGCCGTTCAGAAGAATTCAAAAATGCAGTATGTTTATTCCAAGGTAATTCATAATTCATTGCATTGTGCAATGACAATAAATGACTGCTGAGTACTTGCTTGTTTCCGTTGAACGTTCCAGAAAGTACAAAGTAAATGCAAAATGCAATAATCTTTTTGGATTTGTATTTTCTTCTCAGGCAATTGCTTCCATTCAGAAGTATCCATTGCTGTTAACATCGGGGCGGGCATGCTTAGTTCTGGAGTTCATTGGACCGACAATTGCTGAAAGGATCGACAAGCGAATGGATCTGGAAAATATTAGTCGAGGAGATGGGGGTATTTTACTTTCCTCAGCCGTGTCTGGTTTCTTGATTTATAATTCTATTCACAAGCTAAACAATTTGTTTAACCGTGGTCGACTTACATTTTAAAAATTTCAGATTCACAAGATGACTTACCTGATGTCCTGGTTTCCCAATCCGGCAGTGAGCCTTATAAAAAACCAGCTAAAAAGAGACAGATAAAAGCGAACGCTCAAAATTCTAGCCAAGACGAAGACGAAGATGGGGTAGCTGCGGTGCGACCTGTAAAAACGGTAGATCACATCAAGATTTATTTGATTAATTTACTGTACAATTATTTCAGTATTTGATGCGTCAAAATCTTTTACATTTTAGGCCAAACGAGGAACCAAAGAATATATACCGGCCTTCCGTTCTGGCCCATATGCCTTACTTATTGCCTTGGGCTTAAAAGAACTCAAACCAGGCTACCGGGGTTTTGTAACGAAAAGCGAATTGTCACTTGACGCTCAGGCTCACTGCGATGCTTCGATGTCACGGGGAGAGAAACCCAGTACGAACTATACGGCCTGGAATTCTATGAGCACACTAGTCAACAAAGAATTGATTCTTAAACGTGGGAGTCCTTCACAGTGAGTTATTGCAAATCATCACATGAAATAGTTTTTATTGGCGATTATGAGCCTGAGCTTATTCTTATAATATTTTCAGATATATGTTGACTCCTGAGGGAAGGGTTCTTGCAACCAAGCTTTTGCAAGCTCAGAATGGTGGAAATCTGCTAGTACAGAACTCTAATTTACAAGCAGGTTAGTAAAACTTGTAGTAAAAATTTGTAGTATTCGCATGCAAATATCTGATCTCTAAACCACCACTCCGAATATAAAATTGGTTTTTCGTAGACGGGGACACCGATAATCTAGCAGAACCTGGATCTGTACCTGAACCCGCTCATTATCGAACTGTTTTGGAACCGGGGCGCTTTGAAGTTGTTCTATACGTCGACACTTCTGAGACAACTGCGTAAGATATGATATTATTCGACAACGTGAAATTAAAATTTTCTAAACCAATGAGTATGAATGTTTTTTGACCTGGTTGGCTGACATGTGACATTTCAATATGATATTTAGTAAATGTAAGAAAGAAGAAGTGATCGGTGAACTTATAAAAAATGGCGTTAACCACCACGTAGTCCGTTTATCCGTCGGAGATTTCGTTTGGGTTTGTCGTGAAATTGCAAATACAAATCCAAGTAGGAATCGTTTAACGATATCAAGAAATGTCGAGTTGGTTCTGCCTTACATAGTAGAGAGAAAACGTTCAGACGATTTGGCTTCTAGTATCAAAGACGGAAGGTTTCATGAACAAAAGTTTCGACTTGAACGAACGGGTATGCAACCAATCTATCTGATTGAAAGTTATGGAAATGGAGACTGGGGAATGGCCGATGGAGCCCTTAGTCAAGCCGTGGCAAACACACAAATAACGAACTCCTTCCTTATACAAGAAACGTCATCAATCAAGGACACGTGTGGGTATCTAACCCATATGACAAGACACTTATCCAAGATGTACGAGGTAAACTGAAGTCACTCTTTACCAGTTTTGGGATTTGTTTTACTCCAAATTACTACAAATTTCAATCTGGAAATTGAATTTGTTGTTGCAGGGGAAAAGAATATCAAGCTGTAATAAGCAAGAGTGGCCAAATTTGAAAGATGAGTCTTCTTCTTCAGACATTTATCTTATGACATTTAGTGATTTGAACGATTTCGGGGTGAAGGCCAAGGTAACTATGTTTCAGACTTTTTAATTAACAAGCAAGTTGAGAAGACGCAAGGATTCTAATTCTAATCTAATCTCTATTTTGATGTATTTAAAATAGAATTGGAGTGTCACCGAGATGTTTGCTCGTCATCTAATGAGGCTACGAGGTCTCTCCGTTGAACGTGCCTTTGCTATCATTAAAAAATATCCCACATTTCAGTCTATTCGGCGAGCCTATAGAAATTGTGAATCGGAGAAGGAAAGGGAAGGACTTTTATCGTTAATTTATTTTGGAAATGCCGGAAGAACAGTAGGGCCAAGTATTAGTCGAGCTATCTATCGTCTTTACAACCAGTCTGAACTTCCATAGATCGGTAACTAATTCTAAGTTAAATTGTTATATACATGTCGAAAATCTCAAGATTTGTATTTTTAATACGATTTGCAAAAATACAAAGTTTAAGTAAGGCAAGTAAGGTACAAAATAACAATCACGAACATGAGATTCAAACCGGTATGCGCGTGTAAAAAAGCGGAAGTATGGTGGTGGTTGGTGGTCACAATAACAGACACTGGTTGATTTTTTCTTCATTTGAACTCATCCATTAGTTTTTCCATTTAATTCCCTGTTAATAAATATGGCGAAGTTTTAATCCAATTTTAATTTTTTATGACATATTTTAAAGATTTACCGGATTTTTAACAATACTGTCAGCGTAGACTGCCTCTTTTGAATTTTCTTCCAGATTTGATCTGTATGTTAGAATAGCCGCTCTGTCCTTTTGACTCGCGTAAACCTTCAGAATTGAAGTATTTATGTTATTTATTTCAAATATTGATCACATTCCTACTTTGTAATTGTAACTTGTAACTACAAACTGAAAGTCGGAACGGAGCAAGTTCCATATTTTAACCCAAATAATAATTAAATGACCAAACTCACGTCAATCACAACCATGTGGCATTTAAGTTTCTTTGCTATTGTAAGTTTCTTATCTGCGTCATCAATTAATCTAACAAATCGAGCAGTTAGGTCAACAGGGGCGTCCTTAAGAGTGTGGCAAACATCTTCCAAAGGGAGAAGGCACTTGTCTTTTGAGCTGCCAAGCCAAGTCTGCAAATAAATTGGTCGAATTGACAATTAATGAATGGATTTAAAACACCATCGCGATTGCGTTTCCCATTTCTTATATAACAGTTTTTTGTTTAAAATACCTTTGTTAAAAGTAGAGTTTCAATCTGTGGCCATTTTTGTTGAGTGACCAAGGCCCGAAGGACTACCCAAGTGTACTGCTTAACATTCAGATTGAATTTATGTTTCATAAAATCTACTGATAGGGTCGGTGTACTATTTTCGTAGAAATGTTCCCCGACGTATTCCAGAGTTTTAAGGACGGAAGGGTATTCAGCATGAGGAAAAGATGAGTCTTTTTTCTCCTTAAGTTCCTTTTGTATATCTATTGAAATTCATGTATAAGTATATTTATTTGTCGAGAAACTTGTCGAAATTGTCGACTGAAATGTATAAAGGCAAAAGCGGACGAACATAATAGTTGCAGATGTTGACTGATATGTCCTGCGACATCGTCTTCCGAAAGTTGGCATTCCGCCTTGTGAAAATGTTCCATTTCTTTCAAGAAATTCTGGAGGTTCCCTTCTCGACGAAGAATTTGCTTGTATCGAACGATCATCGCATCTTTTGTTCGGCCTAACATGCTATAATTATAGGTTTGTTACTTTCCTTTTAATAATTTGTTTGTAGATTCAATTCAAAAATTATTTTCATCCCATCAAGTTGAATTCTCTTACTTTAAAAGATCTACAAGATGATTAACTTCATTCTTAGTCTCCAAGTATCTAACGTAGTGGTTTGCTGCTTGCTTGTTCTCTATGAGAATCTGTCGAAAAATACTGTGCTTCAGGCTTTTGTACAAGAACAGGGTGACCTATGATTTTGAAAGGACACCATTAGCATGTTATTATCTAATATGTTTGAGATGCTTTATAGCATAGTATATACCCCTAAAATTGCGTTGCCATCATTAATCTCAATAGCTTTTGCCAAAAGGTGCTTCTTTTGAGAAAGACTCCGGTAGTGCTCCATGATAACATTTTCACTCCCTGAAAGTAATTGATGAATTGTCTCGTCTACTGTCGGCAGTTGAATCCTGCTTTCCACCTGCTGTAGATTTTAGCAAAAGTTTAAAAAATTAGAAATGACCCTTAATGCTTTATGGACCAAAATGCTTGGAAACGGGAAAGAGGTGGAATTGCTTTTTACTATATTTACATCTCGGATGACGAAAATCTCAGGACTGAGGGATGTTGAGACAGGGCGATCTAGTTCTGTAAGAAATATTTTTAATCAACATTTTTTAATTTTAATTGGAATTATATACAACCAACAATGATCTTAAAGTGTTTTAAATTAAATCATAGGTGGATATATTGCTGCACGATCTTTGTTTTTGATTTTCTAAGAAGTTTTGAAACATGCCATATGAACACGAAGGGATTCTACGGTCTGAATTTTGGCTTATCAGATAGTTAGGAATGGCTCCAAGCCAGGAAACCATACAAATTTTTATTGGGCAAACCTAGTTCAGCAGGACCGGAGTCAGACCAAAGGAATCCAGGAAGATCACGTAGCCTCTGTAGGGACTCATGTGGATCTTCGCTGGAGCAGTCCGAAGCGTACGAATTGAGGGAGCTAACTTCCGCCCTCAACTCTTGATTGATCTTACTAGCTTTTTCCCGACTGACGCCAAAAAATTCGTTTTCCTGCCAATTAAAATCAATCAAAATGATAAGGAAGAAACAAAACGATCCATCATTCATCATTGGACATGCATCGGGTTATCGGGTTGCGTAAGGATATTCATTTTTTAAATACGATCATATCAATGCTATAGCTTCAAATATTGGTTGATTTGAAACATTGAGATTTAATTTAATTTCGGTTACTAATCAAGTACCCTGTACGCTTAGCCTAGCCCTTACCCCTTCAATCGAGTCAGTGTCTTCGCTAAAGCCAAACCCTTTGATATTGGACTCATTCCAGTATTTCTCATCGTCACCTACTCGATTGGAACTCATCACAAATCACAATTACAGCCAAATTAAACAGTGAACGCTGGTTAACTGGTCACAGCTTTTGTGTCTGGGTTTTGCAGAGTGCAATGAACTGCAGTGTCTGCAGACAGTAAATTTAATAGGCTTCGACACATCAAATCCACATTTTAATTATAAATGGTGAATGCAGCTTTATGGTCAATATGTCGATAAATTGTGAATACTGACATATTGACACTGACATAAACGGCACATATGGTTTGTTTTTTCGTTTATTGCATTTTTTATATTTGATTTCTTTGAAAGTTTATTTACTTAATTTTTTTTTCTAATTTCCACAGAGAGCCTCCATAGCATAGAAACTACAGTGTAAGAACAAGACTTTCATTGGTTTTTGTCCGGGAATCGTCGAAAAGTAAAGTAGTTAAATAGGTAATACAATGCCAAATGGTAAAAGTAATTCATATTTTAATACATGATCTGATTGATAGTTCAATTAAATCCGGTCATCTTAAATTCATCTTTTCCTGGCTGGGGATAACATACTGAGGCAGAGTCAGCTTCGATAAATTCCAAATTTAAAAATGGCTACACGATTCGGCCAGATCAATTTGAAGACTGCCCTTGCCCAGTTGAAGGCTGCTGTGCCCTTGTTGGGCGGAGGGCCTCTTCTCCAGTCGAATATCCGTTTAAATGGGAGATCCTTATTTCGGGAACCTGTTGCTACTCACATCCGCAAACTGCATGCATCTCTTGCCCTTGAAGGTTAGTTGCACAATTTAAGAATTCAACCTTGAACTAAACTGATTTAATTTAATGTTTGTATTAAATTATATTTGATATTGTACATGCAACATGTGACATGCATGTGATATGTTATACAAGGTGCAAGGCACAAGATGTTTGATAATTATAAACGACTGTGGACTGTCAAATGTCATGCACTACTAATGGCACTAAATGAATGTGACTTTTATAGCCACTTACAAAGTGAACATGCCCTCTCTATCGCCAACAATGACGGAAGGGACAATTGTCAAGTGGATGAAAAAAGAAGGTGATGCATTGTCCGCTGGGGATGTTCTCTGTGACATCCAAACGGACAAAGCTATCATGTCCCTAGAATGTGACGAAGACGGTATTCTTGCCAAGATTATTGTGAGTTACAC
Organism: Desoria tigrina; assembly: GCA_906901685.1. Taxonomy (NCBI): domain Eukaryota; kingdom Metazoa; phylum Arthropoda; class Collembola; order Entomobryomorpha; family Isotomidae; genus Desoria; species Desoria tigrina. The sequence goes on from CAJQTU010000040.1 coordinate 565,550, forward strand.
TACTTCTGCTTTATAATTTCTGAATTAGTGAGATTTAAAATGCCCAACGACTACACTATTTTTTATATAGATGCCGGATAATTCAGCCGATGTAAAGGTCGGAACCCTGATCGCTTTAACAGTTGACGAGGGTGAGGATTGGAAGAGTGTCCAGATTCCAAGTGACGCTGGTGCAGCTTCCAGTGGTGGCGGGACCCCTGCGGCAGCTCCTCAATCATCTGCATCTCCTGCCGAAGTTGTTCTTGCGGAGGGTGTTCACGTAGTCAATATGCCTTCCTTATCTCCAACCATGACGGAAGGAACAATAGTCAAATGGATGAAGAAGGAAGGTGATACATTATCCGCTGGGGATGTTCTGTGTGATATCCAAACGGACAAGGCTGTGATGTCACTGGAATGCGACGAGGAAGGAATACTAGCTAAAATTTTGGTTGGTTAAAGTCAAATATATCTCTTTGCGTGTTTTCGTAGTCTAATTTTGTTAAATTATATTTTAGATGCCAGAGAACACCGAAGTTAAGGTGGGAACAATGATAGCATTAACTGTGGACGAAGGAGTGGATTGGAAGTCGGTTGAAGCTCCAACTGTAACTGCCTCAGGAACAGGAACCACTGCAGCTAAGCCAGCGGCTGGAGAAGAAGCTGCTGGAGCTGCAGCACCTTCAACTTCATCCTCTGGAACAGGGACAGCAAGACTAGTTGGGCCTGCCACTAAGAATTATCTCAGGAAATATGGACTTAATTCTAGTCAGGTTAGTCCAAGTGGACCTCGTGGGACTATGGTGAAATCAGATGTATTAAATTACGTTTTAACAAATAAGCTTCAACCAGTTTCTCAAGGTATGTTTTGGGGTTTAAGTTTTAAGCTTTTAAATTAAAATAAATCTTAGCAAAGTTCCTTGAGTTAATTTGACTTTGACAATTGATAGATATTAACGCAGGGGGTGCTAGCCAATCTACTGCTAGGCCAGCGGTCAAGAAACGAGAAAAGGGAAGTCCGGCCTCATTTGTAGATATTGAAGTTACAAATATGCGGCGAGTTATTGCGAAACGTCTTGTACAATCTAAGGTAATATTTTCACGAATATAAATTAAGTTTACATTATTATTGTTGTTAATGACATATTTTTTATTCTATTCTCAGTCAACTATACCTCACGCTTATGCTACCGTTGAATGTAATGTCGGAAGAATGACAGATGTTAGAAAGAAATTAACCGCAGAGGGACTCAAGGTATCTGTTAATGATATATTTATCAAATGTGCTGCAACTGCCCTTTCTAGAGTCCCAGCCGTTAACTGCGTGTGGGAAGGAGAAAATGTAAGCCAAACGAATTTATGTATTTTAACTAATTGTTTTGTAATTCGGATTTTTCACGTAATACATCGATGGGTCAAAATTAATGCTAATCTTCGGATCTTCCATGATTGTCTTTAGCTAAGTCAAAAAGGTTCAGTTGACATATCTGTTGCTGTTGCAACTCCGAATGGGCTCATCACTCCCATAGTGTTCCAAGTAACGGACAAAGATGTTACAGAAATTTCTGAAACTGTTCGGACCCTTGCAGGAAAAGCTCGAGACGGAAAGCTACAGCCAGCAGAATTTATGGGAGGTACTTTTAGGTGAGTCGAGTTTGGGGAAACATTAAAAACATCGCAGTCGACAAATCTTGATGATTCACTTTTTTTGTGTTCCTAGTGTTTCAAATTTAGGGATGTTCGGAATTCACTCCTTTAGTGCAATCATTAATCCTCCACAATGTGCTATATTGGCTGTTGGTGGAAATTGTGTTGAAATTGGTAAATTTTCATTGCTCGTTCATTAAATGATAGAAGGTTTGAAATTATTCAATGAAGTATTGTCATAATAAAAATTACATCTCTTTTTCCATTTTTGCAGATGAAACAGGGAAACCGAAAACAACGGTTAAACTTCAATTATCCTACGACGCACGTGCGATAAATGAAGAAGATATCGCAAGATTTTTAGCAATTCTTAAAACTGAAATAGAAAATGTTAGCGAGGTATCGATGGGTTTCTATGATTTGAGAGCACGAAATTGGAGTTAAGCGTTAGTCAGACTTATTACAACGTGAAAATTAAAACTAGCCGTTAGTACTCTCTAGCCCGCCACTAGAGTCGTTAGAATCAGCAATTGGGTGGGCAATATTTGCTAAATGACTAGTGAAGCAATTACACTTACAGAATCAATTGCTATGCGGTCTGGATTAATCTCAAGTCTCGTCCGAAGATCGGAATAATAGTATATATATACCTATATTAATGAAATTCATCACAGACGTCGTAGTTATTTTTAAACTAAAACATCCAAGACGGTTGGAGATACTCTTGCTGTACTTTGATTAGATATGCGGTGAAAAATAAATAAATCAAAGCAAGCTAACCGAAGGTTTCAACATGTAGATGTTTCGAATAATTTGCTTTTGAAACTCATGCAATGATATAACTATAATACATATATGCAAGGCAGCTCGTTTTCGTGTACGGAAAACTGAAGAAAGGATCAAAGGATACGAAACTATGTTATTTTTTTGCGGATCTTACTTTTCGGTAGATCTTAATTTTATTGGTTAATCTTATATTGCACCTTTGCAACATAAAACAGTTCGGTGAATTCATCCGATCAGATTCAATGCAAAGCTTTTACCTATTTTATTTTTCTAATCACATTCATTTGGTTTCCAATTTAAATTCAAATGGAATCATAGATGGGTCTTCTTGTAATTTAGCTAACGATGGCTATCATATAAACCATAAACGCATGACCCATCGTTTTCGTAATAATATTTATACTCGTCTTCATAAAATATTTCAAAACTTTGAAGTTTGAAGGATCACAGAAATGTTACTGGAAATATGTAGGTATAAAATCTTGTCAAGGCTTGAGGTAAGTAATCCTTAACCTACTTCCTCCTTGAAAAAAAAATTAATCGAATTTGGCTTATTCTGGCAATGCAGCATAGTCTATTGCTCTTAGCATGATTGGACCGGCAGGTTTTGTTGGTAGAAAATTATAATTTGTAATTGACCTATATAACATTAATTGAAACATTAAAAACTGTCAAAGATTTTCGAAGTTGACAGTGATCCTGATCTTATGTTAAAATAGGTGATAATGTTTTATCGTTTTTCGGTAATATACAATTAGAAAAGACGTTTCTGGACGACGTAAACTACAACAGCAAGGAAGAAGAATAGAGCTACACAAATTAGGACTTTATCAGTCCATTCTCGCCTCCCATACTTCCCAAGCAATTTTTTGCTCATCGAAATTAATGAATTCTGTTCCACGAGTTCTTCCTGATTGTTTTGGATAGCGGTGGACGAATGCGCTGAAATCAGAATAATAAGTACCAAAATCTTTATTACCGTACCCAATACCTATCCACTGATAATGTATTGGTATATTGCCAATTCGCACCTAGTTGTCCAATAGTTCCTGCACTTCTCTGAACAGTTTCTAATAAAATTCGTCTCGTATGAAGCATACTTTCTGTTGCTCCAGATGATATTTCAGCAGCTCCACCAGCTCTTCGCCTAATCCTTTAAGTAATTGTTAGAAAAAGTACTAAATTAATAACTTGTCGGCATAGGTATTACCAGTGTTTATGAATATACGCGTTTTACTTTGTAGAATTGTCATCAAAAGGGCTACGAGATAAGGTAAAAAGATCCTGCCGTTGTTTAGTACTAATCGCGTATTGAAATTCCATCTGACATTGTCTCAAGGACGCTCTTAGGCTGAAAATGTAGAAAATTTCATTGTCATTGCCGTTGGTACTTCTATTTCCAGCATAGTAATCATTAAAGGCAAAAGGTGTTCTTGTCACTTATTTAATTGTTTTCATCAGTACCTCTCGACAGAAAGGGTGTACGTTTTAGCTTGATCCACAATTCTAGGACTAGTAATTTTTTGCTCCTTGATCGTATTCATATCGTCCGAAATGTCCTTCATTTCCTCCAAGTTCCTCTTTATATCTGCCATCAAAGAATATATCTTGACTTCTTCATCTTCTCGTTCCTTCTCAGCAACATCCCGTTTGCGAAATACATCCAGAGTCTGGAGAATCAGTAAGAAACGCAGGCAATTAATATCGTCGTTTCGTAGTTTGTTGAGTTTATAGTGTTAAAACTTAAAAGTACAGTATAGGTCGACTACAGCGTAATCGGTTTTGCAATTAGAACTGCCTACCTGTCTAGCTTCGTAAAGAAGTGTTTTGGAGGAAACGTCCAGTCTTGTGAATGCGTCGCGTATTTCTTTCGTCTCTTTCGAAACCGTCGGCTTACTGCTTATGTTCGAGCTAGAGGAGGCTGGAGGGGAGCTGAAGGGACTTGAAACGGAGTTATTCTTCCTGTTGCTAAATGATGGTCGGCTGATGTCATCAGAACCACCGTCTCCAGAATTTCTACGATTGCTGGTTGCCATTTTATGGATTCAAACTCTAAAATGGAGACAGAGGAGAAACAACAAAAATAAATCATTTCATGAATCAACAAACAAACCAATACACAATAAACCACAATCAATCTCAAATCTACAACTGACAACCTATGACCTACAAAACTGTAAAGTGTAAAGCCAAGCCCTGAAGCCTGCCTTTTCATTTGCTTTGATGTAGTATGAAGCTATGAAGCAGAAACACACTAAATTCATTTCACATTTGAACTTTAAACTTACTTTGTCTGTAGGTCTTTGTGCTTTGTTCTTGTGTCTTGTGTCGTGTCTGGCTTACGTTAACGGTTCACGTTTTGCCGTAGATCCACGATCGTTCGTTTGTCTTCGCTTGGTCGTTGTGCCAGTTGTGCGTTGTCTATTCAGATTTCAGATTACGCTAACTGATAAAATAACGCTACGGCTATAGACGCTGAGAGCGTCCCTCTAGTGTAGGTTGTGTTTGCAATACTGGGACCGGGACGATCTCATCTCATCGTCTACGGCTACGGGCTGAGCTGAGCTGTCTCAATATTTTTGTGTGATTCATCTGAATTTGAATTTAGGATGGCAGTGTCAGCTGGTTCAGCCTGGTCCGATTGCGAGGGAGTCAAATCAATTCAATAGCGCTCGTCTCGTGCTCTCAGTCTCACTCAAGTCCAAAATTCACGCACGCTTTTTATCTGCTTTCTGCTATTCTGCTTCCTTCCATCTAAATATTATTCCATTCACCATTTTATTTATATGAAATTTTGAATTTAATTAACATCCTGTGCAGATTTGAGATTCTAGATCTAAGTTTTTGGTTTTTCATTTCACATTCAACATTACACTATTGCACATTATCATTTAGTACTCTCGTACTTGAATCCTGTAATTTGTAATTCTGAATTCCAAATCCTGTGAAATCGAAGTCAAATGGTTGTAAGAGTTGAGACTGGAAGTCCCGATATAATTATGGAACCCAAAAACAAGAAGAAAAAGTCGAAGAAGGACAAGAAGGGGTCTGTAAATGGAAATGAGGAATCCTCTGGAGCTACGAAGGGGCAAGTGCCGATTATGGAGGGCATGAGTGCATCCGAAACGACGATGATACGACGTCTCGCCGGAAACGACCCGCTCATCCGTAAGAAAACGGTCAAGAAGCTGCGGAAGTGGCTCAATGCCGTCGCACAGCGCACTTCTGACGCTCCAGGTATAAAAACCGTTAACAGCACAATTAATTAATACATAATTGCATTTAATATTTACATACTCAATTTTGATTGTTTATGTTTCATGTTCAAGGATGTCGAGATGTGGTGGAACCAAATACAGTACGAGTTTGGAAGGCCCTCTTTTACTGCATGTGGATGGCTGACAAGCCCCTTCCTCAGGTACTATTATCACGTCAAATCACAGACAAACATTTCACAGCTACTATGTACTATGATGTTTAAATCCGTAATTCAATCAATGTTTATCTTCAAATTAATAGGAACAACTGGCTGAGCATATAAGTGACTTGGTTGGGATTTTTTCCTCCAAACCACACGCACTCCTAGTATTTGTCGAGTGGTTCTTCCGAACAATGGCTAGAGAATGGAGTTGGATTGACAGACTTCGTTTGGATAAGTTTATGATGGTGAGTTGATCAAATGAACGCTTTAGAAGTTCTAGAAGTATAAGTAATTTCTGAAAAAAAATGAGAACTTTAACCTTAAAATTACAGCTCGTCCGCCGATTCCTCCGGAAAACTCTCTCTGTACTTGCAGAACAAAAGTGGAAGGCAGATACGGTTGACGGACTAATTAAAATCCTGAAAGTTCATGTCTTCAATCACCATCCTCAGGTTAAGATAAAGAAAGGAGAGGCCCAAGAACCCACCGTCAACTGCCCGGTCGGATTCCAGATTCATATAATAGATATTTTCCTAGAAGAAGTGGCTAAAGTTGATGCTGACGGCCTCAAGAGTCCCAAAGTTTTAAAACTTGTATCTCTTTTTATTCACGAACTCGCAACCAATGATGACGAAAGAATACTCGACGAAATTCGTGAACGAGTTTTCCATCACCTTATGAGACAGAGTGATGTTGGAATGGACTATCAAGAAGCTTTGATGTATGGAGATATGCAGTATGCTGAGGTACAATATATTTATCAGGGTGGAATTGAATTTATAATAAGTATATACCTCTAGTATATATTAATGCTAATGCTTGTTTAACTATGATGAGTTGATTTGAAATTCAGAGTGATGATGAAGCAAATGACAATTCCGACGAGGACTTGCAGATTAATGAAGAAGAGGAGGGTTCTAAAGAAGGCGACAATGAGGAGGCTGACGACAGTAATGAAGTCGAGGACGAAGAAATGGATGTAGAAGATGACATCGCGGGTATGGAGGATGATAAAGGTCCACTTGATCCTCGTGCTGGTGCTGTTGACGTTGTACTTCCTCAGTTAGAAGTGGATTACAACATTTTAGCCGAGAAACTCACAGAAGCTGGTGGCCAAAAAACTATTAAAAAGAAAAATCGAGGACTACTCTACACTTTAGCTACACAGTAAAGTTTTTAAACAATTTTAGAGTTATCATTTCTAATGTCTTATTAGTGGGATATGAAAACTAACCACTTGAATTCATATTGTTTTGTTGTATAGATTCCGCGAAATAGTTCAAGGAAATTATCCCTTAGCCCTGCCCGAAGCCGAACCACAGAAACCAATTATTTCTCAAAAGGACATAAAGAAAGCCACAAAACGATTAGTTGAGGCAACAGACAGTGGAACCTCTAAGAAGCGAAAAACAAAGAAGCAAAGACGACGAGATGCCAAGCGGGCATTAGGTCTTGGGGAAAATGACTCTTGTGGAAGTGAAGACATGTCAAAGTTTTTGACTGACGGAGACCTGATGGACCATGTTTCAGATAACTATGCAAGCTACATGCACGAACAGATGGAAGCAAACGATGGATCCCAGGAAGACGAAGAGGAAGGTTCTGAGCCTGAAGAAGAACCAGTTGCCCGGAGCCCAAAGCGAAAGAATAAAGAAAAGGAGAAGAAACTAAAAGGCAAAAAGTACAAAACTGTTATTGAAGTTGAAGCAGATGAATTAGATGCTGCGGACCTGTCACCCACAATCTCAGAAGATAACTTCAAAACTGATTCCATTTCAAATGGCAATAACGGCGAAGTTGTTCTTATCCGACGGCCTAAATCTTCAAAGAAGAATAAAAGCCGTCAAAGCGATCCTCTACGACAGATTCAAAAAGTAACACCGATGAAAGCAAAACATATTACTCCAGTTAAAGTTCAAGCATTCCCCATATCAAGTAAAAATGTGACTCCTGTAGGCAACAACATTATAACCCTTAAAAAGGGCGGTGGTGGCCTCAAAACTCCAGTTTTGGGCACTCCAGTGAGTTCTAAATTAAAAGGAAAACTAGGTGCAACCCCAAACGCATCTAGCTCCACTGGAGGTTCTGGATTTAAAAAGCGTGTTAGCTTTGTTTTGGCAAGAAACAAAGAACATGGTAAGTATGATAATTAGAATATCAAATTAGGCCAATAGCTTCAACTTTTAACTGCCGCCAATTAACTGAGCTACGAAGCCATTTCTGTCTATATTAGAATATAAGACTATTTTCAAGTGTTTTACATTAAAATCTTAAAAACTGAAATATCAAATTAATTCCTTACTTTGTTAACTAAATTATGATTCACAACTAATTAATATGATTTACGTCTTGTCAGAGGCCACTGATTACATGGGTTCCATACAAAGCAGTCCAGCTATACCTTTCGATGCCGAGAAAACACCGAACTCAGGACTTCTAAAAGCAACCAAATCCTCACCAGCTAGATTTATTTCAAGTCCTAGGAAAATAGCTTTGGATTTCTTTTAATGGAACATGAAATTCCCCATTCTGACGGATTTGGACCCCTGTCGAAATCTAAATTTCAAGTTTGCAAGTGAACTAGAAAATTAGGTTTGAAAACCTGATTTAAAGCAATTATTTGTAAATGACTAATTCTGGAGTTTCCAAGAAATAATGTTTGATGCATCATGCATCTAATCTGTGTAAACGTTTCGATACAAAAAGTATATAGGTATTAAGAGGTTTTCCCTCCTCCTCCGCCGTTTTTCCTTTCCATGGTCGATATGGACATGCGAATTCACTTGTGACATATAAGTATCTTTAATGGTAAACAATTTATTCATATATCTTCGAAATGAAGATGTTATTGTTCGATTGAATTTGAATATAAATTGACTGTAGTAGAGACCTTGTTTAGTTTTAAAGATGAATCGGCTGATGAATTTGATATTTGTGTTGCCGTTTTTATGAAATGAGTAAAACTTTTGAAATGTATGATCGTTTGATGATGATTATGATCAGAAATGGTTTATTTGGCATAGAATCATAGAATAGAAGAAGACTTATACATACGACTTATCAAATTAGCATAGAGATATGATATATGCATAATGCATTTATAGAAATTCTAAAAATATATTGATCTAATTCTATGCAAATTAAAGTCCACGCGCTCCTTGACTCACCGGGTAAAACTCGTCTCCTAAAGGTCGTAAAGCTCAAATTTTAATACCGCAATCAAGCCAATTAGCTTCAGATCGTCGGGTACGCCATCCGTTAAACAGTTAAACTCATACCTGACTCGTACTCGTGCACGATTATCAAACTTTAAATTATTGAAGTTTCGCTTGGTTTCAATGGGAGTGGTCTCAGCTGTAATTTTATAAAACGCATTTTAATTTTTTCATTGAACTTCAATTTGATAAGTGGGCATGGCATATTGGGCATCAATTTTAGACTGCAATTGATTAGATTAGTTGTGGGATGGTGTACCCGACGATATGAGGCGAATTTCGCCCACCCGCCGCCGAGTTACGTTGATTCTACCTTTACATATGCTTTACATACACACTTTCTTCAAGTGGATTTTTGCAATATTGCGAATTGCATGACGCATGAGTCATCCTACTACATTGTGCATTGGTTTGTGAGATTGTGAGGTCATATTTGGATTCGCAGAACAAAACACAATACTCAAAGGTTTGGGATTGATTAAATTGAAGGTCGTCGTATTCTAAAACTACAAACAAAACAAGAACACGTAATTAACAAGGCGAGGCCTCAAGTTGCTCAGTTAGCCTAGCCCTGTTTACTTGCCAGTCACCAGTCAGACAGAGGTGAGCTTTGATTTGAGCTTGAGCTAGAACAAAAAAATCACAAATTCAGAACCTATTAAAATCAACGTCAGTTACGTCAAAATTAAATGTAAACAAACAAACTTCAAATTCAATTTGTCACAATTGCAATTCAAACCTATACACCATAGTTTGGCTTAGTTTGGCATTTGGAGTTAGTTTGTAACTTTGTGTTCATAGTTCATAGTTAGTTAGTTTGTAGTTGGACTCTTGGATTGGAGGTCTTGAGTCTTCAGTCTTGGACTGACTTTGGACTTGGAGTTAACAAAGAACAGCAATTTTTGAATTTTGAATTGTGAATTAATTAATTCATAATTGCAGTGCAAACTGCAATTCACAATTCAGTTTTTAATTTGTATTGCATGTTATGTTCAACTATGCAGTATCCTAAATTATTCCAAAATCCAAATATGAAATACGGTGGTTTAAATGACACAAATTAAGAAAAAATGATCAAAAATTAGAAATTGTTGATTATGCTGTATTTCTATTAATTAACTATTTCTGTCTTAATTGTGAATTGTAATTACTAATCCTAAGTCGAATAAGTCGACATGACTTTGACTGACATGAATGACACTATGACACATGTATGCTTTTTGATTTTAATGTCTAACGAACGTTAAAAGACCCGCTAACGCTTATCTTATTGATATTGCAATGTCAAATAATACTAATTAATCTTGGATTTCTAATTAGTATATAGGTCAAGTGTCAAGCCAGAACACCAGTCACCAAAGATTTGAAGGAAGTAGGACTATACCCATCGACAAGTCTAATCTAAATTCTAAAGTGCTAAGAACATAGGATAGGAGAGCCGGCGGAAGAAAGGAGCAAAAATGAACAGACTATTCGGTGCTGGGAAACCCAAGGCACCTCCCCCAGACCTGGGAGGCTGCATCTCAAATGTAGGTTGAGTGAATATTGATGACAAAATATAAAAATTACCCATATTCAATGCGATTTACAGTTAATTTGTTTCAATGTTTATTTAAATGTGTACCTTTATAATATCCGAGATTTAAAAAAAAAAAATCAACGATGGTTTGCTTTTGATTCTCATTTTAAAGGTTGACAAGAGGGCTGAAGATATGGATAAAAAGGCCGCACAATGTGAAGCAGAATTACGAAAAATTCGGGAACAAATGAAAAAGATGAGAGACGGTCCGGCTAAAAATGCCTTGAAGACGAAAGCCCTTCGTATTCTACAACGAAAGAAGATGTAAATTATACACATTGATATTGGTTATTGGTTCATTGTTCATTTCATGACAATTTCTCATATACGTGTACCTAACTTGCAGGTTCGATAATCAGTCCGATAGTATGAGGCAGCAGTCATTCAACATGGAGCAAGCCACCATGGCTCTTCAAACGGCCAAGGACACCCAAGTCGTTGTTGCAGGAATGAAGGCTGGAGTCAAAGAAATGAAGAAGGAGTTCAAGAAAATCGACGTCGATAAGATTGAAGTATGATTGTCCATGATTTTCGTCATTCCGTCTTTTGAGATAAAACTATTTCATTTTAAGCAAGTGAAAAGGAGTCATTATGATTTAAGATTTATAAATGGTATTACTTTTGTAGGATTTGCAAGATGAGTTAGCAGATGTGCTAGAGATTTCCGAAGACGTGCAAGAGGCCTTAGGCCGAAGTTACAATATGCCAGATGTAGACGAAGATGAATTAGAGGCTGAACTCGATGCCCTTGGGGATGAAATGGCTCTGGACGATGATACGTCTTACCTCGATGAAGCAGTTTCTGCTCCTAATGCCCCTGACACTCGTCCGGAAGGGATTCGGAATTCCGTAAGGCCATTAAATAAATCATTTAATCTCATGATTTCATATGTTTTTCTTTTTGTTTTTAAATCACTTGTTACAATTCCAGAAAAGCATGCTAAATATTTCTTATTGTGCTTAACAGGATGGTGTCCCTGTAGATGAATTTGGTCTCCCGCAAGTGCCAGCTACATAATCTTTCTTCACTAAACGGCTTATATCGGTGGCGAAACAAACGGCTGGATCCTTAAAATTGAGTTTACAATGTATAGCGGCCGACACGTTCATTTATTATAATTATCGCTATGCAATATCATTTACACTTAAAATTAAACACTTTCAATCGATAAATTGTTACGTCATCGTCAAATATATCAATGGAAAAATAATTTCTAGTTTATTCAATTCTTTTAAAAGGCCTACTACTTTTTTAATTCAGAAATTCGACTTAACGATTGAAAGATCAAAAAATTTCTCGACGAATGGCAGTGTCAATTAATAATTTAAATTCGCATTGCATTACATAATCGTTACCCTGCTGAGGGCGAAAAAATTATTTAGTCATTTTTTCTTCAATTAAAATAGCTGCATACTAAATAAACCGTCCAACAAATGTACTGATTTACAGAAGTCCAATCTTGTGTATTGAACCTGTTTTCAAAAGTATTCAATATTGAAAATCAAAACTGTGCTTTGAAATTTTAAAACACACAAAATATCGAAGATCTCAAGGTGCTCCAACCATAGGGCAATATTACATGTATCAATTTGCAGGTGGTTGATCATACCTTTGTAATGACGCATATCTATAATTTCAAACCCATTTTGACGCTGTCCGCAACCCAGGTCACACAGAAGGTGACCCAACTACCAAATATAATACACCATTGAGTATTCCATAACAATACCTTATCCATCGATGTATCACACATGAGGGTTACTATTTACTATTTGAAAGAATGTTGACCTTTGATCTTACACCCTGGACAAATTTTTACTTAATGAATACAATACCATTTGCTCAGGAATAAATTATGTCAGCTCAAGTCGAAGTAAAAATAAAAATAGCAGCGACAGCTATGCGACGAGTTCTAGGGATTCATGCTGATCTCATCCGTTCCCGAGGAACGGTTTACCGTTCCCACGGAGTGGTTAACCGTTCTCGGGGAACGGCATACTCCTTAGACATACAATTATCGATCGAGATCGAGAATATAATAGATCTAGTTCTATGGTATACTCGTAAAAGCTCACAATAGTACTTCTACTACTGACGAATTTTTAAAAACTTTCTCGAAGAAAGATAACGATAACGGAATAAAATCAAGATTGCTTAAATTCAAACAAGTGAATTAATTAATTCTTTCTCCACTGGTGTCTTTCAATTTCAGAAACCTGGTTATGAGTAAATCCTAATAGGACCAACTCTACCAATTTTGAAACAACATGAGACAAGTACTTTTTCATCAGAGTTCATTAATTATATGTATGAAAGAAATTATAAGAACAAGGACAAGTTTAAATTATAGATTTATTTTAGTTAAGTAGTACCAGCATTTTAGTACAAAAGATGAATATTCTAAACGTGTATGATCATAATAATAACAGATCGTACATCCACGACTGCAATGCAAATGCAGTATAAATTATTAACTAAACCTTATTACATGATCCGATTCTATGGTTGTTAAATCCCATTAAATCCGAGTAACGAAATCAAATAATCGACATAGTCATAGAATAGATCAGCGAGTACGGAGAAAGTGATAGATTATTGTTGTTGTTTTTTGTCGTTAAATCTTGATATCTTGATGAAAATTGTTGCCTTTACTTTCCCATTCGTTGAACTGACCACTCTTTCTGACAAAGTGGACACCTTCGGTTTTGCTGAACCCACTGGGACATGCAACAATGATGGAAGGAATGGTTGCATTCTCCCCAAACAACGACACAGTCCGGTTGTTTCCCACTCGTCTGCTTATTTGCATCCCCTTGACATCTCAAACAAGCATCTGCAATTTATACAAAAAAATCATCAGTCATCAATGTCACCATCAAGATTAACTACTCTCTTTCATTGTAATAGTTATTTCAAATTTATAGTAAATATAAGCTATAATTAGGATGCATTTGCCTCTTCTATTCCCTCTTCTTAAAACACTGTTGTTTTTCAGTTATTCATTTTGCTATATAGATATGGATTTGACGGATATTAATAGTTGAGATTAGGATTCATATTGATTCGGATATATAAAATCCACCTGCGTATTTCTGCATATTATGTACCTAGTTAAAATTAAGCATAAAAAATTACAACGGTTTTGACATCATCTACAATATGTCAAACAGAATAAACATTGAACTTGATTCCATATCTCTTATCCATGTTCCTCTTGAGTTTGACAGATATTAAAGAGACATATCCCATTACTTTATGAAAAGTGAAAATGAACCCAAAAGTCAAAAGCCAGGAGCCACAATACATATCAATCAATACATACCAACTTCAGTTAACTAATTTCAAGTAAAGCAATTGAATTTGATAAAAGGGTCCAAATGTGGATGGTGGACCATCAATCTTTCTGCACCAAATGTCAATATCGACTAAAGTTAACGAAACTTGGACACAGGGTCCAGGTTCGACAATCAGAGTCATTCGTAGTAAATTACAAACGCCCGAATTTTCATAAACTTGAACGGATATATCACATCCAACTGTCAAAATGATCGAAACATCAATAGATTAGATCATGTTTTCAGGTTTACTTTGACCTCAGTTTTCATTTATACTGTCAACTGTCCTTGCTTGCCTGTAATCCCCAATAGAGATTAAGAGCCTAAGTATATGTCTATATTAGTCAGAGTTTTAGCTTTTAGAATAACGTAAGAACGTAACGTATGTGCCATACCGTCACCTTGACCTTACCATTCCGACATTCTTCAGGGGGTAAAAAGTCAAGCTTAATTATAATAAAAAAATAAATTTTGAACTTGCAGTGAAATAATTTTGAGGAGAATATTACCCAGGATAAAATAAGCATTCGGTTAAAAATAGGTCCTGGGGATATTTTGATTGGATTTGAAACTTGAATATGCTCTTTGTTTGTTTGTTTATTCTTTAACGTCTATTTGATCTATTTGATCCACTCAATCGTCTTATTCCTCGTTCAATAAAACTCATATCCATCAACTGTCATTAATAATATTGATCATAATTATTATTATAGTGTAGTTTACTTATACCACATATGTAAATTTTCATCAATATAGTTAGTTTTATTGTATTGCAGAATTGAGATGGGAGTTATCTTGTAAGCCTCGAGTAGGCATTTATCCTTTCTCGGTTCATTAACTAAGTCGGTCAATACAATTATAATGTATAAACTCTGCTTTAAAACTCACAAGGGAACATTCTCAACTGTACCACCCCGATATTTTTTAAACTAGTCTCATTCGAAAGCTAAAGTCAAATGATGAAACTTTAACATTGGAACTACAGGCCGCTAAAATATATTTGATCTGGTAAAGTAGGTCGGAAGGTCAAGAAGCGCGAGGTATTTCTAGGATCCCTATAGTAAATCCACGTTTGAATTTTGAGGAAAGGCTCCTTCAAGCGCAATGTTAATTTGGAGGGTCCTCCAATGTTAACTCCCTATCTCCGACGCGACTTTCTGGTGAAACGGGAGAAAGTCGACTTTCTCTTCCTCCTCCCCTTCTCACTAACGCTAATTTTAAGCGTAAACTGCGCAGTCCCTGACCTTCCGACCTACTTTAATAGTTCAAATATATTTTAGCGGCCTATAGTTCCAATGTTAAAGTTTCATCATTTAACTTTAGCTTTCGAATGAGACTAGTTTAAAAAATATCGGGGTGGTACAGTTGGGAATGTTCCCTTGTCAGTGACAGAATTTTTTGTATTCTTCTGTTCTGACTCTGAAGCAATTAAACCAAACCAAATCCCATATCTCAAATTCATTTCCTGATGGATCAAGCACATAATATACGTAGTTTCCACTTCCCACCAATAATAGCATTCAATTAAATTATTCTACATTTGATTTGATTCGATATAACATAACCCTATTCGAATCTCTAAGCCTAAGCCCACCCAAAAAGTACATTTTTAATTGCATATCATCCTCAACTTTTATTAAAGTGCCATTCATCTACTTCAATATTACAAATAATAAATTCAGCTCTAAAAAGATAGAATCCCTTGTTGCATGTTATAATTATGAATCCTGAAGTGCATATTATATGAATCTATTTTTAATGCCTATTTTTATAGAGACCAAAAGGAAGAGTTTGTACGGATTACGGAATACGGAATATAATAAAATGTCAAGTTGCAATGAGACCATGACACACTTGAACTCCATACTTAATTCAAGTTTTTGAATACATCTGCACTTTACATCTATTAAAACGGTCAATGATATAATAAATGGCTATATATTAAAGCGTTGTCACTTAATTTTACAAACTAATGATCATATATCTCACATCTCTAGCTGCCACGGCACGGCACATATCGATGGACGCAACAGTTTAAAATAATTACATATAATTATTGAAAATAAAGTAAATAAATGCATACATAGTCTGTAACTAATATATAGTTTAAATACAATATTTTACAATTTAGTCAGTTAGTGTGGAAGACTCTCTTGGTACTTGTTATTCATTATTAGTTCTTATTCAAGAGAATGGTTTTTGAAGTTCGTAACGTAACTGGTCACAACCGGATTTATAAGCAAACCCAATAATAAAGCTGGCATCCCCAATCCCGATTCACCAAAATGGCCAGTAGCAACAACCCTTAATATCTACCAAATCATAATGACACTTCATGCACTGCGTTGGCTACTTTTAACGCTATGACTTCAAGCTTCAACGAATTAGAACATTTCCAGAGGAATTGCCATCAAACGATTATACAAAACTACCTTTTAAGAACGTCCACTCAAACACATTTTCCAGTAATTTTGAACGAAATTCCGGAATCAGATCTAAAATCGAATCTACGCAATTGCATGTATTTTTCCACGGAACACCGAATTTAAGACTTTAGACATTCAAGTCAAAACGGTTACATGTCGCATAATATATAGATGTAGAGTGGCATAAGAGATGACTTATTTTCCCTTTGCTTAAGGCTTAAGGGATGTAAAGGGAGCATTACGAAAGAAGTACCCCATACAAAAATATACTTCATCGAAGGACCTAGCTTTTGTACTAAAGTCCCCAAAGTCGGGATTGTACTTCGCACTCGACTGCGGATTAGCATTAGAGTTGCAGTAAGGTTTCAAACCAATTTCAACTGTTGGAGTAGTACAAAGAATGCCCTGAAACTCCAGGCTTGGCTTTGAGCAAAATTCACTCGGAAAGATAAGGAGAGAGCAGAAGGTTTCCCTTGTCATTCCACAACCGTCCGCCGTTCCGTTCGGATCTCCTCAAAACGCTGGAGCAACGTGGGCTTCAACGTTCCACTCCAACTCATAATTAAAAGAAAGAATATATCCGTACATCGATTTACTACCGAACTATCAAGTGCACCAACTGTGGCAGAGCTATTAAAAAACATTGCAAAAAATCAGAAGGCCCGTTTCGCCGTCAACAGGTAAGCCGCATTTTCATTATATTATTGAATTCAATAAATTCTTCGACAAAATTTCAATTCCTAACGAACCTCTAAAATAAGTTGAGATTGATTTAAATAGAAGTTTGTAGCAACTGAATTATAACTCATCATCGGCTCTAAGTTTATGTGTTATGAGTTAATGTTATGCAATTATTTCGGAGAAACTATAGTCTATAGAGTATAGAGTCAATAAAATCACTGACCCACATTTGAAAACCCTAAAGCCAATCGATCCGTCAATCCCTAATGCTTAAAAACAAGAATTAGAAATACGGGTTCACATATCCAACTGTCTCACATCGGACCGATCGCACGTGTGCCAGTTCCGGAGAAAGTCCTACTGACATATTTGATATTACACATCTCCACGATACAAGTAAGTCCCAAATCTCCCAAATAGCATAGGCCAGTCTTTCTACCTTGTATTTCACGAATGTCATGAAGTCATCACGGAACAACCACCACCGGATCACGACGAAAGAACGTGGTTGTGGAGTGATGTTAGTGACGTTGCCCGGAATAAAAAACCCGCATTCTCAGAAACTCGGGTAGCCAGGCCAGCCCAGCCTACCATATATTATACATAGTAGACTCGTAACCCCAACCCGAGTTAGTTATAGTTCGCTGTTGGAGAAGGAGAGACTACCGAAACCGGTGGAAACCGGATTTATCCACTTCCCTTCTCAGGCATACGATTCAGCGAATCCAGCCAAGGCCTTTAAAGTCCCAACAACAAAATACAGCAGACCTATAATAAATGGACGGGGTTGATGATCTTACGGTTCTTCGTTCTTCAGATCATTCCAAGGCACATGCTCCCTAAAACTCCTACAACTCAACTAGATTTCTTTCTTCCCCGTACATGCTAACTCCGAATTCACCCAACTACCCGAATACTTATATATATATATATCTACACAACCCACCCGCCAATCGGCCAAACAGGCCATCCACTCCCGATCCTTTATAAATACAACAGATAGGGTATTTCGATTTCGATAGTCCACAACCCTTTCCCGGAATAACCGCCCCCTCGTTTTGAGATAATTTGAGTTTATAGGGAGGGATTTATTTCCGTATTTACAGTATCTTTATTTCCAATACATTTTATTCCTTTTGCATATGTATACGAATAAGGAGATGAGATGACCTACATTCTTAAACTGCTGACCTGGTACAACAGCACAGGGAACAGGACACAATACAGATCTTGCTTCATTAGCCCCTTTATGCTTTGCAAGCGTTTTCTAACTTCTAAAGTAACAGCTAAGAAATATAGTTTAGAATTTATTATTAACGGACTCTATACTCTGGCTACTCTGGCACAGCCAATTTTACATGAATGAAACCAAAGTAATGTCTCAAGAACTTCGAATCCGCATTCTAGCACACGTCAGTGACGAGACAAACATCCAAGGCTAATGTTTGTTGATGTAACCCCCAACTCTCTAAAAAAAATAAACCTCAGTTTTAGCTATATTCCATGGCCATTACTGTCTAACTGTAATTAAATCGCATTTAGTCGTCAGTCGTCACTCTCACTCTTATCAATATATTATGTCTTTTATCTCCTTTTCCAATTTCCTCAACCGGGCGCCAGGCCAGACAACATTATGCATGATCTCTTAAACTTTTTATGTTCATCTACAATACAACAGCAACCCAAGAAATCAGTCCAGAGAGAGTCCATGACACTAAATAATTTAATGCCCTCAGACAGAGAAGCAAGGTCACGATACCGTAGCCGTTTATATTTTTTAACTAAACCTATTTTCAAAAGCTAGGTGCTCCCTTATCCCAAAAAGTGAAATATCTGTTGATATGAAGATAGAATAGAGAGTCTTATAGTCCCTTTACCTGAACCTTGTCCTTGTAAAACCTGAGTCATGGAAATATTTTAGGCCCGAATCCCTAATATTACATGACCCACGACAATAGAAATAAATACCTACTTATCTCCACTTCCCTTTTGAATGTCATGGATTCAGGAAAGTGAAGGTATAGGGATGCACACATAAATACCGATAGAGTATAGGTCAGTTGCGGACACGGAAAACTACAACAACAATGACAAGTGGTAATCATGAGGTTTCTTTTGTTGCTGGATGTTCATGTTACTAATATCCACTGTCTTAACTTTATAGGAGCAACTGAGCCATATCTTCTCAAAATATTCCACGAAATAAAGGGAAACCTTAGCTGGAGAAGTGAGACATTTAAAAGGACTCGACCCCCTCCGATCCTTTAATCCAGCAGACCTGAAATAAAACCTGGGGCTGGCCACTTGTTCCGACCTCAATCTCTATAAGAAGGATAAAGAATACAGAAGATTAGAAGACAATTAACCCCAAAATCCACCTGCTTCAAATCATCTATAACAACATAAAAACATCGAGGCTGTCACGATCCTACACAAAACAAATTGCATAAAAAGACAGAGAAGCTCATCTCTTCCCACAGTCCAGATAATCATGGCATGCTAAGCACACCAATCTCGGGGAAAGGATAACCAACTCCAACCGTCCTTATCATCTTCATTCTCACTTCGTAAAGAACTAACTAATCAACCCAGAAAAGAAGATCTGATTTTTCACACAACCTTAACGTCAATAACTACAGATCGGTGTCGGAAATCGCTTGCAAAAATGACTCCAAAACCGAATCCCAGCAACTGTGAAGAGGCATTGGAATCCCAAGCCATCGTCACTCTCAGCAATGTGGAGGATGACCAAACCCAAAATGGACCTAATTACCCCCCGAGTCTCCTGATTATAGAATCCCAAGTCCCCTTACTACAAGTGGACAAAGAAGATGATGATAAGCACTTGACCTCTAACCTCCTTCCCTCCGATGTCATTTCCTCAATTATACTTCAACCTGGACTAAATGAGACCAAACATGTCAAGCTCAATCTCGACTCACCGTCGGATAATAGCAGTTCTTCAGGATCGGAGATTTTCCTACGCACTAAAATATGGCCACAGGTACGTCAATTATTATTCAAATTAATTCCAGATCCTGGGTGAGAAATCCCCCTTGAAAAAAGATCCAATCCGTTTATCCCAATCTATACCCAGTCTGCGACTATGTACTTATCCACTCGGCATTACGTCTATATCTATACATATACTATACCTTAATGTTTGTACAGTGTACAGTTGATTTTTTTTTAAATTCAACCTTAACCTGTCAAGATTGAATTCGTTCAGAGATGTCTTTCGGTAATGAAAATGGTGTGATTACACAAGAAATTAATACAATTTGACAATAATGAAGTAATGACGATGACATTATCATATCGTTATCAATAATCACTGTGCACATGAAATAAATTGGGGAATACTGAATTTAAGTACAATATACTACATACAATATTGATACAAAAATAACATGACCCCATGAACTTAAAATGAAATACATGAATATTAAAATTATGATGACGTCGTAGTATAATAAAATTAATATTGAAAGATTATATCAAGTTGCAAAAATAGTGCCGAATTCTGGAATTCGCTAGACATAACTTACAATGAAATGACCTCATTTTAACTTCGTCAAAAGACGGTTCCTTAATTGATATTATGTCGTATTGGAAATTGAACTTCTTCGTAGTAGTTTTCGCTCAGTAATTATTGTTCTAAAGTGTGAAATTTTTGGCTGTAGAGTTAATTACATAGCCTGTAGGTAAGGTAGCCTGATGATGAGTGTTAAAAATTTGAAACCGATATATTGCGCATTTTAACCAATAGGCATTATTAATTATACTACAACAATGCCAACTCAATTATTTAGCCAAGTCCAACATGTTTGCAAATTTTATAAGCGATCGAGTGTAATTCAATTTAAGTGGATTTATAAAAAATACCTCCGCAATCATTATGATTGCTGAGTTCTATCATATCTTTCCAGCCAATCAGAGCCTACTGGAGAGACACACCTTCCACACTTAATAACAGGACTAAACGATGTTTTAAATTTCTACCTAATAACGTAATTTCTACCTCACAAATATGACGTCAGACGTGCATTTTTACATAATAATCATGTTACATTTTATCTATGTATCCCAGCAATTGAATTTTTATTCAGTGCATTTTTCTGGTTTATAATTGATAAACCTTGCAAGTTACAACCTACTGCCAACTGCCAGTGAATGGCTTTTCCTCTATAATTTTCATAAACTTTTGAAATTAAAAAATTAAAAACAAATTAATCTGAAACCGACAATTAGGTCCCTCTATTAGTTGACTCGCCGGGTAAAACTCGTTTCGTCCTCTATATCCATGCCATGCCCATGTCCTTGTAATAAGTAAGTAGATGAACCCTTAGTGGACCGGACTAACTCTCCTCAAGTCATATTGAGAGGTGCCAGCCAGTCTGGGCTCTGACCACCCGTGGTTTAGGGTGAAAAGGGTGACCACAAACTACGTTCACACCACCACCACCTCTCTCTCTCTCTCTCTCTCTCTCTCTCTCTCTCAATTTTTAAACAGGAATGAGGAATGATATCTTCTCTTGGCATTTATTTATCATATTCTTCTTCTACTACTCCATCCATCATATTTAATTTATATTTCGTGCATTATAAATATAAATAGAAGTTTAAGTTTAATAGAAGAGCAACTATTTTAATTCTTTAAGTTACGTAATTAAAAAATGAATTATTCACTTTTATGAATTAAAATACATTTCACAGGAATATTGAATGTTTAATTGGAAAATCAACAGAGGTAGTTCGTTCGATTTAAAAATTATTTAAGTATCTTGTCATTCCGGAACCTGTATGACCTTTTCAAAGACCTTGAAGGTCAAGTAGTAATATATACTTACGATATTTCACCTTGGGTTTATTCGATATACAAACTAATATTTTGTTCGGTCAAATTCAATTAATTTTAAGGAAAACGCATTTCGGTCCTGTTAAGACCTTTTTAGAGACCTTAAAGGTCAATTAGTAACGTATACTTAGAATATTTCAACTTGGGTTTATTTGCTATACATATTAACATTTTGTTCGGTCAAATTTAATTAATTATAAGGAAAATGCATTTCGGTCCTCTTATGACCTTTTCAAGGACCTTAAAGGTCAAGTAGTCACTTATTCCAACTACTAAATGGATTTAAAATAAATTATGAATATAATAAAATTTTGTCAGATCGAATCATTGTTCAACATTGTTATCATGTATGTACGGCCCGTTTTGGTCGCTGCACCCCGATTTTGAAATCGAAATATCTTCATGTCCCCATTGTTTGCGCACTTAGCGACAACTGCCATTTTGTAGTGTTTCTAAGTCTCCGTACGATTTTCACATTCGCTTAGTGCGCAAATAACGGGGACATGCCTATTTTTTCAATTTAAGATAACATTGAAAAACCCCAAAATTTTCGAATTTTCGAAAAAAAAAATTTGGTAAAAAATCAAAAAAAAATAAATAAGCCGTTTTGAAATAGGACATAACAACTTTGGTGGAAAGGTAAGAGAGCTGTGACGCAGTGAACATCACTAAAAACGCCCCAAAATATGAGTCTCTCAATATGACTTGAGGAGAGTTAGTCCGGTCCACTAAGGGTTCATCAGTAAGTAATAATGTACTGTACATACAGACAGATGAGTTTTACGGGGTCAACTACCAATAGGGCCTAGGGCTTTACAAAATTACAAACATTAGAATTAGAACGTTGTCCTCACATTCGATTCTCTGTCATTTTGTGAATTATCACTCCTGTATTTTAGTTAACAGCTAACACAAAATTTGAAGTTCGATAATCATGCAGCATAATCAAGCCACACGCATGTTCTGATGTCAATTTGACTTAAATGAATTGATATTGGTATTCATGGCCAAAAGTCACAACGATATAAATATGTATTATGCCAAGAAATGCGAAGTTCTTCGATGAATAATGAAATGATCGATGGTGAATGACAGGAAAAAACATTCACCCCCAATGCCAAGTAGTCCCAACCTCCCGATAAATATCCAAATAAAATCTCAACGATAAAATCTAAACGCATCAACAAAATGTTGCCGAATTCCGGACAGACTCAGCAGTAGCAGGGACTCATAATAGTATAAATGATGTATGAATAATTTTAATGAGTTTAAATTTAATTACGGACATTTTATCGTCGAAAATTAATAAATATCGCTATCCGCTATCGTGAATATCGCATGTTAAAAATTAAGTATCCTGTGTTGTCTACACCATGTATAAACAAACCATAAAACGTACGGTCCTTCCTGAGGGAAATAAGTCCGAGATTCAACGCGATCGATGTTACCCAATTGCATATGTAGTTCATAAACAATCAAATTATATACGTATTTCAAGGTCGAGATAATTAAATGAATCAGATTGATAATTGATACATACCACATAGAGGCTCATTAAGAAATGAAATGAACCCGAATAAATGCCCAATACAATGAATCCAATGTTCAAGCAAAATCCCTAGTCTTCTAAGAATGCGGAGGACATGTAATGTTAGCTAGGTGTCAAAAGTTTATCTGGACTCTCTAATAATTTACGACAGACGATACTCATGTTGTCACTATTGAGACATGTCTTATCAAATCTTATGAATGTCCTCCTTGGACATTAGTATCAGACTATAATCAGACGAACCAATATATTGCTCCTTATCTTCTTCGAATTAATGTCCGATAGTAACATGCCTACCGACCGTATAGCCGCGTTTAATGATCTCTATTTAACTGCAAAGACTGTCGGGTTCTTGGCCCAACAAGCTTGGCTCAAGTGACGGCATAACTTTTTTCCATTTGAACATTATCAGAAAGTTTAATATTATATGCGCATGATAGTTAAAAACTAAGCCGTTCCTAATACTTAACAGTATACGAGAAATGGTTCGGAGTTCTTTTGGCGTGCCTTATCCTATTTACTTGTTGATGAAGATGTTAAAGCGAAATAGAGTTAACTCAAGTCAGTCAGGCCATTAGCCATCCAACTGATCCAACAAGTCTCAGATTCAAGACAGTCTTTTAAAAGCAGACACAACGGTTCGGCTTAAAACATCCAGAAACTACTTCTCGTGTTCAAAAATAAAAATAATTACGGAATCATAAGAGCGTAAAAAAATAGCGTTTCAAAAGTCCCTGACTGCGTGATAAAAATTTTTCTAGATAAGTTTCAAATCCTAAAATCCAGTCACCAGTAGTGACTTTAAGTTCTAAGATACTGAAACTTTTTGAAACTTCAAAATGTTACTTCGGTCAGATACACATTGTAACCTCGATCTCCCAATACCGTTAACAAGCGGTCCACCGCCGGAACCAGCTAAATCCACATTTTCTCAGGTAACCTACTTAATTTAGGTATAAAAAGACCCTGAGAACCTAATTTGTAAAACGAAATTAAAATCACTCGCTGACTTCGTGCCATGTACCGAAAATCATACCCGATTCTAAAAATAAATTACCCGTGTTCTCACAAACAAAACCCACGGAAGTGACAAATCAAGTAACAACCACCGACTTGGGTAGAAAAAATCGTGGTGGCATGATCATTATGCCAATTGCAATAATACAAACACAATATACAGTTGGTTATAATTACAATACAACCTTACAACTACAACAGGAAAATATGCTTTATAGTTTGAAGTTTATTTCGTATAAAAGCTAACAAGGGTTATTTATGACTTACGAGTAAGTGTAAGGGTCATAAGTCAATAAGAATCAATTGACAGAAGACCTCAAGTATTCGATGCACTGCTACTCGTTTTTTATAAATTAGCTTTACATTTGATTTCGTCTGCAGACACAGAGGTTTATTAGAGGGTGAAACGCTTTAATGTTTTCACCATGTCTGTCAGTCTGTCCGTATGTTATCGTTCTAACTTTCCAACGGGCAATTTTTTTTAAATGGTTTCCGAAAAAGTACTAAATGTTAAGAGTAGCGTTACGTTCTAAAGTAAGATGTAACATACGGACCAGACTTTTGGCTTTTGTACAGCTAGAACCAACTGCCATGTCTATGTTTTTTACATGCATTGAAGATGCCAAACGTAATCTAGCCTAAAAATACAAAACTCACTGCCATCGTCTATGGTATAATTTTGCTCTATGGTTGGGGCAAGATGCGGTTTTTGAAATTGTGTGTTTCTAACACAGTTTCAACGCTTAAAACGTTTACAATCACGATACATCCAGGATACATCAGTACATTTGTTTGATGGTACATTCAATATTTATAGTATTTTCTAGTTCTTCTATCATATAAAACTCTGACATCTCAATCTGAGTTGGATCGCGTTCAAAATCATGGACAATTTATCTACCTATAAAAACGACCATAAATTATACCATAAAACAACTCTGCATTATAATACGAAGTAAATCATTCCATATTGTCTCATTCCCACTTCATTAAAGCCAATTTACTAATTTACACAATCAAAACACTATCAATCTCACTTCCAAAATATAGCTCGAAGGAACACAAGTCAGTATGTCCATAAATTTTTAATCGACATGATCGTCTGACAAATATAAAGTCATCGAAAAGCCGGCTGCTATACCATTAACATGCACCATTGATTAAGCTTCCTTCTGAGAAGCTAAAAATCTCAAGGAAAATTAATGAATAATTTTATTTATGCATCTATATAAGATATAATATTCCAGATACTTTCATTAATACTCAATAGTCTCAATATTTATAAAATTATCAAAAAGGTCAAATTTCAAGAGTCTTTCAACTGAAATGTCCAGTTTCTACCTATTACATCGTTTTTCTTTATCATTTCCTTATACAAAAATAACTGACACTTTATTTGATTCCATACATGTATGAGATTTTATAAGTCTGATCTGAGCTGAACATCTGAATCCAGCAACCTATCATCGTTGATCGTACCCATAATGTTTAGTTACAATCCAATATTCCCATCAAAATCCAATATCAACATATCGATTACCAATAAATCTGATCTCGTACATAAAATGAAATCATCCCAACACATTATTTTAATGCTCTTGTGCCTTGATTGCAGGTGATGGCAGCCATAGCAGTATCTCTCGGATCTATGATAATAGGATTCGGTTCGGCCTACACGTCTACAGCCCTTCCTAGCATGACAGCTTCCCATAATTCCACACTAATTCTAGACGAAGAAGGACACGAGGTACGGAAAAATACTACCACATCCTATTTGTGTTTTTCATTTGTACTCTTAATTTAATTAACTAATAATTTCCATCTTACTCTTAGGCATCGTGGATTGGAAGTCTTTTGCCCTTAGGTGCCTTAGTAGGAGGAATCGTTGGCGGAACTCTTGTCGAAGCGTTCGGTCGCAAAACCACTATCCTGGGCACATCCGGCCCTTTTATTTTCGGTAAGTTTTTTTTATAACGCCTTATCTATTACGAGATAATCTATGGAGTTAATCTTAATTAACTTCAAATTATAAATGCAGCATGGCTGTTAATCGGGACGGCTCAGCACGTGTACATGATCTACGCCGCGCGGGCCATCGCTGGCTTCTGTGTGGGTGTGGCTTCCCTCTCCCTCCCAGTATATCTTGCTGAAACCGTTCAACCCGAGGTTCGAGGGACACTTGGCCTCCTTCCAACGACAATAGGAAACGGCGGAATGCTCATCTGCTTCATCGTCGGATCATTTATCAACTGGGACACTTTAGCGTATTTCGGTGCCGTACTATCGCTGCCATTCCTTATTTCCATGATGTTCATCCCCGAGACCCCGAGGTGGTACATCGCCAAAGGTAGGTTCAGATTTTGTGTGATATGGCAGAATATTGTCCATTCATCTAACCACCAATTTTACCATATTTAAATGATAATTTAGGAAAAGAGGAAGAAGCCCAGAAGGCCTTGCAATGGCTCAGAGGAGAGGGCACGGACATTCGGACGGAATTAAACGAGATTAAGAATACTCATTTGCTATCTACAAAGTACGCTTCGACAGTGAAGGACTTGTTCGGTAAGGCGTACATCAAGCCCCTCATAACTTCCCTTGGACTCATGTTCTTCCAGCAATTTAGTGGAATCAATGCCGTCGTCTTTTACATGGTCAACATCTTCGAAATGTCAGGCTCAACCGTAGATAGTAACATTGCGACGATAATTGTAGGTTGTGTTAATATTGTAGCAACTATCGGAGCCACGCTTCTGATTGATAGATTAGGCCGGAAAGTGCTACTTCTTATCTCCGACACCCTCATGATCGTATGTTTAGGGATTTTAGGCCTATTTTTCTACATGAAAGACTACCATGAAGAGTCTATAGCAGGATTGGGCTGGATTCCCCTTGCATCATTCATGCTCTTCATCTCCGCTTTCTCACTTGGGTAAGTCCAATTAAATTTAACCAAGTTAGAATTTATCCTGTAAACCTTCTAAATTTTATATTTAACTTCTCAACCTTCATTAATTTACTTCTATCTATTCAACAGTTTCGGACCAATTCCCTGGCTTATGATGGGAGAGATTTTCCCCGGAAGGATTCGAGGGAACGCTGCAGCCCTTGCCACCGCCTTCAACTGGTCATGCACCTTCGTGGTGACAAAGTCGTTCCCAGAGTTCGTAGCAGCGTTTGGAGGCCACAGTGCCTTCTTCTCCTTTGCAGCTGTTTGTTTTGTTGGACTATTTTTCATTGTATTCTACGTCCCTGAAACACAAGGAAAGAGTCTCGAAGACATCGAGAGGAACCTGACACGGCCATTCAGACGGATTTCCTCCACTGCCAATCTCAAGCCACTGCCAATGTCAATGTAATTCGACCAGAGATAGTCGAAACAAGATCTTCCTAAAACTAATTTCCTGATGAAGTAGAACCACGACGCATAGAATCAGAAATTCAATACTATCGTATCAATACCGACAAACAGTCCATATTCCATACGACATTTTAAGTTCAGTTTCCACCTTACCACAGGCCATTGTCCTGACAATTTTGTATATGGTATTGTGTTTATTTATAATATATCTACTTGATTCATCTAATTCAATTAGTAGACATTAACATGTCATGCCAAGTAATTAGGACAGTAGGATAGGTGGCCTGGGAGGAGACGACTGAAGTGACAAAATGAGTACGAGATGGTACCCAATGATACAAACTTGCGATAATTTAATACCGGCAGAAAGGGTTGATATTTTACTGTTTATAAATAGTATGGCCAGTTCAGGCCAAACATTTGTTAACGTTAAAAATATGTATACTGATATTCATATTTAATATTTGAATCTTAAAATCCCCGTGAGATGATAAAAATGCGCTAGCTGCCATTTTTGATTATATATGCTAAAACTTAAGTTGGTATGAAAGATCTCTATTTCAAATCTTGAGAAACTGTACAATTGCTAAACCGTTGAATGCTAAAGATCTATTGCTTTGTTGTAAATTAGGTTAACGATTTAGCTATCAATAACCTAAATACGAAATAGCTTATTATAGGCAATTTAAGCACTGTCTGTACATAATTTTAATGGCTACGAGGCTACGACATGTCATGATTAAGCTCATTAAGATCATTTATTTATGAATCTTACCACATTTTGATGTTGAACTTTCAGTAGTTTGAATTACATACAATCCAAACTTAAACTATGAACTTGGCTTGATGTTGGGGATGGGGGTTGCAGTTAAATCACTCGCCACTTTGAAACTTTGAAAGTGTGTGTCTTTTAATGATTAAGATTTTTGTGGCAAGTGTTCCAATGCAACTGTTATTATGTATACATTCTATATACACATAAATTCTAGGAGTAGATCTATGAAATTAGTTAACGTCTCAATTGTACATATATAAAGTAATTAACTTATAGCTAACTGACCTACACCTATCTTGATGTAAGTTTTTGATATAGTTTTTTGTGTCATTATCCGTATCGCGATGATCGCAAACAGTGGTATATTTCCAAAATGTATGTCAATCTCAAAGAAATAATAATAAAAATTGTAAGCCATTAAATTCTTAGCTCTTTTAGTGTGTTAACATTAAAAGCCCTTTCCTTTTCCAATCGAACAACAAGTAAAAAGTACGAAGTTTTTACCGTGAACTAGTCAACTTTAATCGACTTTGTTTGAACTTGGCTTGGCCTAGTGCGGGTTTTCAAAGTTGAAGAGTATTCGATTAAACAGTTCAGTCAGTTAATTTCTGTCATACGAAACAAAATCATAAACAACATAGACCCAATTAAACAGATATAACATAATAATATATTATGCCATGCATTTTCCAAAAGAAGCATATTTAAAATCAGCTACAAATAAACGCGACCCTTTCGATTCGAGTTACCTTCCACCTTCACTAACACCGATTTTTACTTTCAACTCTTAAACGACATTAACCTGTCTGACGCATAAATTAAATATTAATATTAATTATTACGGTTAATATGAAGATTAGTGTGCGACGTGCATATATGATGCGTGAGATGTTCACCGCAAATGGTGGCTTATTGAGCTTTCCGTACACACTCTAATTCTCGAACGGTGGAATTTTTTGATTTTGTTATTGGACGTTTGTTCAATGAGTTCTAACTCGTGCAGTTCGAATATGAACTACTAGATCGGACACACCCCCTTATTTTTTCAATCTACTCAATGTTAAAAAGACCCACCATCATCATGATAACCACCGCACCACCTTGACCAACGACACACAACGACACAACTGTGATAGTCTCAATTGACTTAGATATTTTGAGGTTATCTATAGTGGTGGTTTGTATATTAATTGCATTCCATTCTGATTGCCATTACCTCCCTTTAATTTCATTTATTTATCCATTTCTTCTCTATTCTCTAGTCTCTTATCTTGAAAATTCTAATCTGTTCTGGCTATCTCAGTTTCAAAAGTCGGTTTTCATTTATAGTAACCTTTTCCGTCCTCCGTGTGGAAAAGATTTGACAACAGCTAATCAGCTCAGATTGACCTTTAATCACTCAATCAAAAATCAAATATCAATCAAATAGCGAATGGTCAGAGGTAAAAATAAAATTTTCAGTTTTAACCATACACGTGTGATATGGAAGCCGAAGGTACGGTAATATACTATTCAACGATGTCTATAACTGTACTCAATGTTTGGGGAAACGTGAGATTCTTTGACTCCCCCATGTCGGACTTAAATGTTTTATTTTGCATTTCGTGTAGTTTCATCCCTTTTAGATGTGGATTTACAACGGTTCATGTAATGACATGTAGTTTCAATTTGCAATTAGACTGAAAGAAAGAGTAAAAGTATGCAATATGCAAATGTGAAACAAATATGAGTAAATAGTAAATCACAAAGCATTAAAACCTAGTTACTTATCATCCGATAACAAATTAAATTATATTAAATTTCTAATCAAAATGGTGATGACGTACCCATGACCTGAACTCGACAAATGGCACAAGTGTCACATTCAACGTCCCAAGACCACATTGCCACAGCGTTCCATTTCTTCAGCGTGAACATTCGTTCGTTCTTATTTGCGTCTAATTCTCCCCCACCTCCGACTTCCATCTCTTCTGCAACTTCAGCCACTTCAGGGTTATTCGCCGACGACATGATCTAGAATAGAATTTATCAAACCACAAACACAAAAGTGAATTAAAAGGAACATGAAATAAATTGCAAAATAAATACAAAATACTGAAGAATACGAAATCGAAATAAATAAAAGCCTTCCTATTCACTATTATTGTGTATTGCCTTTCTTTGTCTTTATTTGTAGAAATCCAGAATTTATAAAACCTTCAAAAATCAATATTTGATATTCCATAACATACCCAACTTCCTTGTTTAATAACAAATAAGTACTCCTTCGTATAGTTCGTATTTATTGTTATATAAATAATTATGATTGTTAATAATTTGTTGATTACACACAGATTATAATTTGTACTTATACATAATTGGTTAGAAATTATGCTTATTCATTTCACATTTACCATTTCATTTGTAAATACAAAATAAAAGATTGTTTTTAATTTCAGCGCTCTCTCATTAACAATTGATACCATGAAGAATGTATGTACGTAATTTTGGAACCGTTTTTAGCCGATCTCGCCGAAAACTTCAGCGAGCTGTTTCTAACTTAATTTACCACCATTACCTTAACGGTGCATATCGCGTATAGCAATTCTACCTTGTGGTATTAGGTGCAACCGTCAGATTGAGAATTTGCCTTTAAAATTATTAGCAAAAATCTGCCTTGATAAACAATTATAAATATCATCAGTCATCATTTAAATTAAAAAACCCTATGTAGAGAATTGTTCAGAGATAATCTGAGCATCATTCTATACATAGGAATTTTGAAATAAATTGGTAGCTGAGGATATTTATAGCTTTGCAAATTATAGTTTATTTTTCATTTATTATTGGCATAATACAAAAATACATTATTCAAAATACCCGCCCATAAATTACAACCTTCCTTCTTACACTATCACTCAAGGGAGCTTTCTTGACTGTACAGCCCACAACAAAATTTCTGACATTATGCAACGTCTGGATTTTTATGGGTTGTTACAAGTTTCACGGTTTTCGAAGA
Source organism: Desoria tigrina (assembly GCA_906901685.1). Lineage (NCBI taxonomy): Eukaryota > Metazoa > Arthropoda > Collembola > Entomobryomorpha > Isotomidae > Desoria > Desoria tigrina. Next base: position 597,178 of record CAJQTU010000040.1, read on the forward strand.
ATATTCAACCATTACGAAGTGTTTCGGACCTCATGTGACCTCATTCTAAGACATTCGAAAACGGTACCGAAATTTTAAAATCGGTTGTTTTGCAAAAAAAAATCATAAATATCGATGCTATTGATCTTCTATTGAGTGGTCACTTACATTCAAAGGTAGTGTGGCCACTTGTGACCCCAATCTAAGACATTCGAAAACGGTACCGAAATTTTAAAATCGGTTGTTTTGTAAAAAAAATCATAAATATCTATGATACTTATAGAGAATGAAGCTCTGTATATGTAGTAGAGGTGGGATCGCAATCCGCACCAACTACTTCAAGGGCCCTCGCCCCTTATTATATTATACGTGATACTTGATAATGAACCTGATATGCAACGGATTGATTAACGCCTTAACCTTTCACTTACGAATACCGGATAGCAGACTGGATCCCGTCGTGGCATGGTCCAGGTCCTCTGGTGACGTCGTATGTGTCCCTTAAGGATACGAAGGGATGATCGAAGGGATGTTCGAAGGGATGATTGAATAAAGAGAGAACGGAGGAAATGAATTCAATATAAATGTGAACGAGATTGTATTGGTGGAGCGCACCCTGCGTATAAAGAGATAGCTCAATCTCTCATTTCCAACTGAGGAGGAAGAATCAAGTCTTCCTCCTATAATGCTATCTTCGAGCATGATCTTAATATTATATTTACCGGGAGAGATCACATGACTCTACCCGGTACACTTAAACTATCCTTATTATATATTTATTCTACTGTTACCCCGTACCCCACTCCCTACATCGTTACATCCTCCTCGGTTTTAAAGAACGGCGACAAAAAAAGACTCCCGGTGTAGTAGAAAACTCCCGGCAGCAAATGAAAACTCCCGGCTGGACTCCAAAAATTTGTACAGATGAATAATTAGAAGGCACTTATTATTTATTAGCACTGTCTGGCAATGGGTAAGGAGCAATGCCATGAGTCTTGGCGTGTTTTTTCATTTTCCTTAAGGAGCACTTTGCTTCACCAATGGACACTAAATGCTCGTTAATTAACCTACGTTTTTCTTTACATTGCATTTTCTTCAAGTAATTTTTATATTTCTTACTTAAGTTTACAGTGGAGCTTGTGGATTGTGAGTCAGCTTGATTTGGATCTAAGGGAAAGACATGTAAAGTGTTTGGTTGGTTAGAAACCATACTTGGGGTTTCAGCGATCGGATCGATGTCCATATCAGACTGAATCGCGATTTCCCCAACTTTGCATGACAATTTCTCTACTTCTGGATTTTCGAAAGGGTTAGAAAAATCCTCACAATCCATTTCACTTTCCTGTTGTTCTAAATTATGAACAAACGAATGCTTAACATTTTCATGAGGTGTAACATATTTGCGTGTATCCTCGAAGTTTTCATACTCATTCCAATCAGTTTGTACCGAAGGCATATCATCAGTAAACATAGAAATTACATTCAATAACTCAACGACGTGTTCATCTTTCCAAGTACCATTAAACCCAATAATACCACATAATTCGGCTTTTGTTTTCGGAGTAATTAACAATATTGTTTGAATTTGCCTTAAGGTTATGATTAAATTAGGATTTTTATCAATATTTTTGGCCAATTGTTCACGCCACATCCATACAGATTTAAACGAATTTCGCTGGGTGTTTAACGAAGTTTTAATTTTAACATGAGTTGGAAGATCTTTGAGATTTTTTAACATTTTTTGAAAGTCATTGAAATGGTTGTTGTTGCCTCTTGCTGGAAAGTTATACGGTTTTAACATCATGGTTACCGAAGGTGATACATTAATTATTAAGTCAGTCTTAGTTTTAAGTTTATTCCATACCTCTAACAGTAAACAAGTATCTTGTCGGGCATACTCTTTTGCTTCCTCTGACAATTCGCGTTTAGCCCATGGGTAATTTTGCATCTTTTTACACATATCTTTACCTAGTAATATTTTTACACAGTCTTGTAATTTAGGTTTATTTTTAAGCTCTAACCTAGTTTGATACACGTTCTGTATGTCCAGGGTTGCACGGCAATTGATCATATAATCCCTTTTCAAAGCACTAACATCATTTTTCGAAAAAACTACCTTCAATATTAAGGGGTTTTCAAATATTGAAGCCAACATCGTCCGGACATACTTGTGCATGCAAAATGGATCTATCAAATAATCCGAATTAGTAGTAGATACTTGAATCAATGCAATCGCGTCATGATAAAAATGATCTTTATCGAATTCACAGTCAACTGCGAGTTCCTTTTGTTGTTTCAGATCACGATACATTGTTTCAAATTTCTCTTTTGTATTTACATCATAACGTTTACGAGAGATGAGAGTGTGATCAGGTTGGTAGAATTTTAAATGCTCACTCGTAATTTTGAAATCGGAAATGTTATTATCCCAAACGTCTATTGGGTCCTTCTGTACAAAAATGTCCATGTTATTTAACTTGACTCTATATTGAAGTAATTCGTCTGTTCGTTCTGGAAATGGGAAAGGACCAACTGACGCTAACATCAGCCTTTTTTCGTCCCAAAACTTGATGTCCTTTTCTTTTCTAGCCATCTTTTTATTGGACTGGGTATTTGAACTGGAAATGTTAAAGACGTGAATTAAAAGGAAAATTTTTTGACTAATAAAACAGAAAATTGGACAAGACAAATTGGACAAAACAAAAGATTATTTTTTATTATAAGAGCGAATTCCGGCTAATTTTTTGTAATCGACAATGTTAGTAGCTCTTGATTGCCTGGCAATTGGAATTGGTGTTTGGTTAGTTTGTACTTCTTGAATTGAAGTTGGAAATTGTGATTCTA